>OW026521.1:140222140-140822140 GCA_932274085.1 Protocalliphora azurea | reverse complement strand
GTAATTTGTAATCTGAGGTAGCTAAAGGCAAGAGCTACGACAACAATAATAATGATGACATTTCCAATGAAATGACTTCTGGAAATATTTTTTGATGTTGTCGATGCTTTGCAAAGATATCAAAATAAGTACGACAAGTTACGAGTTTTGGGTATGATGCTTAAACATGCCATATAATTCAACCGGTAGACAAAATATTCATGTTCACTGAGTCAGCAGCTGACCAGCTGGAATACTTTTTACACAAAAGGAAAATCGATATTCTCCTTTTAAATGACACTTTTTTGAAACCGTACCACAAATTTCAATTTGGCGGTTATAAAATTTATAGAGAGGAGTTATATTCACTTCAGCTTATAATCCAGTTCATACTACCAATTTTAAAGCTGAAATTAAATTAACTTAAATTAACTTAATTTTCAAAAGACTACTTTATTTTCGGTGATCTGAATGCCCAACATACACATTGTAATTGTATGTCAAATAATTCGGCTGGTAATGATCTCTACAGCCACTGTCTTCAATCCAGCTACTACATTTATTACCCAAATGGACACACTCGCTTTGGACAAAATATCAACCCCGTTCAACCGTCTACAGTAGACATTCTTTCATCTAACTCGTGTCTCCATTTTTCAAACCTTGAGACACATCCAAATGTTCTACAATTGCGTTAACGTTATCGTTAGTACTTTTATTGAAAAATAATAAAGCCCCCGGTTTAGATGGCATTAATACCATTATCCTTAAAAAGATGCCCGATTACTTTTTTGAAACTCTATGTAAACTTTTCAACTCTTGTTTAATAGAAGGCTATTTTCCAACTATTTTTAAGAAGGCAAAAGTTATCCCAATTCCTAAGCCAGGAAAGGATCCTAAATTACCATCTAGCTATAGACTAATCAGCATCCTAAGCCTATTGGATAAAGTATTTGAAAAAATAATTAATAAGGGAATTTTAGATTTTTCCAACCAAAATAATATTATTAACCCTAAACAGTTTGGATTCCGTAAGGAGCACTCCACAGTACATCAATTAAAAAGAGTCGTTGATTTTATTGAATCAAACAAAAGAAATCGTAAGAGCACTGGAGTTATTATTCTTGACATTGAAAAAGACTTCGATTCAATATGGCATGAAGGCCTGGTTTTTAAACTAAATTCCTTCAATTATCCAACGTACTTGCAAAAGATAATAAAGAGTTTTTTAAATCAGCGCTCATTTGCTGTATCTATAGATAACACGCTATCTAGTGATAGACAAATCTCTGCGGGTCTGCCGCAAGGATCGGTATTATCACCTACTCTTTTTTCAATATATATTTCCGATTTTACTATTCGCAAGAATCAAGAAGTAGCTTTTTACGCTGACGACGGTGCTTTTATTTGCTGCAGTAAGTTGTCAAACGCAATAATCAAAAAAATGGAAGTTTAAAATCTACCAATAAATACTTTGATAAATGGAAGATAAAAGTTAATGTTAGTATTATATTTCCATATAATAGATCACAGAAACGTATTCCTACAAAACATTTATATTCTAGGGGAGTTTTAATTCCTCTGCAGGATAGTATCAAATATCTAGGTATTATCTTAGATAAAAAACTATCATTTAAACAACACATACAGTATATTTGTGATAAAGCAATCAAATGCGGCCGTGCACTTTACCCTTTACTTAACAGAAGATCTGAATTTAATTTAAAAAACAAGATCCTTATTTACAAAATGTGTATTCGACCTATTATGACCTACGGATGCCAAGTCTGGTTTAATAAAGCTGCTAAAACTTACACAAGAAAATTACAGATAATACAAAATAAAAATCTGAAAATAATTCATAACCTACGCCCCAGATATTCTGCTGATCTGCATAGAAACTTTAATCATAAAATGTTTAATTCATTTGCAAGGGAACTGACTCTGTCATTTAATGAAAAATGCAGAACGTCTGCATTTGAAATAATAAGAAATTTGCCAAACAATCTCTAAGACTTTTTTTACTTAAAGAGTTATAATTGATGGTTGTTTTTAAAATTTCTTATAACATTTAAGTATGTACAAGGTTTTTTTTGACAACTTTTTCTTAACACTGTGATATTAGTAGTTTCCTTATTTAATTATTTAGATGTTAATTGTTGTAATACTTTTAAGTAAATTCTCATAACAATGTAATTATTTTATAAAGGTTTCAATAAAGTCAATAATAATATATTCGTTACATATTTTGACAAAATTTTTATATTATATTGTTTATGTCCTAGTAATTTATTCAGTTCATTATAAATATCTTTTACATTAATATTATATGCAGTCACAATTGGAACGGACTTACTTTTAGCTCCTTCTTTCTTGAATTTATTTCCCTCTGACTTCTTTTGGATAGTACCAGGAACATATTTCAGCATCACATCTTGATTAGGCAACATTTTTACGGCCTCTCTTACTACCGAGGCTGGAACCAGGTGTACCTCTCACAACCACCTCTTGTCTAGGCACTATCTTCACAGCCTTATTTGTCATTTTTGTAATTTCCATATATATATATATATATATATATATATATATATATATATATATATATATATATATATATTAACCCGGTTTTTTAAACCAGTTTTAAATTTTCTGAAGCCTCTATATAAAATAGAGAAGTCGTTTTTGAAAAGATTTTGAAATTTTTTCTGAATTTTTATTTTTACGTTAAGTTTATATACATCGGTCATAAATATTTGTATACAATTCGTTTTTTTTCAATCAACTAAATTGGTTCATAAACAATTGAGTTATGGGCCAAAAATGATATACACACACATTCATTACAATGTGTTGTTGTTGTTTTTTTGTATAAGCAAGCAGTTTAATTGACAACAGCAGAACTATAATGATTATTGGTGCTGTTGTTTTTGTATATGCACAGTTTGTTTGTGTATACATACAAAAATATATAAATATACGCTTATAAGTTGTTGTTATTTTTTTTTTAAGCTTCCCAGCAAAAAATGTGTTAGCGCTTCATCCCTGCAGGCCTTTGTGAATCCCTCCAAGTGGAGTCTTATCCATTTTGGTTTCGTTGAAACCTAAACAAATAACGCTATTTAAAGTTACATACTTTTGAAATTTTTTGATTTTTGAGAAAATGAAAAACCGAAATAAAATCGCGAAACTGAGAATGTTAAATAGTTTAATTTAGTTTGTGTATAACAATTTTTTGGAAATTGAAAGAAACGAGGTAAAAAAATGTCTTTTATCGGGCGTTCTTTCATGGAATTTTTAATATAATATTAAATCTTACAACAATTTATAGAAAAAAATTGTAATAAATCGGTAAAATCGAAAATTGTGGAAAAAAGATTTTTTTCTAGATGTCTAAAAATTTGCTATTAATATTTAACCAAAATGTAATATATATATATATATATATATATATATATATATATATATATATATATATATATATATATACAGTGATACATTTATACGGGTACCTACCCAAAAACACTTTCTTGGCATAATTCAAAATTTTGAGAAAATATTGCAAATTTTTAAAGCTGATTTATGATGTCATTTCCCGAGCGATTTTTCACTGTAACAGTGTGCAATTAAATGCAGACATGTATTTTTTATTCGTTAAATAAAATTTTGGAATTATTTTAAATAAACGACGAAGTTTTATTTTGTTGTATAAAAATTATTTCTTTTTATTTTTTTAATTTTAGCATTTATTCAAAATTTCTTTAATATAATTTCGCAATAATTATATAAATATGTATATAATAATTATATAATATGTATGTTGGTTGGTAGTGTTTTTGTCTTATATAATAGTCTTATCATTAAGTTTTATATAATTATTAAAATCTGTAAAATATTTTTAACTTTATTTTTCTTATGTTCCATTAAAATTATTTTTGATCAATTAAAAGCTATTAAAAACTGCTTATTATTTCTTTTTCTTTAAAATCAAAATAAAAGAAAAAGTTTAAATAATAATATCAATAGAAATAATAGTAGATTAAAATTAGCTAAATATTATCGTGGTAAATGCATTTTTTAAGCATTTGAATGAAAATAAGATTATCTTAAATAATTAAATTACTTAATGTACAAAATAATGTACTTATGTATATTTCATTTCAACTACTTAATACAATGTTCATAATACAAGTAATCAAGAAGTATTATCATGAATTTGACCAAATAACCAAAGCAGGTTTTTGTTAAAATGATAAGAATGATTTACTAACAACTAAAATAGAAATTAAGAAAAATTCAGAATATTTGTAATATTAAACTTTAGTTTTTTTTTTTTTAATTTAAATGCATTTTGTATAACATAATAAGAGTTAATTAAATACATACATTAATTTTTGCTTATTTATGTGTAAAATTGGGCAGTTTTAAAAAATTTGTATTACTTTTATGTGTTAATTAAAATAAAAGTATTTATACAGTCTCCAACGTTATTTGTCTTAATGTTAACAAATTTTAGTTTATAATTTGGCATTGTTCTGTTCTGTTTTTCAAACGTTATTTCAACACACTTGTTTTCGTTTGATTTGAAGTTTTTATTCCATTTTCTTTTTTAAGGATAAAGTACATACAGAACATTCCGGAATGAGTATTTTTGTTATTGTATTTGTCAAGTTGCATTTAGGTTTCGTTTTAAAATGAAGTTTTGTTAAAAGACTTAAGAGGCATAGTGTTAGAGTAGCTATAATTTAAATTGTAAATATAAATTATTATTTTTTATTTTTCTAGTATTGATAGGATTCTTGTAAGTTTGTGATTATTGTGTAATAAGGAATCTTAAGTTATAGTTATATAGGGCTTTTATTTTTCTTTGCTTCTTCATGTACTGGCAAGTTTTTTTAAATTATTATAGCTTCTTAGAGAACTTTAAAAATTCTAATAGATTTTTCTATATATGCATATGACTCCGTTCCAATATTAGCTAGTACAGATTCAATGATATTAATTGTTCAAAATGTTTAAATATATATAGTACTTTTATTTTTCTTTGTATTGGACCCGATCATATAAAGTAAATTTATACATTTATATATATATATTTAAGTTTTAGAAGATTAAAAATAAAGTTGAAGCTACTCAAACCATAAAATAATAAGGTTTACAAACAAGATTTCTATATTTTTAATTTTCTGCAAAATTGTTAATTTCACTAAAAAGTTTATGCATTATTTTAATTCTCAGATTGACTTCGTTCTGGAAAGCGATACTCAGTTTTATCCAAGATTGAGCACTTCAGCTGTCCCTCTAATATCAAAGGGCGTTGGTAACGATGCTACACAATACTGGTATGTCTTTGTTGTAACAGCTAAAATTTCTTAACAATTTTCTTAACAATGTTCCTTAATCGGTAGTACCTTCGTCTCTTCATGTAGGTGGTGTGTTTGTAGGCAGCTTATTACGGACCATAAGATTGCATTTTAATATACAGTCAATACTTATGAACCTATCCGATATGATAATGGAGAGGATAAATATGTTTATTAGAAATTATTTGTAATATGAACCAGAACCGAGCAGTTATCCATTAGATTTCTGTTCTAGAAACAAGGGGAACTTATTTGACGAAAGTGGCCTTTTCCGAATTTAGATGGTCACCTTTGAAACATTACCTACACTAAAACCATCCTTTGGATTGATATTTTAATATCGTTAACAATTCGTTCACTGTAGCAATTGAGGATACTGCTCTAATTGGTTTTTATTGTAGTACAGTGGATCTTGTTAGTCTGGGAAATTGCTTTTCACTGTCTGGATGTTCGAGATCAAGAACATACCGCCATTCAAGAATTTTAAGCATAATGCTACGATCCTGAACCAATATTCTGATTATATATGGATTTTTATAGAGTGCTCAAAGTTCTAGTTCCCACCAGGAGATAGTGGTACAGTATTAAATTTCTAGGATTTATACAGACTGCTCTAAGATAAGCTGTGGGGTTTTAATCCGGTGTTTTTTCTGATCTTGTGATAGTCTGCCTGATAAGTGCAGTGTATTTCATGCTTAAACATTTGTCATCTGCAAAGCACGTAAGGTAGCTATATATGGAAGAAATATTCGCGGAAGTATTGGAATTTTTGTCAACAGTCAGGAGACACGCAGTTCTGTCTCTAAAATCATTCACTAGTACCTCTCTACTGGTCAGTATATGAAAGGAAGTTTGATACTTCAGTTTGAATCTAAGCGTATAGAGACCACTTTGGCAATGAATTCGTGGACGAACTATTTAGATTGGAGTCTCCTTCTGGCTCTCCTTTAACGTAAACGCACAATGCAACTCATAAACCACAGTCATAAAGATATGTCGAGATTGCTGTCAGTATTAACGAGTCATTGGGTTTTAAGAATACATGCAACCCGTCTCGGACTCCCCATTAATTGTCGCGGTAATAATAATTCAACCTTTCTGCAAATATCTTGCCATAGCAGTCAAGAGACAGAGATTCTTAGGTAGCTATATATTAGAAGACCGTTTGTGAGATATCGGGATCAAAGCTAAATGACATATTAGTGTACCTCACAGCTACAGGGTGGATCTAGTACACTAGAATTTTAGTCTCTAGTCACAATACCTCTGAGTTCGCAGTAGATCGCTTCTGAGGCCGCCATTTGACTTTTTCTGTATCAACGTCGAGAAGCGATGGAAGTCTGTTCGGACGTATCAACCAAGGTAATCCTGCATTATAATTTCATTTTTAGGTTGACTATGCTGCTGATACGCCATCAGGAACTGAATATTCTGAAATACGTTAAGTTACCTGAATTCCTTATGTATATGATCCACATTCGCCATCTTAATACATTTCGTGGCGATTCAGTATCCATTATTTCGTTTAATTCGCTATACCCGACATTGGGTCTCATCAGGAAAAACGAACTTATTGCTTTATATTTCGCTACAATCGTCTCTTTATTAATGCCCCAAAAGGAATAAGTCAGAGCTTTTTATGACCTTTTTAGCAAAAGTGTCGGAGACTAACATTAGAATTGCCTTTACTTCTTTTAGGAAGTAGGCGTAACAGCTGACTTTGTAGTTGACAACTTACATTACGACAGAAAGTCTAAAATGTACTGTGATGTAATGGAATATTTTGGTACTTGTACCGTTGATATTAACACCAGGTGAGCTAATGGTGCAATTATTTGCATTCTAAACCATTGAGACAATATGAGGAGTTGCAGGAAGTTTGTTAAAATAAATTTTATACATATATATACGAGAGAGTGCTAATCCATGAAGTAAAGCCATTTTTATATAATAGTGGTAGCATGATTTAGGGCCTTTGGACTTATGAAACGCTAGTCTGCCAGTGAGGTATTAGGTAATCCAATATACTACAAGTAGTGAGCGGTAGTTCACGAATATATGCACTGACTAATGTAATTCATCCAACTAAGTTTTGATTTCTGCTACTATGGCATCCCAGATAGAATTGCTAACTGATACAGAATGTATTAAATTTAAGATAAAATCAAGAAAAGAAAAATCGATGACGAAAGAGGAAACACATATTCGAATATAATCAAACTAATAATATAACATGTTACAATTCAGCAAGCAAATCAACTCAATTCGACAGAGTTTTGGAATAATGTTTGTATGAATTTTTAAATAGATACGTAGTTTTTCTTCTAAGAAAATGAAATGAAAAATAATTTAAATAGCATAAAAAAGTTAGTTGCCTAATTTTGATTTTTTTTTAGAAATATATATATATATATATATATATATATATATATATATATATATATATATATATATATATATATATATATATATATATATATATATATATATGTGTGCTGTATATATATATACATATATATATATATATATATATATATATATATATATATATATATATTCTTAAAAATTAAAATTTTTTGTTCATCTATTAAGTGGTTTTAAATAATAAAAGGTCCAGCCATTTAACATAGAATATATAATTTGTATGGTTACTATATATTAAGTACGAGTATAAAAAGAGATTATATGAAATTATTAATTTTCTACATAATTTTTTGTTGATATGTACTTTTATAAGGAATAAAATTAGTATTATTGAGTATATGCTAGGGTTACAGTTTTTGTTTTGTTTATAAAGATAAATGATTATGTTTAAAAGGATTTATGATTAATTTTAATTAAGTACACTGGGTTTGGTGTGTTAGTTTAGTTTTACGTTTTGAGCACATTTTTTCTTATTTCTGTAAAATAATCTTAATAAAGAGAAAAAAAAAAATACAAATACCATAAAGTAACACTGACCTTTTAATGTTTGCCAATACTTAAGGATCATACTGTGTTTTATGTTTTTTTTTAATTCTATACGAAAACATGCAAATATGAAGATTGTGTAACATTACTGTGCGTTGGTGTTATTGTTGGTGTATGAGATTGCTGTTGTCATACCGATGTCTCTGAATTGAGTTTCAATACAAATTTGTTACTTTTTGGATCAACAACCTCTTCGGCTATGTTGAAATGAGGAAGCTTGTGTATTGAGACCATTAGTGATACATCATTTTGAATAAGCTGAAACGTAACATTACCGGCAATTGGTCGTGATACCAATTCATCGCATATAAGTGACCAAGATTGTACCCATCTACGTTCTTTTTCACTTTGTAAAACTGGCGATTCTGTAAGATATGGTTCCAAAAATGCCCGAGGTGACAAGTCATGTTTGAGGCAATGTGCCAAATGTTTAAGAATACTTTCGAATGTATGTCTAGGTTGCTGTCTGGTCACTCGCAAATACTTCTGCAAGGCACGGGCCATTGAGGGAAACACTGCCTGAGCTGCTTCATTTGGGTCTAGTGGCACCGCTGGCGCTGGTTCATTATGTATACGCTTGATATGTGTAAATGCTTCCTCAGCCGCTGTTATCAAACGTGCTCTACGTTTCTTCACTCTGCGCTCATATTCATGTTCCTCATAGAAACGTTCATTGTGCGAAGAATCACGACGTCTAGCATTCGCTGCCAATACTGCTCGACTTTGACTCTGTTGTTGTGAGTTATTAACACCATCAACTTCGTAGTATTTAAAACTAGTTGTAATTTTATTTCTTTGTGATTTTGATATGGGTATTCGTTCTAGGTAGGGATTGTAAATTGGAAAGTCGACATAATAGCGCTGTAGAACCCAAACAGCAGCTCGTTGAATACTCAACTGTCCCAGAGTATACGACCGTGATATACCATCTGGTGAACGTATAATTTTGACATAATACATAGACCGATTGTGTCGTAATTCTAACAAAACAACAGCTATATAGTGTATAAAGAGTAAAGTATCAACTAAATTTGTTGCATAGGCCACTAAGGATTTGTAATCGACTGCTTCGCCGCCGGTTTCGACAACAATTTTTGCTCCATTTGTGACCTAGAAGAAAAAATTGTAATTATTTAATTTCCCTTACTTTAAAGAAGGCAATTGCAAAACTTATTTGTAAAAAAAGAAGAGGCGAACAACTGCGAAAATTAAAGCCTAACTTCAAATTTGTTCTCTGCTTTCCAAAATAAAGAAGACTTTGTTAAACCATCATCTTGTTAAATATTTGGGCGAATGTAAAGTGGTGGCATGGTCGATTTTATTAAAACTTATTTATTACTTCCTATCTGTAATAACTTATATCAATTCGAGATTTTTAAAGTATTGAATTATATCAGTTTTTGTAGATGGTATCTAATCCAATTATTCCAAGGAATATAGTGGGGTTGCAGCAAGGCTCTATTCCATTTCCTACTCTATTTTTTATTTTTATATTGACCTTTCATGTCGAACTTGCAAAAATATCTGTTCCGTTTTAGCCAGTAACATTTGACTTACATAATCATCCAGTAATTGGCCAAGCCTTTTAGAGATTGGGGACTCAACCATTTTTAAAAATGGCTCGATTTTATCACTTAATAAAACACAATGTCGTATACTTACATGCAAGCAAGGGGCGAATCATGGGAGTATATGTATCATGTTCGTTGGACTATATGTATATATACACAACTTTTTAAAGTTCCTAGGTATTTTGGAAATGGTGCACCCCTTTCGTTCTTATTTCTTGCCAAATAGCCTGGGAACATTAAATGAAAAAAGTCCCTGGACACACAACACAATTCCCACAATACCATTGCCCGGAGACGTGTTCGAAGGGAGTAAATAATAAAATCCACACTCCACTACCCTCAATCATTACAAATTTTATTGATAGCAATATAAATTAATTTTCAATTCAACTCACCTGCACTATATAAAACAGCCAATAAGCAAATGTTGATAATGTCACCAGTAACAAAACAACTGCACGATATAAGAATATTCTTGGCATTGTTGCGGCCGAATTACGCATAAATAAAGCCCATAAACCAATGGCCAATAGAAGCAGACGCACGGCCATTGATACCAATAAACCTTTACACTCACTACCGCAGGCCAACAATTGTGTTCTTACGGTCTGTGTTAATTCGGGGTGATCAAAGGCTGAGGGAAAAAATCCCATATGAGGCATTACCACCATGGCTACTGGCGAAAAAAACGCACCGAAACCAAGCAAGAACGAAAATATTGATTCCAAATAACGTCGACATTTGAAACCTATACCTGTTTCAGCCATTTCACGCTGCCATGCATTGTTGATGTCCTCCATAGAAATACTTTGTTCTGAAGTGTTGCCCGTAACCGCAGTTGTGTTTTCACCCCAATTATCATCTTGTGGTAAAATTTGTACCTCTATAATCTCCTGACCCTCACGTCCTTCTTCACCCGTCATGTTGACTGTGGTTTGATAAGGATTTAAATCGCTGTTGCGATTATTTTTCGATTTGGAATGGGAACTACTGCGATGTGAGTGACGAGTACGATCTCGGTGATAGCCATTATTTATGGAACCTCCACCGCCACCACCATTATTATTATGGTTTCTTGAGCGTCGAGAACGGCTACTTTGCTCCGATTTAACCGATTCATTTTCCATGGCTTTAAAATTTCTTTCGAAATGGGCGTTAGCACTTTATTTAGGTTTTTGCCAAACACGCCCACTTTGGCACCTGTTACAGTTGTTGTTTTTTATATAAAATTTTCGTCGTTGTTAATTTGTGCCTTTTTCCCTTTATTCAAGTTTTATACACTTGCAACTGTTGGAAGAAAAACAGTCGTCTATGTGTTGTAAAAGAGGAAAATTCTTTCACGCACACACAGCTACACACTTAAATAAATAAACACACGCATACATACATATAAGCGGTCTCTGGGTAAAACCACAGGTAAATTTTACTTTACACGCCACAATGAATGGCTGGCTGCTTGTTTTTGTGGCCGTAACTGTTTATACACGATGAGAGGCTTTTTTAAGTTTTCTTGTGTACATTTTGCTCGTCGACAAAGAAGAGGGTAATTCAATGTAACGGGGGTGCGGTCTTTTTCATTTGCTTTAGAAGTTTTTTTTATGATTTTTTTCTTTACACCATTATTTCAACAAGTTTTTTAATTACTTTGCACCATCATTTTGCACGTTTGTTTAATGAAATCCATATTGAACTGTAATAATTTATCACATTTTTGTTACTTAAATTAATTTTTTGCAATATTTACTATTAAAATCCTTTAGATTAATTTTCATATAAACAAAAAAAATTTTCCAAATGAAAGAATTTTTTACAATGCTCAGTGTTGGTAATCTAGAAATTTTCCTTTCAAATCTAGCGATTTTGAAAAAAAAGAAAATAGTTGTAAACAATAGATTAAGCGATTTTTTTCAGAACTAATGCCCAAATTACATTAACGCGTATTCAGCAACAATATCAGTAAAATGATCAGCTGTTCATCGTCCGTATAACATGTTGATGCCTTTACCTCAGGTCTACAACTGAGATTAACGCTGATATAATATGTGAGATAACACCGGCAGAGGAGAGTAAACATTTTGTTTATATTATGTTAAATCTTAAATAAGGGGTACACGTATTCTAATAAATCCTATAAGATATTATTATTTTCAATCAGTTACAGAGTAAACATGTCCTTTTTATTTAAGCAATTCGCACTTTTTTAACACAATTTTTATAAAAATGATTTTTAACATTTAAAACAAACACTAAAAGGAAACAATTTTACAAAATAACATTGTTTTTCAGTAATTTCCAAAATACACATGCACACAGACAAGCAAACTTTCGTGTATGTGTAATTTTTTGACAGTTCATCTTATAAGATGGTTGTGTAGAGAAATCTCATCACAACAGTCTCATAATACATCTTATAATACTAATATTTGAATTTACACGTGAAATAATTCTCTCAGAGAGCGAATTTGACACTCTCTGACACAAAAATCTTACATATTATGTTACGTCTAGACGGGCTGTTATATTTACATTTAAGGCCCAAACAGTGAACAAAAAAACTTCGTATCGGAATCAGCTGTTTCAAACTGCTTTATGCACATGTGACACAAAAGTTCTAGGTAGCTTATCGCAGAGATCTATAAAAAGTAGATTTTTACGTAGCTGCGTGACTTTTTGATACCACTGTAGTTTATTTTCTTTACAAAATAACCAAAGAATAGGGTTGTTTACACAATGAATGTTCAAAAAAAAAAAAAAATACGGTACTTTTAGTTTTGTTGACTGTTTGTACAAAATGTTTCACGCTACTTTTCTTCATCCTACGTTGCATACAAATTTGAGTGGTTGGGATTTTAATCGTAGACAGCGACAATTTACAACTACCATCTTGCTATATTCTACTTGTGTATTTGAGCAGCCGCAGTATATTTAGATATAAAGTACAAATTACATTAGCACGTAGTCAGCAGCAGTGTTTGGTGCTAAAATCAGCTGATAATTTAGAATGCACTATTTGTTACGAAGTTTATATATTAAATAATTTTTTATCAAAACAAAAGTTAAAATTAACGCGAGTTTATGGAAAGTGGCAACAGTTGCACAAAAACAACAATAAGTCGAATTCATTAATGTT
The DNA here is from genome assembly GCA_932274085.1 of Protocalliphora azurea. NCBI lineage: Eukaryota > Metazoa > Arthropoda > Insecta > Diptera > Calliphoridae > Protocalliphora > Protocalliphora azurea. The sequence continues at coordinate 140,809,130 of OW026521.1, read as the reverse complement.
TTTTATATATGCAATTTGACAGCTGTAACAACCATACATTGGCACTGATATTGACGTTCGTCTTGATAAAAATTTTTCTAATATACATACTACGTTATGAACATTTGGTCAGCAGCAGTTTGCAGTGCTATTTTATTTAACCGTATCTCTAAATTTACTGTAGCTGCTTTCACATTAAGAGTCAAATAAAGAGAGTGGACAAAGAAGTGAGAGGTAGAATAAAGCAAGGAACATGACATAAGTAACAAGGTAATATCGTTAGCCCAGCTGATTATTTGTTTTGATTTATTAAACCGTCAAACTCCATATAAAATGATGAATTTCTCTCTTAGTAATTAGTTTGAACTTTTAAATTCCATGTATAAAAAATTTGGTTAAAAAATCCTTACCTTGTTAAATCTGTATTGGCAAGAAGAAGAATTATACAACATATGCTGATAGTCAACAGCTGATTATTTTTGCTGATACTGTTGTTAACCTAGTGTCTACATTAGGCAAATTTATATCAAAACAAACGTCAAAATCAGTGCGAATATATACAAGGTAATCTTAGTTAAACAGTTGATTATTATTTTGGTTGTTACAGTTGTCAAACTGCATATATAAAACACAATAATGAATACGCCATATTGTTGTTTTTGTGCAACTATTTCCACCTTCAACAAATTCGCGTTAAGTTTGACGTTTGTCTTGATAAAAAAATCTCTAATGTAGACACTATATAACTACGCTCTAACATAGTGTCTACATTAGAGATTTTTTTTTATCAAGACAAACGTCAAACTTAAACGAATTTAACACTCTCTGACACAAAAATCTTACATATTATGTTACGTCTAGACGGGATGTTACCATCGTGTTACCAGCTGATCTGTCAAAAAAATACACATATACGAAAGTTTGTTTAAGTGTGTGCATGTGAATTTTGGAAATTACTGAAAAACAATATTTTTTTTGTAAAATTGTTTCCTTTTAGTGTTTGTTTTACATGTTAAAAAAATTTTTATAAAAATTGTGCTAAAAAAGTACGAATTTCTTAAATAAAAAGGACATGTTTACCCTGTGACTGATTGAAAATAATGATATCTTATAGGATTTATTAGAATACGTGTACCCCTTATTTAAGATTTAACTTAATATAAACAAAATTGTTACTCTCGTCTGCCGACATTATCTCACAATTTATATCAGCGTTAATCTCATTTGTAGACCTGGGGTAATGACGAGTAGTAAATCTGTAAATCATATTGGTTATTTTTTTTTAAATCGCTGGAACTCATTTAAAAGATAGCAAAATTATCATCACAGTCAAAAAGTAAACATCAAAACAAGAACAAGCAAATGACAGGTTGTTTTTGTTCTTGTTGAGGGGTGCATTCATTTTTAATGCGTTTGCAAAAAAATATTTTTAGAAGTGTAAAATTTATAAAATACATTATATATCTATAAAATTGAAATTCATAATTAAAAAATTATGGATGCCGAATTACCAGCCATAAACGATGTTGACATAGAAGACGGAGAGGTAAGTAAAATTGTATTGAAAGTGATCATAGGAGTAAAACCCCTCTCATAAAAATGCATCTCATTAAATGTTTCCTTCAAATTGTTGACGGTCACTCACCTTTTTTGTAACAAAAAAAAAAAAAAAAAAAAAGCTTTCAGATACATCAGAAGAAGTGTATACCCCACTCCAGAGACCAATAACGCTGACCCACAATATCACTGCCACCGTAACTCCAGCAGGAACACTAACTATTAATAAAACAAAATGCACCGACATGGAAGCCGATGCAGTGCTAGTTGAAAAACCTACAAAAGCGATAAATAATCTTGATGATGAAGAAAATAGCCAAAGTGATGATTATTCCTCTTCATCAGGAGATTCATCCGATACATGTTTGGACAAGACAAATCGGGAGAAAAAATCTAAACACAAAAAACGTCATATTAAGCGTACCGTTATGGTACGCATACATCCCACTGCGGAAGGTACCGAACAGAAAAAAGCACGTTTCAAAAAATATGACATTTGGACTGCTGCTCTGCAAGAGGAGGCTCTCACAGAAAATATGCGGGGCTGTGATGTGACCCAGAATAGTTTTAATGATCGTAATGTAGAAAATTATGATTTTTCATTACGCTACCGTTTAAACGGTGAAAATAGCCTTAAAAGGCGTCTATCAAATTCCAACGATGATCTGTCCGACAGTGGTCAGCATCAACCGAATAGTAAACGTCAAAGGCCTTCAAGTCGTTGTGATAATAAGTCGTCATCAGCCAGACGTCTGGTACACGAACGTTTGGGCAAACGTAGAGATTTTCGTGGACGTCGACGTTCTTCACCTTACAGTGGTGGTTCTGATTCGAATTCTTATGATCCAAAACATATAGAAGATTTGGAAGATGTAGCGGGTCGTGAACCTGTGGAGGTAGCTAGAGAAATTGCTATGAAATTACATGAAGAAAAAGATGATTTGTTAGGTAACAAAAAATAATAATAAAGTTGTTTTTTATTTTTATTGCTTTATTGAACAATTATGTTTTTAGTACGTGTTGTTGAAGTTTTGGGCACAGAGTTACCTTTAAAAATTTATAAAGAAACTCAACGTATCGAAGCCGAGGGAGGCATGACAGTAATGGTAAGTCAATTATACATATGTATATTTATTATATCGACGGTGCACTGACGGAAAGTTCTATGTGTAATTTTCGGAAACTTTTTTATTAGATCATCAGAAAGATGAATTGGTCGTCCATTTTCAATTTTATTCTATTTTTAAATATCTGGATTAGTTCCAAATTACTACGAAATTTTGTATGGCTTCAATACAAAAAAATAATTTGTTTTATCGCTCTCCTGACAAGTTGTTCAAAAATACATAGGAATTTTCATCAGCACACCGGCGATATATATTTTAAATAAAAATTTTTATATTTTTTATATTAATAATATTTGAAAAACATTGTTTTTCAAAATGTTACAATTTGAAAAAGTTATATTTTTTTAAAAAGTAATATTTGCAAGGTTATAAAATAATAAAGAGAAATGTATTAATTTTTAATAAAGTATCTGGATTAGTTCCGAATTACTACGTAATTCTGAATGGCTTTAATACAAAAAAATAATTTGTTTTTTCGCTCTCCTAATTTTAATAAGTATAAATTTGAAAAAAAAACATTAATTTTCATAAAAAGTATAAATTTTCGAAAAAAATGTTAGCACCCTAAAACCGAGATTTGTTTTGTATTATAAGATTACAAAATTGTCAATACTAAATTTTTAAAAATCTCAAATTTGTTTTTCTTTTTTTTTAGAACGGTCAACGACGACGTACACCCGGCGGTGTATTTTTGTTTCTTTTGAAACATCACGATTCATTAACTGCAGAAGATCAAAAAGCTATATTTTCAGAAGATCGTCATAATGCTAATAAAAAACACAAAGATAGGAAAGCTATAATGCGAGATCGTAAAGTAGAAGAACTCAAAAAGCGTCTGTGTGAACAAGGTACAGAATTACCCAGCCTTAGTACGCGCAAAGAATTGATGTTATTGGGAGATGAAGTAATTAATCAAAAGCAAAATGATGGAAATTGTAAGCTGTAGTTAAAAAAATGTATATAAATTGTTTTATCTTTATATTTATTTCTTTAGTATCAAACCCTCCACCATCTCCAGAAGCCTATGAACATATTGAACTGGATTTAAAATCTATACCAATTAATCATGTCACCAATGATGTTGAGTCCGAGGTTTCGGAGAAGCCTTCAACTTCACATGGCCTCGAGGCAAAAACGTTTCAAACATATGAAGACGATTTTTTGGATGTTAACTGTGGAGATATGGACTTTTTTTAAAACGAAATTTAGTCGAGCTTTTTTTTTTACCGTGTAAAGCATTTTTTGTTTTTATTCTGTAATTACACAAAAGTGTAGACATATTAAAACATATAATTATTATATGATAATTATTAATTTTGTAAAAAAAAATACTATGTAAGTATTGTTGAAGAAAAAAATTAAAATTTTTATAATATAAACAAATTTGAAAATGTACAAAAGAAGGCAACCCTTGTTACACTTATTAATGAACACCGCCAAGTCAAATAAAAATATGGGGAAATTTACAATTTGGAAATTTTGTCATTCATTTGCATCTATCTACATATGACAGCTGTTTTTTTCTTGCTTTCAGTGCATTCTTTTTCATACCTAAGAACCATACCACGAAAGTTGGAGCAAAAATTTTCCGCCGCAAAAAATTATATGGAAATTATTATAAGTGCGATATAAAGAAAAATTAATTACCTCCTTAAAAATAAACCAATTAATAAACGGAAGCAATTTTTATTAATTGACATAAATAATTTAGCTTTTTATGAAGCTCGGATTTTTTTCTTAAAGAATTCCTTGTGGAGTGTGTTTGTGTGCGTGTGTTTTTGTAAGATAATTTTGTAAATCGTTTAAATATTTGTGATGCGTAAGACGCGATCCCAAACCCAAGCAGAAAACGCGTTACTGTCTGGCAGCGCCACAAACAGTTCGCGTTCTGGTGTTGTTTCCTCATCGACAACCGCCGCAAGTAATCAGCAACAAACCCAGCAGCAGCATCAAATGAATTCCGGCAACCCACAAAAGAGAAATACTCAACAAACAGCCACCCTAAATTTTACGGATCCGGCCAGGCTTAAGGTAAGTTTATTTTCTATATTCTTTTTATTTAAAAATTTTAAGAGGATTAAAGAAGATGCTTGGGTATAATAGATAGATATAACAGAAAAATATAAATTGTATTCATTTATTTATTATTGCAAATTTTTTGTAGTATATTTTTTCAATAGTTCCCAGTATTTGCAGAAAAAAATAACCATTATTTGTTGTGGTAGAGTTTATGGTGGCCGGTAGGTATATTTTAATAAACCACATGGTTGTATTATAATGCGTCCAATATAGTTTATTTTTGTATGAATATATTTTTGAAATTTTGCGCAAACTTTATATTATTGACAGTTACCCAGAATTAAACAAACATTCAACTATGGTGTGTATACTTTGTGCATTTACCCTAGGTATAACTTTTAATAGCAAACATAGCGTTATACCTTTTATTTTCCGAATTAAGGACTCCAAATTTTGAATATAGAGTAATTGATTTGTTGTATATTGTTGACCAGATTTGGGAAATATGGAAGAAATCAAGATTACCAGAATTATTAAAATTAAAATATATGCATACATTTTTAACGTTTAAGATTTTTTGTGTTGCCGTCCTTCGGCTGGGCTTAAGCACTTTCTCCAGTGAGTGTTTCGAGCACTGGCTCCGCAGAATAAACTATATATATATATATATATATATATATATATATATATATATATCGATACAAAAAGTCAAGGAGTCAATGTATATGGTCATATTATAAAGAGCTTTTAATGGTAGATATTCAGACAAATATATAGAATTTTTAAAGACCTATAACTCGTTAACTAAGAACGAGGACAACATTTCTTATATTACTACGATCATAAGTAAAAAAAATTTAGTCAGTATCAAAATTTTTTAAAAATTAATAGCCTTGGTAATCTTGATTTATGCCAAAAATATATATTGTATAAGTTTGCAGCAAAGACTTATAAAAAATTTATATATAGATATATCAGGTTAAGGCGTATAAGCTATTAAGAAAATTTTACAGCAGACAAAAAAAAAAAAAAAAAAAACTATTAAATTATTAAACTTAATCGTTTTCTTAACTTTGTTCTATATTTAATAAGATTTACTAAGCACCTATCTGTATGCAATGTATCAAAGTATGCAAAGTATCAGATATGCCAAACTTTGCGACTGAAAGCAGCTTAAAATGGAATAAGGGGTTATATCCACATATTTTTATAGAATATTAGTAATGCTTTATATTGTTTACGATTTCATTAAAATCAATTAATTTTTCCAAATATTAATTTTAATTATTAATTATATTTTTGTTATTTATTGGGCTAAGGGTGTGATATTGGAAATGCATTTTCAAGACCTTTCCAATGATACCCATATTGTTCATATTTATTAGAGGAAGAAGAAAATAGCATTCTCATATTTTAACTTCAAGTACTCATAACTCGTAAACTAGAGCGAGCGGGTAAAATTTTTATACCACACCATAGGAGGTTGAGGTATTATGCGTTTGTGCTGATATTTTTAACCCACAGAAAAAATCATACAACACCAATTGACTCAGAATCACTTTTTGAGTCGATCTAATGATGTCCGTTCTTCCGTCTGGCTGTCCATGTAAACCTTGTGCACAATGTGCAGGTCGCAGTTTTGAAGATAATTAAATGAATTTTTTTTTCATGACACAAGGTCGAAGTCTATTGAAATTGATCGGTCCATTATTTCACCTAGCCTCCATACAAATGTCCTCCCGGAATAGAGGTTTAATGATCATAAATGCTTAAAATATATCAACATTTTAATGAAATTGGGTGTAAGGAAGTTTTGTACAAGTATCAATCTTTGTGCCAAATTTCATGAACATCGGTCCATAATTGAGCATAGTTTTTATATAAAGCCATCTTCCGAAAATCACTTTAACATGCATAAATCACATACACATCTTAGTATCAGGTTTATATTCGAGGCAAATAAGTTTTATATAAGTATAAATCATAGTGATAAATTTTATCTGGATCTCTCCATAATTTACCATAGCTTCCATATAAGCCTACTTTCGGGAATCACCCCAAAGTTATAAATTTATATAAATGATTTTATTTTACACTTAGTAAAAGTATCGGTCCACAATTGTCCAAATGTCTAATATAAGACCCCTCCACGAATTTTGATGGACGTACGCAATGGTGTGAGGTATATGGTCGGGCTGATCGACTTACGATCTTACTTGTTTATATTATTACTGAATTATTATCAAAATTATTGAAAAATTAAGTGTGCTGGTAATCTTGATTTATGTCTTGTGTTTTTTTTTTTTATTTGTTTCTCGTATGTCAGATTTTTTCACATATTTTCAATTAAAATGTAAATTAAGCACACATAAAATTTCTTTTACACAAAATTAATTGTTAAATTAACAAATAATTAAAAATTTAACCATAGAATTCAGAATACAACTAGAAGTTGTGTTCTGAAAAATTACTCATTTTTTCAGAGCATAAAAACAAAATATATGTAACTATGCATTTTGTTATTACTTGAACTAGGTTTTTGCAATTGAATCAGGTTTTATTCTCTCATATAAATATCTAGTTATTAATCTATGTTTTAAACTGTTTTTCAGTTTTGATTAAAGGTATGTTCAACAAATTCCAATGTGCTACAAATACCAAAAATTGCTTCCCTGTATGGTAGGTTAGGTTAAAAAGGGCAGTGTCTTCACGCTTCCACCCAGAGACCATCCGGTCCATTGTGGTCCTTTCATAAATACCAGAGAAAAGCTAATAGAAGAAAGAGAAAGACCTTAGTAGAATAAGGCACTAGAATAGAAAGAAATAAAAGTGTGGAACCTAAGACCCATTAATCAACCCTGATCACCTCTAAGCCACTTTATCCCCATTATGAACCTTATAAGGTTGCTAAGTTCTTTTCCCGTAACCTCCTCTAGTTCGTGTAGAATATGGCTTCAAACCACTTCAGTATAATACGCTGAAGCAATACACAATGACAGAGAATGATCTCCACTGTTTCTAGCTCCTCTGACGTGCTAGTGTCCCTCTTACTGGTCATATTCCCTATTGCGAGGTGACCAGTAATCATACCAACAATGACCCTTAGATTCCCACGACTTATGCTTAGCAGATTCGAAGCATCTAGAGCATTAAGCCATTCTCCTCCAGTAATCATAGGGCTTGTAAATGCCTAGAATTTCTGCCTGGAAATTGCTGGAACTATCAGGCAATCTAAAAGACCGTTTGATATCCTATCTACTTCCATCTTCAAAGATAGATTGCACAATCTATTTATGCAGTTAAATTGATTATTGTGTATATTTTTTTACTCATAACTGAACAAAGTCTTTCTATATATACTGAAAAGTCATAATTTTTTAAATTATACTTCCGAAATTAATTTGTAGATGTTAAATAATGTACTCGTAATGTAATTTGTATTATGAAACTGGATTACTTTCCGTTTTCTAATTCCAAAAGAACTTAAAACTTAATTCACCGGGATATTTTATCACAAATCATAATTTTTATTTTCTTTAAGTTAAGGAAAAAATAATAAAATGAAAAAAAAAAAACATTGCTTTCAGATATTTTTACTATAAAAGCTGCCATTAACTTAAAAAAAACCCAACAAATTTCAAAAGTTTGATACGTTTTTAACTTTTCGAAAATTTGTTGCTTTTGTTGTGCACGCTTTTGTATGGAGAACATACGGTTTATTTCTCTCCTTTGTAAGAAGAAAAAATTCACATTTTTTGCAGCATAAGTTTTTGTTAATACTCAAATATGTTAAAAATTTTATAAAATTGGTTTTGTTGCAAATTGAATACATTGAGAAATAAAGCTTTTAGGGTAACCTAAACAGTTCAGAATACCTTTACGTAGTAGTGCTGTGCAAGCATTGGGTTTTAAGTACCGAGTAATTGCCCCCTCTTTTTTTTTGGGTACTCAATACTGTAAAGTAGTAGTTACTCAATATTTTTATAGTTTATGTTTTTAACATAAACGTCAAATTCTTATCATGCATGATAAGCATTTGACGTTTGTTATTATAGAAAATTCTCTCGTGTAGACCCTACGATACTAGACAAATCTTTATCAAGACGAGCGTCAAAATCAGTGCGAATCTAAACAAGGTAACCTCAGTTAAACAGTATTTTTTTAATAGCCGGCCTTTGACCGGGCGGCAAAGACCTGTGCCGACCGGCTGAAATCCAGCTAAGCCGAGCCGTCAAGTAAAATTTGGAAGCCGCTGCCGCCGTAAAATTTTCGACTTAACTCGGGTTAAAAGCAGCCGCCGTTTTAAAATTCTTTTTCGAAAAATATGTTAAAAACGAAACTTTTTTATTATTTTATGCAGATTTGGCAATTATGTTGTATTTAAAAATGAAAGCAAAACATTTGCATCTTTTTGAACTTCAAATAATTATAAATCAACCAAGTATCTTTTATGACTTATAATTGTTTATTGTTTATGTTAATACTGTGAAAAAATAATATTAACAGTTGCTTGTAAATTTTAATGAGCTTTGATCGTTACCCTGCGAGAAATCTAAAAAAACAAGATTTTGTCAGCTAATAAATCACTTCTATTCACTAGTGAATTAAGTAGAAATTTGGTTTTCTTTTACTTATGATATTGTACTAAATGAACGATATGCGGTTGGGAATTATGAAAATAATTGATATAAATTCCATTACTTATTGTACTTTTTATTTCTTTAGCATATCTTAATAATTGATATGTTTTTATATCGGAGCAGACCATTTCTCATTCTAATATGCAAACAATTGTTCTAATATTTTATGTAAAAATCCAAAAATATCTTTAGATCACTCCCATATACTTTCTTTAAAATATTTTCAATAAATTAATAATACTGTTTATACTTTTGCTGGAAAAAATCTATTCCTATTTTTTCAATAATGTTAATCAATGGGCCATGAAAATATACAATTTTTAATTTGAAAAATGTGTGTGGAATATCGCCTGGCTGACACGATTTTAAGTCGTCCACCGAAGCTTTTCAACACAAGCCGCCGAAATAGTATCCCTCGGCGCAGGTCTACCGGGCGGAAGGTTTTTTAACTCAGTGCTATGTCCAAAAACGGCTTCGCTTACATAATTTTTCCTATTTACCCAATTTTTTAATAACAAATTTTTTTAATATGGGTTTCTTACGAAAGTAAGTTTTTCAATAGCCTATAACTTCGAAAAAAATTTAGTTGCACACATAAATTTTACATCATTACTTTCAGCGTTAAAAGTACTACCAACGAGGATAAAATAAAAAATTCGAAGCTGAGTCAACATTCAATTTAAGTCGAACCTTTTAATCTCATACTTCAAAAATAAGATAAATCTTCACATTGGCAACACTGTAGTGCATACAATTTGCATTTGGCTGCGTTCATTACTATAAATGAAACCCATATAAAATATGGGGTTTTTTCATACTGTCAAAAATTGACCAAACTCGCCGCCATATTCTTTGGAATAGAATTTTATTTTCTTTTTTGGTTGTTAATCAAGACGAGCAAAAAAGAGAATTAAAGTGTGTGAAAATCCCTCATAAATAAAAAGTAGAAAAAAAAACTAATATAATATATTACAATAACAAATGTTACTAAAAATTAACAGAAAATAGTTAAATATAAAACAAAAGAAAATCAAGTGTATAAAAAATCAGCAAAAATACGAAGAAACATCTATTGAAAAAAGACGATACAACTTTTATTTTATGTACGACAATACCAACAAAAATTGTGTGATTTTTTTCTTCCACATTTATAAAAACGAAAAAAGTGAAAATATGGCTATTATAACATTTGCAAAAATGTTAAATTATTATTGAGGTACAAGGAATTGTAGGTTTTTTTATAGATTATATGGAACATTTTGTTTTAAATATTTTTAAAATATATGCAAAAAAAAGAACTGTAAAATAATTCTTTCTTTTAAGTTTTTATGGTTTTACTTTTAAAAGGGAATTCTATCGCTTTTTATGTGTCTTCTTCTAATATGTTGCCAACTTGTATTTTTTCATAATTTTTTAATATATTTTTCTTTTGTTTTGGTATTAATGAATGTGTGTGTGTAAATCCATATATTTATGTATATTGTGTAAAGGTGTTGGTGTATATGGTTGTGTGAGTGTGTTTTAATATGTATAGTGTATATGTGTTATGCTATTATATATGTGTGTAATTTTATATGCATATTTCTTGATATGTAGTAGTGAATAGGTATTTGTGTTGGTTTTAGTTGTATGAGTATGTGTGATGTTTTGTTGATGTTGGTTTTATTAAAATGCATTTGTGTTTTGTTTATACATATTTTGTGTGATTGTGTTGTGTGTATTTCGGAATAAAAAATGCTGTCTTTCTCCTTCAATTACATGTAGTGTAAAATTTCATGTATTTTGTTGTTTCTCGTTATGTTTCTAAAAAGTGTGAGTGAACTTTTAACTTTTGTTTAAAATTATCAGTACTCAAGATAATTCACTCGTCAAATGGAAATTAGAGATTCTCTAATAAAGTTCTAATCATAGATTAACATAGATGCGAATCTCTGTTGTCAAAAAAAAAAAAAAAAAAAATAAGAATGTGTGAGTAAAAAATTTCATTGAAAATAAAAACATAACTAATAACTAATGTGGTTAGATCATTCTTTGAGTTTTTAATTATTTAATTTAGATGTCAAAACTCGCCGGCTCTTAGTTCCCGACTTATTTGTCCTATTTTTTTTTTTTTTTTTTTTTTCATAATAATTAAAACTGGCTGCATAGAAAATAATATCAAGTGAAACTGTATACCGATCACATCTACTCGGCTAAAGCCCGATACTTCATATAAAGTGATCAGTACTGAAAATACTTCAATCGTCAAACGGGACTGTGTTTCCAATAAAAATCGATGAAGTCAGGAACCGTTTAAAAATATTTTGTATTCTTTTATTTTGTAAAAAAAATATGAAATAAAATATTTTTTTCTTTTTATATTTTACAGGAATGTGAGGATATGATAAGTCTTCTTCGTGTGGTTGAACTACAAAAGATACTTTCGTATGTAAACATTTCTTTTGCTGGACGGAAAATTGACTATCAAAGAAGAATTTTATCACTGTTGCGCACTAATTTCGATTTAATTGCACCAAAACTACGCGAAGTCTACACACAATCCATGTAAGCTTGTAAAAATAGCCAAATAAAACATTACTTTCCTTTTAACATTATATTTTTATTTAATTTTTTCTAAATAGTGTTGAACAACAAGCTAATCAATACGGACCTCCAGATCCAAAAAGAATGTATTCACAAATGCAAATGCAACCAAATGCCGGTGGTATGGTGGGTGCTAACCCGGCGGCTCAAATGGGAACAGTACAACAAATGTTAAATCCAGCCAATCAAGCTGGTATGCCAGCCGGTGTACCGCCCGGCAGTAATGTAGTACCATTTCTTCATGCTATACCCACTCAAATGCCCATTCATCCGGATGTACGTTTGAAGAAATTAGCTTTTTATGATGTGCTGGGCACTTTGATTAAACCTTCATCGTTAGTGCCTCGTAATGCTCAACGCATACAGGAAGTACCATTTTACTTCACACTAACACCACAACAAGCCACGGAAATAGCATCAAATCGTGACATTCGCAATAGTTCGAAAATAGAACATGCTATACAGGTGCAGTTAAGATTCTGTCTACTAGAGACTTCATGCGATCAAGAGGATTGTTTTCCACCAAGTGTCAGTGTAAAAGTCAATAATAAATTATGCCAGCTGCCAGTGAGTATATTTTCTAAATATCATAACTAAGTTTTTTTTAAGGGAATAATACATCTTTATTTTCAAGAATGTTATTCCAACAAATCGTCCCAATGTGGAACCAAAACGACCACCCAGACCAGTAAATGTTACATCAAATGTTAAACTATCGCCCACAGTAACTAATACAATAACTGTGCAATGGTGTCCAGATTACACACGAGGCTACTGTATTGCTGTATATTTAGTTAAGAAATTAACATCGGCTCAATTATTGCAAAGAATGAAACAAAAGGGTGTTAAACCAGCCGATTATACCAGAGCTCTAAGTATGTTTTTTTTTATTTAAAATTAATTTAATTATTTTCTTAACAATTAATTTATTTTAAATTTAATTATTATAGTCAAAGAAAAATTAACTGAAGATGCAGATTGTGAAATTGCTACGACCATGTTAAAGGTATCATTAAATTGTCCCTTGGGTAAAATGAAAATGTCCATACCATGTCGTGCTTCAACATGCTCACATTTGCAATGCTTTGATGCTAGTCTTTACCTGCAAATGAATGAACGTAAACCCACATGGAATTGTCCAGTTTGTGATAAACCTGCCGTTTATGATAATCTGGTTATTGATGGGTAAGGTTTTTTCATGTTGTATGTATTTTTATATAATTTATGATTTATGTTTTTCTTTATATCTAGCTACTTCCAAGAAGTACTAGCCTCGAATTTGCTTAAACCAGATGATACTGAAATACAATTGCACAAAGATGGCTCATGGAGCACTCATAGCTTAAGAAATGAAGGGCAAATTATTGATACACCTACTAAACCGGTAGAGAAGGTGGAAGTTATTTCCGACGATATTGGTAAGTTTAAATTTACAGTCATAGGATATTAATCAAGCCTAAACAGGTTTGATTATGGAAATAAAATAAATGCACTTAAAAATGTATAAAAACTCTTTATCTTAACGTTGTAATTGATGTAACTCAACTTTGGATTGTAAATTAATCCTCATAGGGGACATAGGGCATGAATCCCATAGATCAGGTCCGACAGAAAAGACTCACTAAAAGAATAGTAAATGCCGTGAAGTGAGGGCGCTTTCTCGAAGTTATAACATTTACGAAGTCAATATTTGAGAAAAATTTACGTTCGAAAATATAAATCATGAAAAAGTTTCTTAAATGTGTTCTGTTTTTTTCTTTTTCTTTTATAGCGGTTTTGCTAAGATAAAAGAAATTTTATGGTAATTTTTACATGTTCATATCGCAACCCAAAAAACTTTCTTATATTTCTAATCCACATTTATATTTAAGTATAATTTTAATAAAGTTTTTTGTATATTTAAAATCTGAGCATAAATTCAATAAAATTTTAGTTTTAGAACTCAATATTTGTGAAAAGTTTAAGTTCGAAAATTCAAAATATGTCAAACAATTTATGAGAACGGTTGTTCTAAGCTAAAAATTCCATTATTGATAATAATAGTATTTTTCAACAGACGTTCGAATTTTCAATTTCAAGTTAGAATTTTCGAACATACTCAAAAAATTATTTTTTCAATCTCCTTTTAAAATGAAAGAAGTTGAGAGTTCCAGATAAATTTGGCGCCCAAAACACTAATCATGGTGATCAAAACATTGATACGGGGTTGTTTTTCTAGGTGCGGTGTTGGTGCAATTTTGTGAATCAAGGAAAGTGTGGATCGATATCTTTTTCTCTATATTTTTAACAATGCAATGCTACCATGTGACGAGTGCTAAATGCCTCTGAAGTGGCAACACAAAACATACCTCTAAGATAGTAAAAGATTAGTTTAGAATGGAAAACTTTAACCTCATGGAATGGATTTCTTATCCACTGAATCTTAATCTCACAGAAAAACTTTGATTAATTGTCTAGGATGTTATTTTACCTCTTAAAGTCAAAAACAAATATGAATTGTGGACAATAGTACGGAAAGCTTCGTACTCGATTTCATCAAAATCATATAAGGCATTAGATAACTGTTTGACTCATTAGTTCTTCCGATTTTTGATTTAGTATAACACATTTTCTCAAATGAACCTATTTATTTGCTCGTCAAATGTTAATACATTTTCTAAAATCTTAAGTATTTCTCTCCTTTTGCTAATTAAATTTAAACAAGTGATGCCATAAAGCATTGCAATAGAAATCTCAAATTTTTTTGAAATCTTAGTATTTCATTTTTTAGGAGTGAAATTATAAGAGTTTACGAAGTGAACTGTATTTAAATATATAATTTCCTTAACAATGTTAAAAAACCATAGTTACACATAATTTTAATTAACTTAAAAATGTTTCAGAACTCATTACTACTGAAGATGTCAAGCCAGTTAAGGCAGCCGCTTCAGCAACACTTAACACGAATGAACAACCTTCATCAACCACAAATAGTGAAACTGTAAGTTTTAATTTTATTATTTCTATTATGACAATTTAAATAATTTTAATTAATTAATATAAAAATGTTTAATTATTAAAAATATAAAATTATTTAAAGGTGGACTTAACACTCAGTGATTCAGATGATGATTTACCTTTGGCAAAACGTCGCCCTATTGCTAAACAAAATAATAATCAAGGAGCACCATCTTCAACTATGAATGGCAATGGTGGAAGTGGTAATCAAAGGGGCATGTATATGCAACAAAAGAATGGTACGTTGGATTCATTTTCGTACTAAATCAATTTTGAAAAAAAAAAACAAAGTTTATCTTTATTTATCCATATATTTAAATGAGTAAAAGTAATATAACAAACACATGTCGTAAAGACAAAAAAAAAAAAAAAAAAAAAAACTAAAATCCATTAACACAATAATACAAAGGAACACCCAACATACTACATACATACAATAACATAACTATGTCTATGTTGTACTTTTTTTAATTTATTATTTTATTTTTTTCCACACACTATTTCATTTATCTCTTTATTCATTTAAAAATCAACATCAAGAAAATCATATACATTACATACATATTTAGTTTAAATCTAATATCATATAGTTTAATTTCATTTTAAATAATTAGTTATTATTATTGTCTAAAGGAAAGAAAGAAAAAAATGATTTAATTTTTTTACTTCTAGTTTTCCATAGATCTAATTTTCAATTTAATTGTATAAATTCGTTTTTATATACTTTATCCCTTTAATCATTTTTTTTTTTTTTTATGTTTTGTACATATGCTTTTTGCTTATTTTTTGTCCACCCCTATTTTTTACAAATTTTTATCATCGTCGTGTTCTTTTGCAATTGTTAGCTTATTTGATAATTAATGATTATGCGTTAAGTTGGATTAATGTCCTCACTGGATAAAGAATTTTGAAGAGAAATAAATGACACAATTTCGAAGATGAAATTAAAAAAGAACAAGTTTTAAGAATTATGATTTATATGTTTAAAAAGAAAAGTGCTGCGACTGGCACTTGTAAAATGTATATTTTTTTTTACTTTTAATTGAGTATTTCATTTGGAAAGGCTGGTGTTTTAATAGTAACTATTTTTTTTTTAACAAAGTTCACATAATATTTGTCGTTGTCTAAAATATAAAGGATTTACAGCATCATATTGATTGGATCATAAATTGTTGTCATAAGCATAAATCTGGAACAGGCAATTTACGGTGTCGCAAAAAAAAAAAAAAAAAAAAAAAAACACTCGATGTTACTTTTCTTAACTTTTATTTTAACCCTTTTTATAAGCTAAAAATCATATTTTTGTTAAAATAAAAATTCGAAAATATAATCGAGCATAAAGTACTTAATTCCGATTTTTTTTATTCTATGCTAAGATGAAAATTCCATTTTTAGGCCTGGTTTTATATTGTTCTCTTAGTGTATACTTAAGTGCAAAGTTAAGAAACATATAAGTTAAAGCTCTCACATAAGTAGTGTTTCATTTTACAGTTTAAAAATGTTGATAAGAAAATAAACAAAGAGCTGTAAGCTTTTATGTATTTACAATAGGGTGGTCCCAACTTACCAACATTTTTTCTTTAGCTAGAAATCATAGATATATTTTATTTATCCTAAAATGTTTTATCCTAGTTATGTTATTTTTTTAATGAATATCTTTTAGCATGGATTGCTATTTACTTATGATAATGCCAAAAATCCTTATAAATATTGAACTTACTTTTTTGGGCAAAATTAATAAAAAGCAACAACAATTAAAAAAAATTTTAAATAACTTGATGAAAATAAATCTTAAACTGATGTGCTGTAAAATTAAAAATGTGTTAGTGCAAAATACATAATCACAAAGAAAATATAAATTTAGAGAGTATTTGTTTTTTTTTTTTTTTATTTAAAATAATTGTATTAGATTTTGTATTTTTATTTATTTTTTTTGTTTATTTTCAATCAATATTTTTTTTACACGTCAAACTAAATTCATATACTTAGGAAAAATTTAAGGGATGGAAAAAGTATACCTAAGTTTTCAACTATAAAACAATTTTAATAACTTAAGTACGATTTTGCCACAAAGTGAGCAGTATAATACCTGGCCTTAGTGTTGTTAACATTTTTGGAACTAAAGTTTGAATTTTCGAACCTATGAAAAATTTTCAATCTTCATTTAAATTTTATATAATGAAATATAACATTTTCTAACACAATATTTGAGAAAAATTTATGTTCGAAGATTGAAAATATGTCCAAAAATTCTTGAACATGGCACTATTTTTTTTTTTTTTGCTATTTTAATATTTTCGAATTCAATTTTGAATTTTCGAACTTTAAATTAAAAATCTATGCGTTTGGCGAAAAGCGGTTAGAATTGCCATTTCTGAGGCTAATTGAGTTCTTTTTGCGTTATAGTACGATCTCGATTTCAGCAACCGATATCGAACCAGCGTTGTTGTAATTTCCCAAAAAGTTGTAACAAGCGACTTGTCATATTTATCTCAATAAAAAAATTAAATTACCAAAATAATTCATTTAAATTAAATAAAACTAAAAAAGAAATGCTGATTTGCAATGTTTACGTTTGTTAGTCAGAATTTTTTAACTCAAAAAATAATCCGGATTCATTGCAATTTTAATGACTCTTCTTGATTTTAAGGAATGATTACTGGTTCGAAAACTTGTTGATTGTACTCAGTGGGCTGTTGTCTAGAAGTGCTGCTTTTAATATTTGGAGAAAAATGAACTTTACGCTGTTGAACCTGAGTAGACTTAAGTTGGTCGATATGTCTCTTTAAAACGTAATCATCGTCGAGTTTTATGATATAATGAATTTCGCCAAGTTTACGGAGTACGGTGCCAGTCTTCCATACTGTTTTGTTGTTTTTGCTGTGAAGTACCTGCACCCTTTCTCCCACGCTTAATTTTCGTACCCCTGGAAGTGGTTTTGTAGATTTGAATTTGATAGGTGGTTTCAGTGCATCTATTTGAATTCGAATACGCCTGTTGAAATACAATTCCGCTGGACTTTTCCCAGAATTAAGGGGGGTTGCGCGGTATCTTTGCATTATTTCATTAACTTTTCTGTATAAAGGTTCTGGTTCCGATGCCATTGACTTCAGTTTACGTTTAAGGGTTTGTACGTAGCGTTCAGCTAACCCATTAGTACTAGGGTGACCAGGTGCTATTAGTTTCTGAAAAATTCCGTTTTTGTTGCAATACGATTTAAATTGATCACTAGTAAATATGGTCGCATTCTCAGACACAATAATCGATGGAAATCCATGCGTAGCAAAAATATCAGACAGAAGATTTATTGAAGTTTGCGATGTAATTAAGAAAAAACAGTAATCAATGTGTATACGTTCCCAGTTTTCGGCTGGTTCCTGCCATTGGTGAAGTGGGGTTTTTGCAGGTTTAGATTGGACTTGAACGCATGGTTCGCACGGCTTCACCATCCTCTCTATATCACGATCTATTCCTTCCCAGTAGCAATATCTTCTGGCGAGTTGCTTCATTCTTGTAATGCCAGGATGAGTGTGATGAAGTTCTTGTAAAATTCGAGATTGAAGAATTTTTGGGACTAATACTCGCTGACCTCTGAAGATTATGCCATTATTGAGGGTATAAACCTCTTCACCTTCACCACATTTCTATAAATTTAATAAAATTTTTGAAAGCTCTGGATCTTTGGTTGTTTCCGATGCTAAAATTTCAGCATTTACGTATTCATTTGAAATTTCGAAAACAGATACGGAGCATAATTCGTTCACTTCTTCATTTATCATTTTATCTGTAGATAGTATTTCCAATATTTTTGTAGCGCGAATTAAGTTTTTTCTTTTTAATAAATAAAAAAATATATTTTTTTCGACGCAATGCGTCTTTCTTTATTTAAAATATTTTCTTAATTTTAAAAAGTTTGGATTAAAAATAATACGACGTCTATACGTCTTTGTTGCTTATTTTTAACTGGTTACCATTTACATTTCATTTGCTTAAATACTACATTTTTCTTAATCATTAAACAAACAACATGTTTGCGCTTTTCTTAATTACTAAACAAACAATATGTTTGGGTTTTTCCCTATCTTGGGTTTTTCCCTTAATCCTCTTGTTTATTATTATTGAACTTAAGCTAGAGTTAAATTGTTTTTCTTACAAATGACAATTTAACTATTTTTCCTAAGAATCGTTATCATATGAAAACATCCGACCTTGGTTTTTATTTTTGGGCTTAATGATTATGTTTAGTTTATGTATCTTATCTTATACTAAAGAAAAAGGGATGGTTCATGAGAGTGTCGTTAACTCGCGCGATAGACAGTCAACGGTAGTATGTTCCGATCCCTTTTTGTATTTTATCTCGTAATCGAAGGAATTCGGCATAACGAAGCAACCTAGCTGATGGAATTGCTGGCATTTTATTATTCTGATGGAAAATATGTGTTAACGGACGGTTATCAGTGATGGTTTGGAATTTTCTACCGTAAAGGTACATAAAGAAGTGATTTATTGTGAATATGATTGCCAATGCCTCCCTATCCAACTGACTATAATTTCTTTCAGCAGATGTTAATGATCTGGACGAAAACGCGACGGGACGTTCAACCCCGCCTACCATGTGAGATAGCACCCCCGCAACCCCAGTGGGACTTGCATCGCATGCTACCATTATCTGTAAATTCGGGATCAAATGGCATTAATACCTGGTCGCTGGCTATTATATTTTATATAATCTGAAGTAGTTGACGTAACGGAAAAGTAATAGTTGATAAATTTGGAATGAATCTGGAATAGTATGTCACCATCCCCAAAAATCTTCTAATATCGTCCACTGTAGATGGACGCGGAATATTGACTATTACCTGAATTTTTGCTGGTGATTTTGAAATTTTATTAAATTGAATCACGTGGCCTAGATATTCAATCTGCGTTTGGAAAAATAAGCATTTACGAATTGGGTAATTTGCTGATACTAGTTGTTGATTAACGCCAACTTTGTAAACGACGCAGAGGCGTACTCCACCTTAGGGATAATTACAAGCGGAGATCCCCAGTCACTCCTTTCAACTTTGGAAATAATTCCAGCTGCTTCCAAGTCGTTAAGCTCCTTTTTCACACGATCACGCAATGCATATGGAACCACGTTCTTTGTAAAAAACAGGTTTAGCATCCTGACGAAGCTGAAGTGAAACCTCGAAGTTTGGTATACAACCCAGGGCTTCCCGTAAAAACTTTTTGAAAATGATTGATAATTCCTTCTGTTGTGTGCAAATGAGCAATCCTACTGACGTTTATTTTGTTGATTATTGGATTATCTACTTGCTGGAGGATGTTTAAATGCCCTATCCAACTTCGTCCCAAAAGGGCGTCATATTCAAAGGGCGTCACATACATTTCTTCTTCCGACCTACGATTGTTGTATTCAACTTCTACTTTTACCTTACCATCCGGAATAACAATATTTTTGATGTACGATCTAAAAGCGATAGACGAGGGTTGAAGTTGGGTGTTGATTTTAAGGTGTTGAAATTGATTCCTTGGAATTAACGTAAATTCTACGTCGGAATCAACTTCAAACTTTTGACAACGTTTATTTATTTGAACCGTTACGTAATACTTTGCCGCATCATTTTGCCTAGTGCAATGCTGACTATTGTAAATATCGACAATTTGATTTATGCCATACATTTGGTGTATTTCATCGTCATAGTCATTGTTTCCGGACGTTTGGCTTTTGTGTGTTGAATTCATTAAAGTTTTTAAACATACCTGCTGAACGTGGCCTGTTTTACCACACGACCTACATTTGAGGTTATGGCGGTTGGTGCGACATTCATTTGTCTTATGGTTATCTCTTCCGCATGTGATACATACATTTTCAATACCTAGTTGGCTAAAGTTTACCTTTGACTTTTGACGTGAACGTGGTCTTGATGACGAACGCTGTCTGGAACGATTTCTACGGCGATTTGAGCCGGCAGGCTTTGTATGTAATTTGTTGACATCATTCAAATTGATTTGTTGCTTTGAATTCAGCTCACGGCTATCCAAAGACAAGGCTTTTTCTACAATTTTCTCAAAATCGGACTCCTCAGACTGAAGGAGCTGTTCCCGTATTGTGATATCTTTGATTCCTCGAATAAATTGTGCGCGCAGAAATATATTAGAAATATCGGCATGACATGCGCACGACGAAATAAAATTACAATCGATGATATCACGCCGGAGATGCGACACATAACTAGCTAATGTTTGGTCTTCACTTTGATATGTTGACAGAAAACGATGCTGGATGACTAATATATTTTTCTTAGGTCACAAGTGAGTCTCTAGTTTTTTCACCAAATCAACGTACGGTACAGCTGTAATATTCTTGGGGGCCACCAACGATACCAATAGTTTAAAATGTGCTGCTCCTATAGAATTTAGCATAATGTACTATTTGTCATTGCACCCTTCATTTTTAAATAATTTTCGAATCTTTGATGATACAATCTAAAATTTTCTTTACTTTCGTGGAAATTCTCGAATGGCGGTAATTACACCTGTAATGACGGCTGCTGCTGTTGTTGTTGTACCTGTTGGTTCGTAGAATTTGCCTTTACTTGTTGCAGCAACTTACGTTGGGAAGCAGTTACAGCTTCTAACAATTGTTTAAATTGTTCAGCGTTCATGGTGCAGTATCTATTGTTTTCATTTGAAATTTATTAATTTTATTTTTCATTCGTAGCCACTTTGTTATATTGTTATATGTAAAGAGCGGTATATATATATATTTGAAGAAATTAAACACGCGTTGCAATTTTTATGTATTCTTTATTTGGTATAAGGAATTTGACAATTAGACAGAATAATTAATAGTGTTGCCAAATTGTTATAATACAAAATGGAACATAAACATTGTAATGTAAAAAAATCGGGGTGTTAGCTCATACTCTATTTTCAATAGGTCTGAAAATTATGTAAAGTGGCGTTTAAAGTTATCCTTAGCTGATATACATATAAGCCATAATATTGTTTTTAGAACCAAACTTGAAGTGCTCTTTACTGGCTGTATGCTGAAGTGTTTTTTGTGTGGAATATATCTCTATATCGTAAGTTTGTTAAATAATGATATGATTTTTATCTCAAAACTTAGCTGATAGTTGATTGAACAATCACATCAAATCGCTTTGAGGACACATCTTTGAAACATAGTCTGGAATCCTTAATTGAAAGTTTTCAATAATCATTCGATTTTTTAATGGTGAACGCTTTTTTACGAGTTGAACCAGTCTTTGTAGTTGCAGTTCCTCGGTTGAATTTATAGCAGCGGTGTTTGACATTTTTATACCCTACACCACCAGAGATGGGGAGTGTGTAATGGGTTTGTGCTGATTTTTGTAACACCTAAAAATATTAGTCTAAGACCCATTTTAATGTATATCAGTCGGCTTGGAATCACTAGCTGAGTCGATTTAACGATGTCCCTCCGCCCATGTAAACCTTGTAATCAAACTACAGATCGCAATTTTGAAAACAATTTTAAGAATTTTGGTACATATGCTTTACATAGCCCAAGGACGAACTGTATTGAAATTAGTTATTTTACCTAACCCCCATACAAATCCGCCCCCGGAATAAGGGTTTAACGATCATAAATACCTTAAATGTACCAATATTAAGTTCTGTATGAGTATAAATTTGTATGCTAATTTTCATGAAAATCCTTTCTTCCGCAAATCGCTTTAACGCGTATAAATCCCATATAAATGTTAGCATCAAGTTATTACTTAAGTTTTATATAAGTAGAAACCACAGTGCCAAATTTATAAGTACCACTTCCGGAAACCAGTACATAAATCCCATATAAATGTTAGTAGAATCATAACCATACTATGCATTATTATAATGTATAGTATGGTTTACAAAAATATACATTACACTTAATACAAGTATCGGTCCACAATTGACGACAGGTCCGTTATAGGAGCCCTCTCCGAATTTTAATGCACATACAAAATGGTGTAAGGTATCATATATGGTCGGGTTTAACCGACTATATCTTTCTTATTTGTTTTATATAAATCATTGAATACACTATCATCTGCGAATACAGGTAATCAGAAATTAGACTTACCTAATGCATTGGGGTTTTTATGTGCTGTATTCTTGTATATCGTTTGTTTTTTCCTTTCCGATGAAACTTCCTGTATATGTGTCATTCCATACTTTCCTTTTGTTGAATGATGCAATGTGGGTAGTGAAAATAAAGCATGAAAATAATGATTTAACATCCACACTTGTACAGATCTCTTACTATGTCCTTGCGGTTATCAAAATAATTGTTCTTCTCCTTAGTTGCATTTACATTTTGTACATTTGAGTTTAAAGCAATTTTCCTTCTCCTTTTGTTGATTGAAGTAGCTATGACATATCGTTGCTTTGCTTATAAAGCATTTAAAACATTGTCTGACTGGAATGAAATATTTGGTATAGTTCTCTTGGAATTTCGCTTCCCTTAAAACGACCTTTATTTTTTTAGTTGGAATGATCTTAATCTCACCTTCAGTGCCTTTCTGAAGATGATTATTTTTTCGAACTTGTCAAACTTTAATTGGTAATTTAAGGTCCTTTAAAAATATATCATCGTTCACACAAGAATCACTATTAATTTTTATCCTTAATACAATTATTTTCGATTTATTTATTATAGTACTTTATTTTTTTTCATTTCATCCTGATTTTTAATTGATTTATTTTTTCTTCATTGAAATTATTTTCAAAAAATATTCCTTATTTATAAATTTCAATTCTAATTTTTTGCATTATTTATTTATTTATTATTATTAAAATTTTGTTTCCTAAATTCATTTTAAAAATATACAAACATCTGCGGACAAAATCCAAATTCAATTGTAACTGTAAATCTTGTTAAAAATTTTTAAAAATGTTTATCAAATTAAGTGTTTTTGAATCTGCTATTATAATTGGCATGGGAATGTTTATGCACTTACATGGTCTCAGCATTATTGAGTTGCGTTGTTCAAAATTACCTCTATTGACACCAAATGCTGCATCATCTCTCTTCGTTTTATCCGTTCTGGGAATACTTACGAAAATACGAACACTTTGGCCTCAAACTACACGTATGCCCCAAAGGTTTATGGTTTTTCTAGTGGAATTATCCTTAATCCTATATAGCACTGATTTTATTTTACGTCAGATGTGGGTATCATGTCTTAAGTTATTGAATTTTCTTTGTCA
The DNA here is from genome assembly GCA_932274085.1 of Protocalliphora azurea. Lineage (NCBI taxonomy): Eukaryota > Metazoa > Arthropoda > Insecta > Diptera > Calliphoridae > Protocalliphora > Protocalliphora azurea. The sequence continues at coordinate 140,784,985 of OW026521.1, read as the reverse complement.
TTTCCTTGGTCAATATGTAATGACTGCAAATCAAAACTTTTTGATTTATAATGCACCACAATTATCTAACTTTATTCGTAATGATGCTTTCTATATAACAAGATTTATATTGGCAATTGCAACATTTGTCCTTATGTTAAATGTTACTGGTTTTTTGAATAAATTACAAGAACAAATTGTTGCTGGTCAAAATAATATGAAAATTGTGGATTTAACAAACTCGGATGATCGGTATCATGAAGACTACTATAGCGGTAATATAACAGAATTACAGAAAATTGATTCCAGAAAACGTATGCCATTCAATGTATACGATTTGCCATGTGTACCTCCAGAAGATATTTTGAATTTATCCAATCGCGTTGTTACAAAGCAAAAGAAACAAAAATCTATACGCAAAACTAAACGTAAAACTAAAATTTTTCTTGATGATTCCAGTGAATATAATTGTTGAATATTGTTTGTAAGCAAATTAATTACAATATTCTTGGTTTCAGTTTTGAAGAGAATTTAAATGAAAAAAATATATATTTGTAAACTTTACTTTTAACAACTTATACAATAATATCTTTGTGCAACATTAATAAAAATATGATTTTTTTTAACAATTACCACACAAAATTTGATATAATCTTTATTCTCTTAGGGAAATGATTTTGTCTCTTATTGTCTCGGACTCGAATGTCACTTTTTTTTTTTATCTAATTCCTAATACGAATACATTTGAATTGATCGATTTTCAAATCCGCCTACCTAAACAGTTCGTATTGTAAAATTAGACGACTGGCAAGTTGTAGACATTTGTAGCGTTAAGAAACTTGTATCTTTGCTTTTCCAAAGAGTTCGTATATTTTGTCAACAGTGTATGTCAGAGTCATATCAACTTCGTGGACTTGTTATGGTCTTTCTGGAAAACGAGTACATACCTGTTTGAAGAATTAGAACAATTTTTGGATTATATACAATATTATTGAGTTCTGCATAAATGAGAAAGTGATCATCTACAAATTGAAACAAATTTGGTGATGCAGATGAATTATCGTAAAATAAGACCGTAAAAATGTTAAACATTAGTGGACCAGACCATTGAAGTGACCCTCTCATGTTCATTAGGAATTCATCTTATTTTCAACTGAAAGTTTATTTCATTAAGAAAATTCCTGATAAGTATAGAATAGTTGTTTCCTACTTCCAGGTTTGTTAAGGATTTGAATATTAAATTGTAATAGTTTTATTTTGGTGAATAAATATTATTTAAAGAACAGATTAGTTGATTTTGCTTACAAAAAGTTTAAAGAAAAATTGGCGCTTTTAATTTCATGATTGAGTATTTGTTAAATTTAACGTTGAGATTTTAGTCAATTTGAGGTAAATCCGAAACATCATACTAAATAGCGATAAATCTATTTGAAAACAACACTTTAAAACGGGACCTGGTCTCCTTAATTGAGAACTTTTAATTTCTGATAACCCCTGTAAATTAGAGCATAATAAAGAAGTAAAATGAATAATTTTGGGAAAAAACACAAGTAACATAAAACGAATTTACCTATTTACGTTATGGCATTAGTAGTATCTAATAAAGGGTGGTTAAATTTCAAGGGCCGATGTTGATTTTGAATAAAACACAAACTATTTAGGAAATTATTGTAATTTTATTTTATTATGATATATTGGTATTACTCAATTATGTATGGAACAAAATATCGGCCAAATGGGCGCCGCGACCACGGCGGCACACCTCCATCCGATGGTCCAAATTTTCGATGACCCTGAGGCATAATGGAGGTTCTATGCCGTTAATGTGCCGAATTATCTCATCCTTTAGCTCTTGAATTGTTGCTGGCTTATCGACGTACACCTTTTCTTTCAAATAACCCCAAAGAAAAAAGTCCAACGGTGTCAAATCACATGATCTTGGCGGCCAATTGACATCGCCATTACGTGAGATAACACGGCCATTGAATTTGTTGCACAAAAGAGCCATTGTTTCGTTAGCTGTGTGGCAAGTGGCACCGTCCTGCTGAAACCACATATCGTTCACATCCATATCTTCCAATTCGGGCCATAAAAAGTTCGTTATCATCTCACGATAGCGAACACCATTCACAGTAACTGCCTGACCGGCCTCATTTTGGAAAAAAATACGGCCCGATGATGCCGCCAGCCCATAAATCGCACCAAACAGTCACTCTTTGTGGGTGCATTGGTTTTTCGACAATCACTCTTGGATTCTCATTCGCCCAAATGCGGCAATTCTGTTTATTGACTAATCCACTGAGGTGAAAATGTGCCTCATCACTGAAGATGATTTTCTTCGAAAATGGATCATCCACTGTTGCCATTTCTTGCCACCATTCTGCCCATTCACGACGTTTGGAATGGTCAAGAGGCTTTAGTTCTTGAGCCAATTGCACCTTGTAAGCGTGTAAATGCAAGTCTTTATGTATAATGTTCATCAACGACGAGCGTGAGAGGTGCAATTGTTGGGCACGACGACGAGTTGAGGTGGACGGCTCTTCAGCCACACTATCGCGAACAGCAGCAATATTTTCTGCAGTACGAGCTGTACGAGCATGCACTGATGTTCTCACATCTTCTACAGACCCGGTTTGCTCGAATTTTTCCACGATTTTTGCGATTGTACGCACATTTGGACGATCAAATTGACCAAAAAAATCACGAAGTGCACGATATGCATTTTGATTTGAACGCCCATTTTCATAATAAGTCTGGATAACTTTAACACGTTGTTGGATTGTGTATCTCTCCATGGTTCAAATTGAGTAAGTCTGAAATAGAAAAATGTCAAATAAAATTCGGAAAAAAGCTTGGCGTTTAGGTGTGGTTCACATTCAACATCGGCCCTTACAATTTAACCACCCTTTAGTACTAAATCATAGAAAACAACTAGAAGTCCAACTCTTTAAAATCGCTCAAAAAAAAAAAAAAAATACTCTCTTCACACGTATAAATTAGTTCTGAAGAAAATTCTACTAACACATACAAAGAGTTCGGTTTTTTTTTTGACAGCTGAGTTAGTTTTTTTTTGTGATTTTGGCCAAGTGTGACTTCTAGTTGTTTTCTATGTACTAAAAACTCTGATATGATTAAGGATGGTATCGAGTGGTTGCGGTTTCTCTCAACACTTTTATATTGACTTCATAATTGAATTCTGCTTACTTGGGGCAAAGAATAGGAGAACTAAAACTTGGTTAGAACAACATAACACTGTCGCAACTGTTAATAAACGCTTTTGACATCGATTTCTGTCAAAGTGTGTGATCACTATATAATAAAATATATGTCCTATTTAACAAATATACACACATATCTTATTAGTTTTTATACCCATATTTTGATTTTTTAAAAGTAAATGTAGGTTCTAAAAACAATTTATTAGGGTTTTAGGAACTCGGTCATTATGAATGTTAGATTAAATTAAAAAAAAAAAAATCAAGATTTCGAATCTAATAAATATTGTGTTGAAAGGAATGAGTTCTATAACAATGAATTATATACCAAACTTTTAAAATCCTAACGTGCTCAAAAAGACGATGAAAAATTATTTGTATACAGTGGTAGACAATCGTTTATACGCATTATAGTTTTTTTTTTTTTTGTTATTAAATGTCTTTTATTTCTTGTATAAACAAATTGTGCTTATATTCAATAAGTACGCCTAAAATTAAGGAATTAGAAAGGATAAACCATTATATAAGCTAGGCTTGAATTGAATGTTCTGACTTAGTTCCTATTTGTTTTATTTTTTCATCATTGATAGTACTTTTAACGCTGAAAATAATGATTTAAAAATTTTCGAGTGCAACTGAATAGTTGTACTTTTACGCTGAAAATAATGATTTAAAAAGTTTTGAATGCAACTGAATAGTTGCATAGTACGTTTTTTATGCATATTGAAAAAGGTACTTTCCTAAAAAACTTTTATTATTAAAAAAATTGGGTAAGTCTATTAAGAAAAAAAAAAGAAAAAATTTACTATGCAGAAGAAGTGACAAAATATTTGAAAAAATTTGTTAAAGGAACTTTTATAAAGAATTATTTTTTCTTTTTACAAATGCGCATTCAAGAGCTTTCAATCGATATCTAAAAGTATAGAAATATTTACTGTTTAAAGTGAGTTAGGGAGCTCAATGAGTACCATAAGCTGTTGTTGCTTAGTAGAAATAATTGCTTATTGTTTAAATAAGTTACATATTTTCGTGAGAAAATCGTTTATACGCAGTAACAGTAAATGTCAAAATTCTCCAGTTAGCTATAATTCAATGAGTTTTAAGTCTAAAATAATAAAGAACTTTTTGCGTTGAAATAAAACTGAATAAAAAATAATTTCTTTCTGGGCCGATTTTAAATCAAACAGAATAAAATCTTATTAATACTTTAAAGAAAAAAGGTTATTCGAATCGCGAAATTATTCGCATCTTAAAGCGTTCTGAAGGAGTGATTACAAATTATATTAAAAAAGGCGAACCATATGGAACTAAAGATTTTTCGAAATTATCGTTGTACCAGAAGGATAAAATACTATACGAAGCGACCAAATATCACCCGACTTGTAGGGAGATCAAAGGCAAATTACAACTATCAGTAACTGTACGAACTATAGCTCGTATTTTGAATCTGACATCGTCCATTGAATGGAGAAACTCAAAGTGAAAGCCTCACCTTTCTGTTATACATAAAGAACGATGTTTGAACTTTGCTAAAACTCATATGTTGGAAGGATGAGTGGAAACAGATAATATTTATCTATGAAAAGAATTTAAATCTGGATTTTCCCGACTGTTATAGTTGCTATTGGCATGATATTAACTAGCACAATATCGTTAGATCAAAAAGAAATGTTAGTGGAGGAAGCCTCATGGTGTGGGGAGCCTTTTCGTATGATTACAAGCTTCCTACTTGTTTTGTGTTCAAAAAAAAAAAAAAAAAAAAATTAACTCAAATATGTACACCGAATTCCTATAAGACGTTTTCTTGACTCAGCTTGATGACGAATGTCCTATCATATTTTTAGTTTTGCTATTTTTTGTTTTTTAACTATAAAAAATAAATAATTCAGTTAAAAAGAAATATTAAAAAGTATTTCTTTCAATACACACAAAAAATGTAGTGCAAACAAACGATCGTCTATCATCACATATTGTATACATTGAAAATTAAATTTTTATTAAAGGAATTTCAATATCGTTGACACTTTTTCGCATCTTAGGAAGACAGATATCAAACAAATTCTTATTTTTGGCATACTTATCTAATGGAGGTAAATGAATAAATTTTTAATATAGGACAAATTGATTTGCAGTGCTGTGCAAAGTTATAGCAGTGTTAATTTGTGATTTACGTTTTCTTGAATTTCAAAAAAAAGTTATTAACATTTTTGAAAAATTCCTTTGCATGTTTCTTAACTAATACCTAAGGAATATATCGCATCATTTTTTATCAAGTACAATTTTTCTCAGTTACAGAGACTTTTGCGTTTGCTTTTATATTAAAAATATACTACGTGTAACTTATTATGAAAAAACTACTAATGCTTTTATTTCGCCACTTTCATGGCCGTTACTCATTAAAATATACCGTGGATCATATTTGGTCCAATTTTTACATTTAACATTCTATTTGCGTCTTTTTGAGTCCACAAAAATTACAAAAGTACTACATATTTACTCATTGCTTGTATGACTGCAAAAAATCGCTGTTACAAGGAAATGCTTCAGATTGATATTCGAAAACTGGGACATTTATTGTATTTAGGACGTAGAGAAATATGTATCTATGCTTAAGATAAAGAAATATATACACAACAGCTAGAGCATTCTATCTAGACCAAAGTAAACTGCTAACAATAGTTTATCAAAACAAAAACGTCCTTAAAAGGTCCAGGAGTTGAGTTAAATTATACTTGACAAATAATGGAGTTTGACTTAGAGTATCATATTTCCAATTCCAATGCCATGATCTCATAAAAAACTGATGAACAGAGTTTCTCATGAAAACCCCAACGAGCCATAAATTATATTATTTTTGAAATCTTTTTACATTTAAGCAAAAACTGCTATTTCTTTGCACGTTTATTTCATCAAATTTTTATCGTTTTTTAATTTTTTATGTTTATTTCTGAAAAAAGGTTAAAATATTTTTGATGTGATATATTCATGAGATATTAGTTAACAAATGTGAAAAGAATTTTTCAAAAATGTTAACATCTTTTTTTGACATTCCAGAAAATTCGCATTGCTATTATTTTGCACGACACTGCACATATACGCTCATTTACGAGAATAAGGTCATAACTAGGTCATAATAAGTGAATAATACAAAATATTCATTGGATCGTGTTGACCTCTTTACTAAAATCCTCCCTAAAATAATTTGTGAAGAAGATTGTTCGCTATAAATTTCAAAATTAGTTTTTTAGTTATATTTTATAGCCAACAATATAGGTCACAATCTATTTAGAAAAATATTAGGTAATTCTTTTTTTAGACATTAGGCTTTATTTTCCGAAAGTCCCGATTTTGATAAAAGTTATTTAAAAAAAATAGAATGATTTAAAACATTCAGTAATTTTACTCGAAATTATGTTTTTTTGAGTTCTGACCAGGGTAACTAAAAATATGTTTTAAAGAGTGTTTTATACGCATTAAAAATGATTTTAAAAACGGTATATGTCCTTAAACTTTAAAAATATGATCCTTTGTTTTGACTTATTTTAACTAGCATTTTTTTAGAATTTTTACATAGTGTCAGAAAATTACAAAAAATTACATCAATTTATAATACAAATTGAAACAAATGCTCTAAAAACCAAATATGTAAAAAATGCTTTTTTAAGTTTAAAAATATACTAAAACATGCCATTAAAAGTAAAATATGAAAAAAATGCTGTAACAAATGGATGCCAAAATTCTTAAAAATATCCAAAACGTTATCCAACATTTTTATTCCTTTTAAGCAGAGAAAAGATATGATATTGTTTTTTTTTTTTTTCTTAGTCTTCCCGGTTATGACAATCTTGACTCAAATGAGCGATATGTATAATGAATACAATTTCATTATAATTATAAAAAGTCATACTTTTACGAAATAATAAAATATAATTTTGATTATATAAATATATCTAATACATAAATGTTTATGTATTTATGTTAAATAATGTGTGTATGTGTCCGATTTCCATTTGTGTGTTCCTACCAACTTTCTTCATTTACATTCACCTGTAAACTATTTGATACTATTTTCTTTTTCTTTTCTCTAGTTATAATATCCACCACAAATAAACCTAAAGAACTTTCGTCCCTTCCATTATGTCAAAATTGTGCTAGTAATAATGTTTTTTTTCGCCATTATACCCTTAGTAGGTATTTTAAAGGAATTGATGTAATTATAAACTCTGTTGAAGATAATAATAACAACAATAGTAGTAAAAATAACAATAATATTAATAATAACAACAACGATAATAAACAATTACAAAAAAATACTATAACCGTCAAACGATCAAATGAAAGTAATGATGGTAATACAAAGTCAACACAATTAACTCTTCAGAAAACACAAGATTATGTATGAAAAAGGAAAATAAATAATCTACTTGATGCATATGTTTTTTTGTCATTAAAGTTTGTGGATAATTTTTTTTTGTTTTCTTAACATGTGTTACAGTTAAAATTTTATTTATGTATTGTTTTTATTTGTTTTTATTGCTTTTATTTTTTTTTATTATTTTGTTAATTTTCTAGAGATATTTTTAGTTTTGTATACATAATACATATTTGTTTAAAAAAAGTCTTATTAAGGTATTTTACTCTAGCGTTTATATAAGTTTAATTAAGGAAATAAATCATAAATTATTGTAAAAGAAACATTATATACATATAAGAAATTTTTTTATAAAGATTACAATTTTTTCAACCAAACTACAATATTATATTTCCTACTTTTTTCTGTTGGTATTTCTCTCTCTCTCTTTCTCTATTTTTTGATAAATTTGCTGCTTTTTTCTTCATCGTTGTTTTTTATATGATCATATGTTAAATAAAACATATGTGAAATTGTTTTTGTAATGTTTAGAGGATTTAATGCAGGATCAAATGTTAATGGATTTACGTCAAAATAACTCATCTACAAAAACATCCTCTGTTACGGCACCAACTTTAACATCATCTGCATCTACCTCCTCATCGGGTACAATATCGGCAGTGGCAGCAACACGTTTATCTCATAATAATATTGTTGTTACTTCATCAAATCAAATGATCACTAATAATAATGCTTCTAATGAAAATATTGATATGTAAAGTAACTACTAATAATATGTTTATAAAAAGTCCTTATATTATTCCTAATGCTGTTATGTCTTTTCCTTTTTCTTATCTGTTTGTATGTACACATCTCTCTTGCCAAGTGATTTATGTTTTAGTTAAGCATATTGTTCTTTTTTTTTTTTTTTTTTGAGAAAATTTTCACAATCAAAATTGTTTTTTTTTTCTAAATGTGTGTATTTTTTTAAGTATTTTTTCCAGGTTTTACTAATAAGAAAAGCGTGAAAGCGGTTTTAAGTTTCCGAATTATCTGCTAAAATTTATCTGAACTTTAGAATTTTAAAACTTTAAACCCCTTAAGTACTGAAGCGATATGCACAAAATTATGGGATGGAAATTAGGCCAGCCTTTTAAAAAAGTACTTTTTCAAGCTGTCTGTCATATTTTAAAATTCCAACTTAATGTTTCTAAACAAATTTATAAATTCACTTCAATTTGATTTCCACCAGGGACTTTTTACAAAATTATCTTAACAATTGAGTTTTATATGACACTTGATCTATGCTTTCATATTCCTCAGTTAAGGGTAGTAAAATTTCGGAATTGTTTATCATTATCTATCTTGGTTTTCTTTCGATAATATTACCTACAATTGTGTTTTATAAAGATTTTTACGAATACATGTTTTGTTGTAAAAAAAACTGTAAAAACAATTTGGTATTTTCAAAGGCCAAATATAAAAGTTTGCTTAACTCCTCTTGAGGTTGCGTTCAAGAGGAAAAGGAAATGAAAACTGTCCTGTATTTCGAAATTCCAAACGAAAAATAAATCAATGCAATAAAATAAAGAATTGCTAAAACAAGTTCAAAAGAGAAAAATAAAAATAAAATAAAATTATTTTTTTTTTATTAAAACAAAACAAAATATGGTCTTAATGTTTTTAATGCTGAGAATCGAGCAATATTTAGCACTCAAATTAATGTACATAATACAATTTAGCAACTCGTAATTGTTGGTATTTTAATGTCTTAAACTAGCTGTAATGTTTCATGCAACTTATCTTCAATTTTAGGTCATTTTAATCGCTTAAATTAACTTCGAGTTTATTTTCAATACCCCAAAGTTTTTTAATGATTCGAATTAGTTTCAATGGTAAGCCATTTTAATCGTATTAATAAGTCAAATTTGGGACATTAAAAATACCTGCAATTGAAACCAATATGGTACATTGGAAAAATCTGCGGCTAAACAAATTTGAGCATACATTTAAAATTAAAATGGGACATAAAACATAGCTACAGCTGAAGCAAATTTGAGACATTAAAATGGCTTACCATTGAAACTAATTCGTTTCATGACTAAAATGAGCATTAATCGTACATTTTTAAATGTTTCCAATAAGATTTAATCCTAGACGTTTTCAATGTTCCAAATTAGTTTCAATTGCTGCTCTTTCAATATCGAAAAGTTAATCATATGTTTTTTTAATATCTTTAATTAGCTTCTATTATAGGTTCAAATTCGTCTCAATCGTAGATTTTTCAATATCCCAAATTAGCTTAAATTTGTATGTATTTTTAAAGTAACAAGTTAGCTTTCATTGAAGAACTTTCATCGTCCCAATTTAACTTTAATCGAAGACCCAATTTAGTCTCAATCATAAATCTTATCAATGTCCCCAGTTTGCTTCAATATTATGTATCATTCTTAAAGTAAGAAATTAGCTTGAATCGTGGGTTCTTTTAATATAAAAAAAAAAAAAAATTATTTAATATAAAAATAGCTTCAATCACTGATATTTTTAACGTCATTAAAGCTTTAATTGTTGATCTTTCTATCATTTGCCACAGTAAAGAGTTAACCATTTATGTTAAAGTTAGAAAACTCGTTTATACTCCATATACTCCAAACGTAAAATCTAGAAACGATTGTGAAAATGTTCTCCAAAATACTGGTTCTACATTACACTCTGTTCTGTTCTTTTCTTTGTTTGTTTTTTTCTACATTTATTGTCATTTTTAATAATTTACTCAATTTTTTTCCAAGTGTTTGTGATTTTGTTTAATATTTTAAAAAATATTTATTTTTTATTTTTTTTTTTAATTTATTTTCAGCTCGAAGATAATTTATGTTTTGAGTCCTATCTGCCTTTCACTCCCTATAATTTCCTATTTAGTACCTATATATTTTATTTTGTTTAATTATTGTCGTTTAAACAATTAAATTGAAAATTTTCTAATGAACTAGAAGTGTATGTAGTAATATTGTTATGATTATTAAGTAATTTAAATTAACATGTATCTATGTATACGTATAAGGTATATTTACTTTAATTATATATGAAAAATTTCCTATCAGATATTTTATTTACCTAACATTTATCAATTTGTTTGTAGTACATACATATATATTTTTAAAATTTTTATTTTTAATTATAAATATTCAACAATCTTATAATTTATTGTTATTCTCATATTGAGCTATTATAAATTTATATACATATATTTTTAAAATTTTTTCTATTGCAATTTTCAAAAACAAAATTTTGGAAATTTAACTAAAACTTGTTTTTATCCAGTTTGAGAAAATATTATATGTATTATACATATTATAGAATACGTATTGGTTACATAAACTAAGAGTCTATATCTAGATACATAATTGAATTCAATTATTTTTATTATAAAAATATAGTTTACTAAAACTTTTTTACGATGGTTAAAGGTTGATAGCTCATTACTCACAAACTGCAGTATCTGCAGCTTGTGTTGATTCCCAAATAAGATTGGCCTTATAGATTATTTCTATTGAGTCAATTTCCTATTGAGCTGTACTCTTTTCACCATTTATTTCGAATTTCAAAATTTAATCATTCCTGTTCTGGCCTCTGAAATGTATATACAAATGTTTGCAAATTTAAAGATTTTCTTAATGAAAGAAAATAAAACTGTTACATATTTTCCTCATTAAGTGTTATTAAGTTATTAAGTGTTATTAAGTTAAAATATTTAAATACACATTTTTTCAAGCATATTAAAACATTTAAATTTTGGGGTCAACATTTAAATACTTTTATTTTCCAGAGCAGGATTTTTAAAAAGTTGTTTTTATTAGAAAAAAAAAAAAAAAAAACGTCTTATTAAGGTCTATCTAAATCTTTTCAAATATGTTGAAAATTTAGTTTTGAAATTATTTTTTATAGATCTACTGAAAATAGAATTAGTAGCATTTTTAGTATGTTTATTTCAACAACAGATTCTATATACTATATTTTTATTTCTAATACTTAACTTATAACTTATTTGACTAGGGAAAAATAACCGTATTGAAAAGACTGACAACGATTTTTCAACTATTTATTATCAGGACAACTAAAAATATGCTCAAAAAATGTGTTTAATGCGCATTAAAAATGTTCTTAAAATCGGAAAATATGCTTCTAAATTTTATTATCTTTTCTGGCTAAAATTTAAATCATCTACTTTGAGTTTTATTAGCAATTGCTAATAATTATGTTATTTTGCACATAAAAAAGTACATTTGAAAAACGTAAGTGACAGTAAAAAGAAAATTTTACTAGTGGCAAATTTTGTAAAAATTATAACAAATTCTAAAGAAGCAAAATTTTTCTCTTAAGTGTAAATGTGAAAAATTATGTTCTTTTGTGTAGCATATGAAAATTGTGCTCTTAATTATAAAATATGCAAAAATTGCGAAAATATGCTCTAAAATAAGGATTTTCCTTAAAAATATGACAAAATATGCTGCTAACCCTAAAATATGCTATTAGGACCAAAATATGCAAAAATATGCTATATGTTAACAGTACAGTTCATTTGAAGGCCACGAAAAAATATAATTTTTTCATATTTTTAGTTGCCCTGATGTTAACATGAATTGACGATACAACTGATTTGAGTTTGAGTGAGGAAAATTGTATAGACTAGGTCCTTTTATACTGATATAGTGAGATGCACAAATAGAAAGTTGTGAATGTGAAAATGACGAATGGTTTATCCCCTGACTCAGTTGGCCAAACGTCCATCAAAATTTTAAAATTTGTCGTCAATGAAATAAATGTTGAGGACAAGTTTGCTAACAAAATAGACTATGAGGTTGTATTACCCCATTTATTGACGACTATATTAAGGAAATATTCGGAATTGACGTACTTCGAGTCCATGTCGTTTGTTTGGTTTAACACACGACATGCTGCAAAAATGTCTTCAACATCTATTTTAAAACATAATTAAAAAAAAACATAATTTAAACCGTTAATGACAGGAGATTGCTGTAGCTGAAGAGGTTAGCACGTTTGACTATTTAACATGGCAAAATGAAGTTGCTGTCCTAGGTTAGATTCTCAGCAGCATCCAAAAAACATTTTTTATGTTTTGTCTTGCAAAATTTTTGTGCCCTTTGTTCGAAAAAGTCGTCAAAATTTGTTTGTGTCATCGATTTCTTAGGAACTTGAACAACTAGGTGAGGACTGTCGGCGCTGACTTTTGATTTGTTTCGTTGAACCAGTGTCAAGAGTTAGTACTACGAAAATAGGTTTTGTGAAGATGGTTAGAGTAGTGTTTGTGGAGATTAGAATTATGTTTGCCTACATCGCAATTGACAGAAAAGACCTCTGCTTGAGATCGACAATAATCTGGAGGATTATGTATTACATATAAATAAGCGTACGATTAGAAAGAGATAATTTCTATTCTCACGTGACGTATTTGTGACAACATTTAAGCGTTTTGATTTTTCAGAAATAGATCTATAGGAGGCACATTTGTTATTTATAGTATAGTATGGAAGGAAAGATAGAACACTTTAATTGTAGTTATTTAAAAAACTAGATAATCTGATAACATGATTAGCACACACTGCATTTAGCCTGCTTAGTATTTACCTTCCGAGTGCCTCGCTTTTGAAATATTTTTTCGTTTTATTATCTAAACAAGATGTACTTCATTGACTAAATTTGATACAAAAACTATATAGATTATTTTATACATACAAATTGTGAATGGTCGTTTTCAGGTCCTGATGTCTTAAGGGGCATAGTATCCCCTTTGCCGATTAAATACGTATTTTTAAATTTTTGGTAAATAACATTTTATATGGTATGTGGAAAAATTATTTTGCATTTCTGTTGATATTTGTGACACCCAAAAATTGTGGTAGAAAATTTATTTTTCAACGAGATTAATTGTAATCCGGTGCATTATTTCATTCAGTTCTCATTAAAATCTTCTCAAAGGAATATGGGTTTAGTTTAGGACAAAAATATTAAAAATTTTTGGAAAGAATGGTCTACATAGCTGCCATATAAGTTGGAATTTTCCTTATTTCCTGCTAAATATCAACCATAAAGCAAAGGCACTGAATTTTTAAATTAATTTTTAATCATTAAAACAAAATGTTCGGAGCTCGTGTTTTCTTTAAGATTTACTATGCTGATGTTAGATTAAACATTTTACACCAATGTTGACACATTTTAAAATGTAATTAGTTATTGGATCGCAGAGGCTTATAAATAAATATAACATGGACTGATTCTTATCAAATAATAACATAAATGTTTAATAAAAGAACGAAATCAGAAATTTGGGGGAATGTTTATATGGGACCTAAGGGTGTAATTGCAAATTATCTTTAATTTTTAAAAAAGTAAATACAAAACTATAAAGACAAAGTTATTGCTTAGTTTACAGAGCCCAATTTTAATATACTTATATATGACGTTTTGATTTTTTTTCTTTTTTCAATAAAACGAACCTCTCTTTAATTAATAATTTCAAATAAGTATTTAAATACACAAGTATATATGTTATATGTACTTATTTCTGTATTGTATATAAAATTTGTTTAATTTAAAGAAACCTGAAAGAAATCATTTCAATATCTTGATTTTATATAAAAAATATATATATTATGTTGCTATCTTTTTCTTTTATTTTCCTATTTTCCATTTAATTATCTTAATTTAGGAGGTAAACAAACAACTCTACCACAATATTTCACAAAAAAAGAATAAAATTAGATGAAAATACATAATTTTGACAAAAAAAAAAAAAAAAAATAACAATGTTATGAACTAATAACAAAAAATACAATGTATAAAAATAACTAACAAACAAAACTATAATTTGCTATAATATAAACAAATTTTTTGTTTTTGCATGTTTGAATTTACTTTAATGTAAAAAAATATATTTGAAAAAATACATCATATAAACTCCTTAAATTTTTATAAGGGATTCTCAAATAAATGTATATAAATTAAAAAATATTTTTTATCGATTTTAGTTAAAAAAAAATAATTAAATAAATAAATGAAAAAAACAAATTAAATTTTTTTATCAAAAAAAAAAAAAAAAAAAAAAAAAACTAAATGATATATCATTTAAATTTAAAATCATTACATTTATAAGTTAAGCGTAAAATAAAATATGAATAAAAAGTTAAAACTAAATCAATTATTCAATAATATAAAATTAAAAAAAAAATGAATTATATATAAAGAAATGAAAACATATGTAAAAATATTCATTAAAAATTCACATAAAAATAATAAAATTGTCGTTTTATTTACTTGGTTAAAAGTATATAAAGTCTATGGTAACGAAATGGTTTCAGAAGGTAAAATTTAAGCCAATTATTTCATTAAATATGCAAATTTATTAATATATTTTGTTTTGTAACACATTTAATTTATTTACAGACTCTGATATAATATTGTTAGATTCTCCATCGCCACCATCAAGTCCTGTACGTTCGGATATGGGTAAATATTAATATAAAGTGTATGTGATTATAAAAATTAATTCAATAAAACGATAAAAAACGATATTTGACACTTCTATAAAAATTTGACAGATATGTAAAGAATTGTGAATTATTCAATCAACCACTGGGGTAATTAGAAACAAAGTTTTAGTACATAAATACATTACTGTAAAACTGCTAAAACTAATTATTACAAATTAAATTAAAATTTTAATTAAATTTTTAACTTCAGGTATTCGTAAATGTATTATATAAAAAATATTTTACAAGTATTTGTAAATGCTAAAAATGGCAATTTAAAAAAGTTTCTAAAATTATAATGATTTTGGGAAAAATGTTCAATTGTATTTATGAATTAAATGGCTCATATACATATTAGGATACTATCGACAATCAGCTTCTGATTTTATGAAAAAAAGTTTGATTTTTTGCGCCCCTTCGAAATATTTAAGTTCTTTTTTTTTTGAAAAAAGTTGTATATTAAAAATATATATATTTTTTGTTTTGGAAGAAAATTATACGACAGCATCTTTTATTGCCGAGAAATGTTTAAAATTTAGCAAAAAGTGCTAAAAGTTTTAAAATACTTAATTTTTAATTTTTACAAATTTTTTTTCTTGCTAAAGGACTAAAAGGTTTAAGGATATGCAAATTACAAAAAAGACACAAATATATACACTGCTGGAAAAAATAATAGGAACGATATACCCTTTCGTAATAATGGGTTGAAAACTTTTGTGTAATGGACGTATGATATTAGCACATTGACAGTGACCAATATATTTTAAATATAACAGGATTAAGTGATCGGTTTTGTTTTTTACTACCGATTAAAATTCTTATTTACAAAAAATTTAAAAAAGTTGAGAAATTACTTGGAAAAAATTCCGTTAGAATTACTTTGACTTAATTTTTATTTGATATTTCGTGTTATGTACGAGGGCGTATCAATAAGTCCGTGACTTTTCGAACTTCCAACACTTGCTCAAAATTTTACAGTAGTCTATTAACAGGTGGTACTTGATGGGAATAGTGTTGCATTTCATATAACTACGAGGGAAATTTGAAAAGTCACGGACTTATTGATCCGCCCTCGTATTTTCGGTAAGAATGTTTCAAAATGTGTCGTGTAGTACATTGCACTGATAGTGATAGAAATGTTATTCTTAAACTGAAAGAAGATGGGTTACCAATTCAAAAAAATTCTCAAATAATGAAGTGTTCAAAAAATAAAATGTTTGACACAATTGACGAAAAAAAAATGTCATGAAAAAAGGGTAAGAAAACGAAAAACCTCAGCTCGTTTTGATCAACTTCTAATTCGTTACTCAAAAATTATTACATTTAAGTCATCAAATAGCCTTAAAAGTGAATTATGTGCTCCAGTAACAAGTCTTATGATAAGAAACAGAATCAAGGAAACTAAACTTAAGGGACGTAGTCCCAGAAAGGTACCACTTCTATTCGAATGAAATATACAAAAACAATTGGAATTTACCAGACAACACATCAATCGACAAAATCGGAACAACGAACTATGGTCCGATGAAACAAAAATTAATTTGTTTGGATCTGACGGAAATCATATGTACGACGCCCTATCAATAAAGTGTATGACCTAAAGTACACCAAAAAGACTGTCAAACATGTGTTTTTCATCGTCAGGAATCGGTCCAATTGTATGGATACGAGCGAAAATGATAGCTGTTGACTATTTATACATCCTTTAAAATAAAATGCTTCCATTTGCTGAAGAATAATTCCTTTAAGGTGAAAGTTTATGCAGGATAATAATCCTAAGCACTCTGTCAGAAGTGTAAAGTCATGGTTTCAGAATAATCAAGTCCATGTAATAGAGTGGTCGTTTCAATCCAAAATTGAGCACCTCTTGGGAGTCCTTTAAAATAAAATATAATGTTTCAAATATAAAAATTTATGGTAATGTAAAACAAAACTATATATATTTTTGCCAAGTGTTAAATGTCCCTATTATTTTAGTTTTTCAAAAATTATTTATTTATTATTATCTATCTAAGTGTATAACTATTTTGAAGTTTTTTAAGTTAATGTATATACCTAATTTTATTTATGAAACACTAAATAAAAATTTAAGAATATATAAAAAATTATAGTCGTCCCTATTATTTTTTTCCAATACTGTATATATTTTAATATACTCCAAAAGTAGTGCATATTTTTTCTAAATTCATCTCACCGAGAAATTTTAGATAATGTTTTTTTTAATGTCTATATCATAGTTAATTTCCAAATCATTATACTAAATCATATGTTATAAAAATAATGACATATAATTTTGTTCCTATACAATATCATTTTACAATATTTTTAGCTCGATTTACATAGAGGACGTACTGTACATAAATTTTGGTCTCCGTTTTGCATAATTCACTTTCATTTAATTAAGTGCCAAAAAGGGTACCTTTGAATCCACTGTGAACTGTGCTGAAATATTTTCAAAAAAACCAAATTAAAAATACGCACTATCCCACATTAAGTAAAATTCAATTTAAGAGTTTCTTAGCTTTTAAGTGAATTGGTGCAAAAATGAAAGCAAAACTAAAAATCTTCATAGTATGCTAAAGATTTAGTACATCAGGATCAATAGTAAAAAGGAGTTTTGAAGAGAATCTCAGTTTTTTGTTGTCCCTTAAAATACATTAATAGTTAATGAAATTAATAGGAATGAAAATCTGTGATCACTTATTTTTCTCACCAAAAATCTATATTTTTATATGAAAATCTACAATTAGATTTTATAAGGAAACTAGAGGAGCTAGAACTAAATCACAATTTTTTTTACCGAAAGTCGATATTTTTATATGAAAATCTAAGTTTTATTTTACGGGAAAACTATAGGTCATTTATTTGTTAAATATACAATATATTTAGAAAAAAAAAATCGACATATCGTCACCTAAAATGCAAAAGGCCGTAGCCACTGAAAAATCAAATGTTTTTTACTGGATTATAATGTACTGACCCAAACTACATCTACACAAAAATTTATATTCATATCTTCAAAAACAACATTAATATTAACAAAAGTCAAAAGGCCGTAATATCAATTCCATAAACGAAATAGTCGTAAAATTTTATTCATTTAGAAAAAAATTAGTTTGAAGATTATTTTATGCTTTATATATTTTTGTTTTAGGTGAACGATTAAAAAAATTTACTTGCATAATTAATTTTTTTTTTTTTTTATTAATTTTAAAGCATTTTCATAATGTTTTTTGTTTCTGCGTAAAAAATTAAAGTGTGGTTAAAGCCTTTTGAATTTTAGGTGACGTTATATAGTCTTTATTAAAATTTTTAATTGCGAGTATTTTTTTAATAACCTTATTTTTTTTATTTAAAGGTGTTTCCTCAACGACAACAACAGTGTCAAGAAATACTTATCATAATCAATATTTTACCTCGGATGAAGCCAAAAGTAATTTTATTTTAAACAAATGTGCCTATAAAAGATAAACCTGAAATACTCTTTTGAATTGTTTGTATTTTGTTATATGTATAGTAACATATTTTTAAGTATTAAATAGAATATAATTTTATAAATAATATATGTATCAGTAGTTCTGCTTCTGTCATGAACAACAATTTCAACAAGATATCGAATATGTTTCTCATATATTTTAAGTAATTAAAGAATTGTCCAATACACAACCTCTTTTGTATCGTTGTATCAATGTGTGTTGTAAATATTTTTCAAACAAATTTTTTGAAAGCAAAAACAAATTAATTTAAAAATTTTTACGATGTATGATGCAATGATGCAACAGAGATTGCGAATTGGGCAAATATTTATTTTTGTTAAAAAAATAAGTAAATATGTGTTGTAAGTTTCGACTTCAGAAGAATGATCTTTATTTTATATTCAATACTGTTCATAACAGCCTATCTACACATAACAGAATGTGTAAAATTTTTCTGTCAGAGAGTGTCAAATTCGCTCTCTGAGAGAATTATTTTACATGTAGATTCAAATATTAGTATTATAAGAGGTATTATGGGACTTGTGATGAGATTTCTCTACACAACTATCTTATAAGATGAATTGTCAAAAAAAAAAAAAAAAAAAAATACACATATACGAAAATTTGTTTGTGTGTGCATGTGTATTTTGGAAATTACTAAAAAAATTTTTTTTGTGAAATTGTTTCTTTTAATGTTTGTTTTACACTTAAAAAAACATTTTTATAAAAATTGTGCTAAAAAAGTGCGAATTCCTTAAATAAAAAGGACATGTTTACTCCGTGACTGATTGAAAATAATGAAATCTTATAGGAAAATTAGAAGACTTGGTCCTTTATCTAAAGTTTAACATACTATATATACAATGGTTACTCTCTTCTGCCGGCTTATATCACATATATCAGCGTTAATCTCAGATGTAAACCCGCGGTAAGGAGTACACGTATTATAATAAATGCTATAAGATATCATTAATATATTATTTGTATAAATGTCTTTTTTATTTAAGAAATTCGCACTTTAGCACAGTTTTTATAAAAATGTTTTTTTAAATGTAAAACAAACATTAAAAGGAAACAATTTGACAAAAAACATTGTTTTTTAGTAATTACCAAAATACTCATGCACACACACACACACAAACTTTCGTATGTATATTTTTTGACAGTTCATCTTATAAGATAGTTGTGTAGAGAAATCTCATCACAACAGTCTCATAACACTTATTATAATACTAATATTTGAATCTACACGTGAGAGAATTCTCTCAGAGAGTATCAAATCTTACATATTCTGTTACGTGCAGATGGGCTGCTACCAATAAATATACATTAATTAATCTAATTAATTACAGGGTGATTATTATATCCACATAAAACGTACTTTATTACACAATATCTCCCTTAAAAAAAATATAAATAATTAAATATGCATATTACCATAATTTTTAAATACATAACTTTTAAATACTTAGGTATTATGTTAAACATAGAAGGATGAAATACTTTTCTATCACTAAGTGTAACGTAAGCATCATCAGAAATATTTTCAGATTTAACTAACTGGCGAGTTTTCATCAGGTTCTGTAGTTTCTATGAAATTATATACATTTTTTCATTAGAGCTTGAAATAAAAATATATTACTTTTTATTGGCAATTTCTTAAATTTAATAGAAATTATATTGATTTTTAAAAGAACTGGTTTTACAGAATATATTGAACATATTTTCCATTGAAGTTTAAAGTACGCCTAAGACATTTTAAAAGCTTTTTTTGTTTAATATACCTATATATTGAAAGAAACTAAATGACATCAACTGTATTTACATTTATGTATTTTTTAAATACACAATTATGATATCCATAATTATTAACTCATATATTTTATTTAAAAGTTACATTTGTTTCTAATTTTTATATAACTATGAAAACGTGTACAATTGCAAGTACAAATTAATTTGAAAATAAACTCAAATATCGATTCAAACCTAAGAAATTAAAAAAACTTTTATAAATAGTATACTTATTTCTAAAATGTTATTCAAAGTTATAAAATATGTGCTATAAAATAAACAAGAAAATTAAAAAAAATCTTATATAGGTATTTATACAATTTTACAGTGATTATAAAGTATGATATAAAGAAGAAAAATGTAGTTTCATTCTGTTTGTATTAATTTAAAATCACTTTCTCACATACTTAAGGATTGTGACAGTTTGTTAAAATAATTCTACAATTTTTATAAAAAATTTAGAATTTTTCATAAATAAATTTAAAAATAATTTAGAATTGTATCGAAACAGATTTTGAAGAATTATACTAAATTACCATTATTGAAACCCAAGTACAAACCGGTACCACTTACATGTTATACAAAAATACTTGTAATTGTAAGAGCAACCAGCAAAATATAAGCATCATTGAGTCCAGTAATTTGTGAATATAATTGTGATGCCATAGAAGAAAAAATTAAGCTAAATAGCATGCGCAACTCTTTGCTATTAGCTCCCATACCCACCGCACACATTGAATAATGATGAATCCCTTGGGCCTGACTCTTCTAATATCTATACTCGCCGCTGTCAATTACCATTTGCTAAAAGATTTAGCTCACTTGACTTGCGGGGTAATGAAATGGAAATTATTTCGAATCGTGGCTCCATGGATTGTATAGAAAATATCCCCGGAAATGTACTTGATATTTAGGGCAGTGTATATTTGCTTTTGTTTCTGTTTCATATTTTTTCTTATTTTTGTAAAAGATGGTTTAAATCTTCCAGTAAAAAATCTTGTTAGGATATTTATTTCCTTGTTTCGAAAAAAAAAAACAATATGCGTACTGCTTTATATTTGCAACAATTTCAATACGAAATTAACTAACAATTTTAATAAAAAATCCTTGAAATTAAAAACTCATTTTATAAAATCTGGCAATGTTCGTTGAAAATGTTTACAAAAATAAAACTTCAAAAATCCTTATTTTTGTAAACAAATAATTAAGTGAAACTACCTTCATTTTTGTATCATGTTATAAAGTATGTATAAAGTTGTTTTTATATATTGAATTTCTTTTCTATATTTTTTATTGTTATTAAGAAAATATTCAAATGTTTTTCAAAGCTTTATTGTTTTTTTTTTTCTTATAAAAAAGTTTAGAACTTAGACATGTTTGTTCAAAATTAAAATATGCATATTGAAGAAAATATGTTAGCAATTGTAGCACAATTTAATAACAACAACTCCGAAAATTAATGGAGTAAAACAATAAATGCGTGTTTTTTGCTTTGAGCTAATGTGAAAATAATATGTGAAATTCCATCATTTATTCATGTATAATAATATCACTGATCATCCTACTGGTAAAGTTAATTCGAGTATAGTTAGCGCTCTTATTCGTGATATTTGGGTTGAAACTTTATTATGGAAGTAACACAAATAATAGAAAATTAAAAATAACAGGAAATTGTTTATGTAATTTAAACAATAATTCGATTGAATATATATTTCAATTATAAAATAAATCAATTTCAACCCTATTTTTTGTGTATTCATATTTTTGTTTTAAAAGTTGCTTATTGGTAGGTAACACTAGTTAACTTATTTACGGAATTGTGTTAAGATATTTTGTTAGTTCAAACTTTTGTAATTTAGCCTTCAAAATATATTTGATAATAAGAATTCATAATTCTATTCTTCAGTATAATCTTAATTGTTTACTTTTTTTTTTTAATTTAACAACTAAATTATTAAGTTGAAGCAAAAAAACTTAATTTTCCTAAAACCTCTTTTAGCCTTTCGAAGTTAAATATCTAAAAAATGAGCGAGAACTTTAAAAAATTGTTAACACCATTGAATTTACCCAATGGTAAAGCTTACAGCCCATCTACACGTAACAATATGTACGATTTTTCTGTCAGAGAGTGTCAAATTCGCTCTCAGAGAATTATCTCACGTGTAGATTCAGATATTAGTATTATAAGAAGTATTATGAGACCGACTATCAACTATCTTATAAGATAAACTCTCTAAAAATACACATATACGAAAGTTTGTTTGTGTGTGTATGTGTATTTTGGAAATTACTAAAAAAACGCAATGTTTTTCAAAAATTGTTTCTTTTTAATTATTGTTTTACATTTAAAAAAACATTTGTATAACAATTTTAAATAAAAAGGACATATTTACACTTTGACTTATTGATTTATTAGAATACGTGTACACCTTATTTAAGATTTAACATAATATAAACTCTCTTCTGCCGGCGTTATTGCACATATTATATCAGCGTAACCACAGGTCTACAACTGAGATTAACGCTGATATAATATGTGAGATAACGCCGGCAGTGGAGAGTAACCATATTGTTAATGTTATGTTAAATCTTTAATAAGGGGTACAAGTATTCTAATAAATCCTATAAGATATCATTATTTTCAATCAGTCACAGAGTAAACATGTCCTTTTTATTTAAGTAATTCGCACTTTTTTAGCACAATTTTTATAAAAATATTTTTAACATGTAAAACAAACACTAAAAGGAAACAATTTTACAAAATAACATTGTTTTTCAGTAATTTCCAAAATACACATGCACACACACAAACAATCTTTCGTGTATGTGTATTTTTTGACAGTTCATCTTATAAGATGGTTGTGTAGAGAAATCTCATCACAACAGTCTCATAATACATCTTATAATAGTAATATTTGAATCTACACGTGAAATAATTCTCTCAGAGAGCGAATTTGACACTCTCTGACACAAAAATCTTACATATTATGTTACGTCTAGACGGGCTGTAAATCTCAGTTGTCCACCTGGGATCAGGGTTGTCAGATTTTTTTGAACCTTTGTCGCCAAATTGTTAAAAATCGCCAAATTAAAATTAATTGAAAATAATAAATAAAAGGTACATTATTTATGTATATTAAACAATAAATCGATTAAATATATACTCCAATCATGCCAATCATAAAATAAATCAGTTTTAGCACGATTTTAAATGTTTTTATTCTTTTGTTTGAAAAGCTGCTCATTGGTAACACTGGTTAGCTTGCTTACAGAATTATAGTAATATTTTTGCCAGTTTAAAATTTTGTTTGTTAGCGTTTAATTTATATTTGATAATAAGAATTCATTATTATACACTTCAATGTAATCTAAATTGTTTTATATTGTTTAAATTCCAAAATGTACCCCACACAAAGCAATTTTAAATTTAAAATACATTTGAGAGACAAAATGTGTATGAAAAATTTGATTTAAAATTCATTTTAAATTTAAAAGTTGTTTGTGAATATGGGGGTAAATTATTAAATTTAAGCTAAAAAACATAATTTTCCTAAACACTTTTTTAGCCTTTCAAAATGAAATATCTCAAAAACGAGCGCTTTTAAAAATGGTTATAACTACTAATTCAGCATCGTCGATTTAGTTTAATCCAACAGGTGCCCACATTGTTAAAAAAATTTGTCTCATTTTCGAGCACAGTGTAATTGAATAAAAAAAAGTACAACTTAAAATACGACTTTTCTGATATATAGCCCCTTTTTATGTCATTAACTTTTAAAATTTATTGGACTTTATTATAATTTTTTCTTTATTATTTACCATTTTTTAAAAGAATAATTTTAACATTATATAACAATAATGGTCCTACTAAACTTATAAATTGTTTCAAAGAATTAATTTATTCATGAACGTTTATTTCATTGTGACCGAAATCATTAATATCCTTAATATATTTGAAAGATTATGTAAAACAAATTAATATATATTTAATACATAATTATCGTAAAATATATTTTTTGGGGATAAAAAGCTGAAGCTATTTACAAACTGAGGCTCTTCATTTTGTTAGATAGGCAATACTAAAAATGGTTGATTTCTAGTAAGAAAATTTAATATTTTTTCTCCACAATTGCCTATTTAATCAAATTTTAAAAATTAGCCAAGCAAATCGCCACCAAAAGCAATAAAAAATCGTCTCGTTTAATGAAAAATCGTCACATCTGACAGCCCTACCTGGGATTAGCAATGAAAAGTGACACTCATGGGAACGAAAATTGTAATAAAATTTTAAACATAGTCGAATTTTTGTCGCCGTCATTAACAAATCTATCAAAAAATGTCCTTAAGGTCTTTACATACGAGAAGAAAAAAATTATTATTAAACAAAATAATAAGTATAATTTACAACTAAAATTTAAATATTTTATGGTGTTTAACACGATTAATTGCATTTTAATTTAAAATTAACAATGCTAAACAATTTGAGAAGATTGTGGAGCTGTTGGCACAAATTCCAAATTTTCACTTTTAGTGAATAATCAAATTTAAAAAAAGTAAAATATTAAATTTTTGGTAAAAAAGCGGAAAATAAAATTTTAGCAAAATATTTAATTTTTATTTAAAATTTAATTGAATTTTTAGTAAAAAGTAGTATTTTTAATGAAAAATCAAATTTTTTGAAAATTTAAAAAAATTGAATTTTTAATTATTATTATTAATTTTTTTATACAATCCACGTCTATTTTTAAGAAATCGTATTGAAACAATTTTAAAAATGGGGTAGTTTTTAATTATACAAAATTATTACAACTATGTTATTTTGTAATTTGCAATCTTTTACAAAAATTGTCGTTGTCGAAAATTTTACATGGTACCAAAAAATATTTTTAACGACAACGACTTCGATAACGTTCGTAATACGACGACACTCGTAATAAAGGTGAAAATTTAATTCACTTACTGTATACTCTTCTTCATCTTTAGAAGTTGAAAATAAAGCTAAACACAACATTTTAATGAATTTTTTTATACAATGTATATTTTTAAGAAATCGTAATCGTTAACGACAACGACTTTGATAATGTTCTTAATACGATAGCGACACTCGTAATAAGGGTGATTAAAACATTTTTATTGAAGAAAGGTATTGTTTTGAAGTTTAATATAATAATGGTCCTCATGAAAATGCATAAAACCGTTGCAAACTGTGCAATGTGTGCAAGTTTGCACACTCGCAAATGAACAGTCAAAAATTGTATGGAAAATCGTTTGCACAGCACTTATAAGTTTGCGCGATTATTTATTCTGGCAAAATTGCGCTTTTTAATTGTGCATTTGTCTTTTGTTTATATTTAAAAATTATTAATAGCTGCGATGTAAAAAATTATAAACACGTTAATTATAATAAAATCATCTTTGATTAAAAAAAAAAATAATTATTATTACAATGATTTCTTATTTTCTTATCCTTAATATTGCCTAACATTTGAAGAGGGGGTTCATGAAACATGCCGCACAAATTTTCATAAATATTAAGCTTAAGTGTCTAAATGAGTACCTTTAATATAAATTAAAGTCTATTCTCATAGCTAATACTTATAAATAGTTTTTATTATTAAATATTCAATTTCAAAGTTTTTTTTGCCTAAAATGTAAATTTTAAAATAGTTTGAACCAAAAAAAAAATTTAATTAATAGCCCTATAAACATTTGGAAGATATCTTCCTGGAAGAAATATATGCAATATCTTCTTTTTATTATTTAAACTAAAATCATCAAAGCAATATTTTTTAATATTGAATTTTTATCAGTTTAAAGAAAATTAGGCAATAAAAAATATATAAAATTTTAATTTTTTTAATAATTTTTAACCTTAAAATATTAATAAAATATAATAAATTTATAATATGCCATTGAGATCATCTGGATGAAATTAATGCAATACTTTTTTTTCAGTGACAATTTTATCAGTTGTCGAAAAATTTTTCAAAAATGGAAAAATATTGAAGAAATTTGTTTGTCTTTTAGCAAAAAATGGATATTTTATGTGAGCGTTTTAGTTTTCGTGCTTTATGATGTTAAGATTTATGTGCATGCATGCTTTACAAAATGTTTTTCTTTATTATATTATTTCAAGATTTATTTAGTGATAATTTTTATTTATTACATCTTCCAGAAGTTTATCTGGCGGTATCTTCTTTTTTTCACCTAGATGAATTTCTAGCAATATTGCCTATTTTCCTATCGTCTGTGAAGCAAAATCTCTCCCGATGGGGAAAACTTCCGCAATATGATTATTGCGGCAATAAATTTTTTTTCTATGCAATACAAAATCGAATCACTTTCGTGTTAATTTGCTTGTAGAGAAAGCAAGCACCCGAAAACTTTTTATTTTTATTTTTAAATCAATATAAAAATCTACTGTTCAACATGTTTTTTTCATTTGTTGAAAAAAATATATGAGGGACTTTTATTTTTTAATATATAAATATCAATCATGAAAAAAATAAATATCAATATAGAAAAATTTTCAAATGTTTGTTTTATATTATTCATATTTTTGTTTTTGTTTCAAAAAATAGTTTTTACTATTTTATTTATTTGAACTTTGTATGTATTCGTATTGTGTAAATACATTTTAAATATTTCTTTATTCAATGAAATTGTTGTTGTTAGAAAATGAAAAAGTTGAAAATAATTTTCAACTTTTATGATAAATATCACAATGAAGAAATAAAACTATTGCTGAAAATAAAAAATATGTAAGATTGTTTTTCAATTGAAATAAAAATAAAAAGTTTTTTTAGTATTAAAATTCGGTCTCTTGGTATATCAATTTAATCGTTTAATACTTAAAGTACTTTAGTACCACTTAAAAGCTGAATAAGTTTAAAAAAGCTATAATATCTGGGTGCCTTCAACTAAAAATGCATGAGTCCAAAGCAGATTTAACAAGGTAACATCTCGAAGAGAATTTATATATAGAGTTTTTTGACATGCAAAAAATTATGAGAGAGAACTTTTTTATTTTATATGCCGTTTGACATTTTAACAAATCAACAGCTGTTCTAATGATGTTACCTTGTTAGTTGTACCATTCATGAGTCTTTTTAGTTAGTTTATAGTAAACAACATTTAAATAAAGGTCTTCGCTACTTGACCTACAGAAATTTTCTAAAATTTTGTTTATTAAACTATGTGTAAACCAACATTGTACTATGCTCTATTTAGTCCTCCAGCCAGAGCTTGCATCATTACGGCTAAATTAATTGGTCTAGATTTGGATTTAAAGTAAGTTTCTTATCATAAGGAAAGAAATATTAAATACTAATCAAAATTATATTGATAATTGCTTACATAATTAATCATTTATTTATATTCTTTTAAACAGATTTGTTGATTTTTCACAAAAAGAACATTTAAGTGAGGAATTTTTGAAGGTAAGATTATGGAAAAATTACAAATGTTTGCAATTTACAATAAAGAAACCGGTAGAAACTTTTACTCGTGCTCCGTTTAGTACGAACAACTTTTCAGCTATTTTTTTGTAATCAGTGATGGAAGATGGGTACATGTTAGGGTAAATATTCATATTGTTGTCTAAGTAACGTTGGGGATATTTTCAGTCCCAAACAATTTATTAAACCTTTGTGAAAGAGATGGGGTGTGACATATCCCTGCCATTAAGAAATCATAATAACTCGTAAGCAATAAAAACTGGAGGATTTATTTTCATTAGCAGGAACTGAGATAT
Source organism: Protocalliphora azurea (assembly GCA_932274085.1). NCBI lineage: Eukaryota > Metazoa > Arthropoda > Insecta > Diptera > Calliphoridae > Protocalliphora > Protocalliphora azurea. Next base: position 140,756,873 of record OW026521.1, on the reverse strand, counting down.
TGCTGTAGCGATCACTGATATTATAAAATTATAAAGGCTTTTAATAAAATATCAGAAATAAACTATAATTATATATATATTATATATATATATATATATATATATATATATATATATATATATATATATACAGACATACATACATGGTGTTTGTCATACCCCACCTTGCGCGGAATGGGAGTTTTAGTTACCTACAATACGAACGGTTAAAAGGTAAAATTATGAAAAATAAAAAAAATAGTTCATAATTTAATTTTATTTTATTGTTACTATCGCCAATGTGATAGCACTCACGAGTTTGTCATTTCACAAGCGGTTTGTAAATCTCATAATTTATTTTAGCATTTGATTCAGTTCACGCGTTTTATGCTACTTGTTCTCTGTCATTAATGATTATCTGCTTCTATTAAATCGCAATTATTTTGCTCATACGTTTGTATACAGAAATGAGAAAAAGTGGAAAACCCAAATTAAATTTATTATTTTAACTTAAAATTGTTCGAAAAATGTACTCGCTTTTATCTACTCAATTTAACTCATTTTTAACAAAATACATCACTTCACTTTAGAATAAGCATGCAATTTGAAATCGCCTAACTTCTTGCACATGTGAACACATCACACCTATTATGCGATTTTAAATCGTAATCGCAAATTTCATTACCACTTCATTTACTTATAGATTTTTTAAAAATATTCAAATTTCCAAAACTAAAGATGTCTTCATAAATTAAGTTTTTCCATAATAGGGAGGTATGGAAATGTTAAAAAATTAAAATGAAAATTATGTATGTTGAGAACTTGTTCTACAACTAAAGGCTATTTCCTCGTATAATAAAATTAAACTATAGATCCAAAATTTTATAATTTACAATTTTGTGGCATTGATATTAAAAACTTGTATTAAAAATGATTTTAAAAACGCATTTATTCTTACTCCCGGTATTAACTGATATAGTGCTGGCAATTTCTACTACTTTTGGATACTCGATATTACTCAAATTTTCATTAATTTGAATCAAGTATCCAGTTGATACTAGTCGATACTTAACGGATTTTTTAATTTGAAATATAATTTCTAATTAAGGTTCTTTTACTAAAAAATAAAACAAATATATTTATCTGATTAGCAGGATATTTTATAAATATATTTATATAAAACATAAATTAAATAGAAAACGTTCTTTAAATTCAACGTTAACAAAAATCAATAAAATTATTTTCATATATTTATACAGATTTGTATTTTAGCCGTTATATTTTTAGTACGATAGCATTAAAAAGTTAACTGAAAGTATTGAGTAGCTACTTTACGTGAAGTACTCAATACTTAATACTAAATATTTGTACAGCACTACTCTGATAGCTGCTGTTACTTAAAACAACAACTTTGTGTTGTCAATTGCTCTAGTTTAATTTTGTATGGAAACTATGTGATTATTGAACACTAATATGTATATGCTTACCCAGCAAAAAAGAAAAAAATAACGATCAAGTGCTTCCAAAAAAGAAAATTTTCACCACTTAAAACGTAGAACTAAGTGCATATTTTTTGACTTTTTGGAAGTTATTATTAATAATGAAAATAAATGTATTTTAGCGAAGAAAATGTTAATAATTTCTAAGAAAATTAAAATTTTACAAATTTAAAAGTATTTTTATTATCCTTTAACAAAGTTAAAACAGTACTTTTTTTAAATTTTATACAAATAGTTTTAAGAGAAGTAATGATCAGTAATCATAAAAAAACATTCTATCAATGACAACCATGGGTTAAAAAAAAACTTCTGCAACTCTTTTTCAGCTCTAAGTACTTCAATGACAACGCTATGTTAAAATCATGACTTTTTCAGTTCTTTTTTTTATGCTGGGAAGTCAAAATCAGTGCAAATCTATTCAAGGTAACCTCAGTTATACTGCTGATTATTATTTTTGGTTGTTACATCTGTCAAACTGCATTTATAAAAATCATTAATTAATTTGCCATATTTTCATTTTTGTGCAACTGTTTGTCTCGATAAAAAAAAAAAAAATATATATATAATATATACACTATGTTTTAGGTCTATATTATTATTTTTTTTAGTACTACATGACTGATTATATAACAAGGTACAATTATTATAGAGAACGTTCTCAAATTTATTTTCCCTGAAAAGTCTGTCACAAATAAAACAAAAGAAATTGCAAAAAAATTAAAGCAAACTTAAAAAAAAAGTAAAAAAAAAGTTAAAATTAAAATTATACAAAATAGTAAAAAAATAAAAATAAACTGAATTTTATGTTAAGAAGGCTAATGTGTGTAATGAATTGTGTATAAATTATTCTTTTAAAACAAATATACATGTTAAATTTCGCAAAATATCGCGAAAATGAAGAAGTGCTGCTTTCCAAGAATTATTCAACATTTTAAATGAAACAAAATATGTATTTTTATATTTTTTGTTTTTAATTACTTGACTTTACAAAACTAGAAAATGATAACTCTTCCTAATAGATCTACCTAGTTTGATTGCTATCATAATTTTTCTAAGTATTACATTTTTAATTTCATTTCAATAAAATTATTAAGAGTCCTCATGAAAATGCGCAAAATCCTCGCAGATTGTGTAATGTGTGCAAATTAACTGTCAAAAATTGTATCGATAATCATTTGCAGAAGACGCAGTTTAATTGTGCATTTATAGATCAGCTGTCTTTTATTTATATTTGTTTATGTCTTTTGTTTATATTTAAAAATTATTAATAAATGCGATGTAAAAAATTATAGTTACGTTAATTATAATAAAAGCATTGCACGTATCATTGATTTCAACAAAATTTTTCAATTATTTACTTAATATGGCACGACAAACAAAAAGTGGGTTCTTAAAACATGTCGCTCAAATTTGAATTTTATCACGGAACCCGTTAAATTAATTCCCCTCAAAGCAGCAAATCAAAATAAAGTTAAGCAAGACTATTTTTGCAATGAGCCAAAGAACAAATTGAAGTGATTCCCATCTTTATTGAAATTGGTTTCGATACCTTGCTCTAAATTTCGAGAAATATGTGCGATACTCTTTGCTAAAAGTGTTTTGGTTTTATTGTTTAATCGGAGGGTTCTGGGCAACATTTTAAATTACCACTTGAGAGCAGGGTTGTCAGATTTTGTTAGTTAGAAATCGCCAATTTAAAATTTTATTTGATTTTTAAAGAAATATTAAAAAAATTAACTAAAAAGCGTCATACAATTTTTAGTACTTAAAATTTCGTATAATTTGTAAATGTAAATTCAGCTTTAACAAAAAAAATGATAATTGCAATAGCTAATAACAACACTGCTGGTTGCAAATTTTAACAAACTGGGCACCCTACTAGTAAAACTAATTCCAGTACGCGGAATTCAATGGTGACAACCGTTTTTCGAAGTTAGCGCTCGTATTCGCAATATTTGGGTTTAAACTTAATTACGCAATTAGCAAATTAATTGAAAATTCGAAATAAAAGGGGCATTATTTATGTATATTAAACATTAAACTGATTGAATATATATTCCAATCATAAATTAATTCAGTTTTAGCCCGATCTAAATGTTTTTATATTTTTGTTTGAAAAGTTGCTCATTGGTAACACTTGCTTACAGAATTATAGGTAGTAATATTTTTTGCCAATTTAAAGTTTTGTTTATTAGCGTTTAAAATATATTTGATAATAAGAATTCATTATTATTCAATTCATTATTATTTCGTTATTATTCAATTGTTTATATTGTTTAAATTTAAAAAATTAACCGCCGTGTTCACAAACCAATTTTTAATTTAAAATATATTTTAAAGACAAAATTTCAAAAAATGGTTAACACTACTAAATTCAGCGCGGTCGATTAAGTTTATCTCAATGGGTGTCCAGATTGTTAAAAAATTAGTCTTATTTTCTAGCACAGTGTAATTGAAAAAAAAAAAAAAAAAATACTGCTTAACATACACCTTTCTGATATACAGCCCATATTTCCTAGTGTCTACATTAGGCAAATTTTTATCAAAACAAAGGTCAAAATCAGTGCGAATATATACAAGCTAACCTTAGTTAAACAGCAGATTATTATTTTGGTTGTTACAGCTGTCAAACTGCATATATAAAAAACAATAAGGAATACGCCATATTGTTGTTTTTGTGCAACTGTTGCCACCTTCCATACGTTTATCTTGTTAAAAAATTTTCTAATGTAGACACTAGGTAAGTATCGTAAAATATATTTAACAGCCCGCACAGTGGGTTCAAACGCAAATTTTTTGGTAATAAATCTGAATCTCCTGAACTACTGGTCGGATCAAATTGAAATGTATGGAAGAGTTGTAGAGGAGGACCTAAGCTTTCAGAAAAATCATCTTGTAGTCACCCTGTGATAACACGAGATAAGCTACAGGGTGTCAAAGTTGACTACCTCGAGTATGTAAAAGTTAAAAAAAATCGTAACTTGTACAAATGAAGTCCGATTTTAAAGATTTTTATATTTCTGGAAATTGCTTGGCAAGATAAAGAAAAAACAAGCTTACTCATCTAAGTTATCTCTTACAGTTAGAAAGATATTTACGCTTGAATTTTGAATTTTTGATTTTTTGGCTCGACTTTCTTTCGTTTTTCGGGAATAAGTCCGGAGATATATGAGGAAAAAATTTTTTAAAAATATTCTGTAATTTGCAACATATTTCAAAATAATATGCTGAAAGAACTTTTGGATTATCTCAATTCGTCTAGACGTGAAAAATATTCAAAGTCAGCACTCTGAAATTGGCATGAAAAATGGCAATTTTTTTTACAAAAATATAGTACAATTCATTCACTTTTTTCTCAAAGTTCCGTTAATAAAAAAATTTTTTCCTTATTAATTTCAAAAGATAAGGCTTCATAAATGGTTAATAAAGAAATTTTGAATTGATTTAAGTTTGCACCCTACATCCAGCATTGGCCGAAAATTGTCAATTTTAAAAAATAGTTTCATTTTTATCGATTAATAAAAAAAATGTCACGCGAGCTTTTTTAAATTTGGTACCCATATTTTTTATAGAAATAGATTTAGAATGATTTAACACTAAACTGCTTCCCGCCCGGCCAAAAACGAATGCTGGAGTGGAGATTTTATGTTAAAAGTCAGTTTTTTTAACGACTATTTTTAAAAGCATATTAAAAGCATATTAGCATAATATTTTTAATATTATTTTTTCTGTAATGTATAAAACACAAATCAAGCTTTCATTCTTAAAAAAATCAATAAAATAGCTCCAATAACCTATTTTTGGTAATTTTTCAAAAATAAATTTTTTTTCAGAAAATAGCTGAAAATCCAAAAAAATTTAATTTTTTTAATACAACTCCACTAATTTTGCAAATACTTTAAAAATGTTAAAAGAATATAAAAATAGACTTATTTACCAATTCAACGATATATAAAATGTTGATATAGGTTGCAAAATTCACTATTTTGTTCCGTATTTCCATATGTGTGTATACGTAACACTCAACTGCATTGCTTATTTTTGTTACGAGATAATAATATTTATTAATGAATTTATTTAGTGTTCATAATTTTTTTCTACTGAAAAGGTTTTTAAAATTACCTAAGTACATAAATAAGTATATTTTCCTTCGTTTTTTATTACATTTTTTTAAGTTTTTAAATAATTTACCTAGCTACTTAATTAATGTATTATAACAAAAATGATTTTTTTACAATCGCATAGGTACATTTTTTGACGTACCTGTTTAACACTACAGGTCATAAAAATAAACTGAATGAAATTGGGGGTTTTGAGCAAAAATTTTAATTTTTTAATTCATTTTTGCCTGTCACCATCTACCTTTTCTATTTGCAAAGTAATCTGGGATAATCTATCTGATATTATAAATCGTCCAGAAAAAATAAGAAAACTCATTGATACAGTAGTATCTTTTGGTTTAACTCTTACTGCAGAAGACAGTTTAAAGCTCGAAAATTTTTATAAATCATACGAAAAAAGGATGCAAGCTTCAGATTGGTCAATACCAAAGTTCAAGAAGAAAAATGAAGAGTGGTTGGAGGGAGAAATACCAATTTTCATCGGAAAGCAGAAAAAGGGTCGACCAAAAAGAAGTTACGATGAAGTTCAGCTAAGAACAAAGAGGACCAAACAGGAATCTATTCTAAATTCACATACGAATGTCGAAATAAAAGATACATTTAAAGCTTTAGTAACACGTACGCAACCAAAGGAAGTAGAAAAAGTTATAGATGTGTTACCAACAGCTTCTCCCAATCGATTACATCGGATAATCGAAAGCATAGTGACACCGAAATCAACATCGTCCTTTACCTCTGAAGATGCTTTAGCTCTAATATTAAATTTAGGATTATCAAGAAACCAATACGAGATTTTGAGGAAATCTGTTAGCGAAAAAGGATATGATATCTTTCCCAGTAGCAAATCAGTGAGAGAAGCGAAAAATAATATTTTACAGCCTATGGAGCACCCGGTTAATGCTTCTGTTAAAAGTGCTAAAGTTAATATATTGCAATTACTTGAAAATACTGCCTCTAGAATTATATCTACCTTCAGCAATGATAACATTGAAAAATTCAAAGATTCTGAACTTATTTTAATATTCAAATGGGGCTGCGATGGAACATCAGGATTTTCGGAATACAAACAACTGGATGGAAGTAATTCTGGAAATAATTATTCCTCGCTGTTTATAGCGTCTCTGGTACCACTTCGAATGCGCTTAAATAAGCCTTCCTCATCGACAAGAAATGACTCGCTTTTTGATGATATATGGATAAATTTAACTCCAGGTTCCAAATTTTTGTGCCGTCCAATCCTTTTTGATTACACAAAAGAAACCACGGTTACAATAAACAACATTGTCAACAAATTGGAAGAAGAAATTAAAGCATTGCCCCCAATATATGTAAAAGTATCAAACAGAACTATTAAAGTTACATTTCAACAACAATTAACGATGATTGATGGAAAAGTTGCAAACGCTATAACAGATACAACATCTACATGGAAATGTAATATATGTGGAAAAATAAGTTCACAATTTCAGGATAATTCTGAAGTCTTTGTTAATAAAAATTCTTTAAAATTTTGAATATCAACACTCCACGCAAGGATAAGATTTTTGGAGTTCTGCTTACATCTTGCATATGATATGAAGTACAGAAATATTCCCGGGCAGGAAAATGCTACAGTAAAAAACAATTTGGAACTTCACGAATTACGAAAAGAGGAGAAGAAAAGAATTCAATTAGAATTCAAAGAACAACTCGGATTAATAATTGATAAACCTCTACATGGCTATGGAAGCTCAAATGATGGAAATACAGCAAGACGTTTCTTTAAAAATCCGGAACTCACATTTTTAATCACAGGCATTGACTTAAATATTTTGAAGCGTTTTAAGATTATATTGGCAGCCATTAATAGCAAAAAACAAATTAATGCGGACAAATTTAAAATTTTTGCTTACGAAACTAAAGAACTACTTAACATTACATACCCCTGGAAATCAATGACTCCAACAATTCACAAAGTATTGGCTCATGGTAAAGAAATAATAGAAAATAGTATTTTGCCATTGGAAGAGCTAACAGAGGAAGTACAGTAAGCCCGAAATAAAGATGTTAAACATTTCCGACTCTTCAATACCCGAAAATGTTCGAAAATAGCGCAAAATATGGACTTAATGGAATATTTATTAATATCATCAGATCCAGTTATATATTCTATAAGAACACGATGGCTACCAAAAATCACTCTTGAAATAGAAAAAGAGGATTCCGAAGCTAAGGAAGTTAAAAATTTGCTAACGTTTGATGTTTCTGATTATTTTCAAGAAAATCTCTAATAATATCTTCGATAATATATTCTTAATAAAATAAATATTCGGGATATATGTATAATAAGTATGTAAATATGTAGAACAAATTAAATAAACATTACTCAAATAAAGAATTTACTACTTTATAATAACAAATATATACCTACATAATACATTAGAAAACTAAAATGTTACGTATACATACATATGGAAATACGGAACAAAATAGTGAATTTTGCAACTTTTGACTTGACTTTGTAGTTTTGAGGCCATTATATTACTATTATTAAATGACCTATATCGACATTTTATATATCGTTGAATTGGTAAATAAGTCTATTTTTATATTCTTTTAATATTTTTAAAGTATTTGCAAAATTAGTGGAGTTGTATTAAAAAAATTAAATTTTTTTGGATTTTCAACTATTTAAAAAAAAAAAAAAATTATTTTTGAAAAATTACCAAATATAGGTTATTGGAGCTATTTTATTGATTTTTTTAAGAATGAAAGCTTGATTTGTGTTTTATACATTACATAAGAAATAATATTAAAAATATTATACTAATATGCTTTTAATATGCTTTTAAAAATAGTCGTTAAAAAAACTGACTTTTAACATAAAATCTCCACTCCAGCATTCGTTTTTGGCCGGGCGGGAAGCAGTTTAGTGTTAAATCATTCTAAATCTATTTCTATAAAAAATATGGGTACCAAATTTAAAAAAGCTCGCGTGACATTTTTTTTATTAATCGATAAAAATGAAACTATTTTTTAAAATTGACAATTTTCGGCCAATGCTGGATGTAGGGTGCAAACTTAAATCAATTCAAAATTCCTTTATTAACCATTTATGAAGCCTTATCTTTTGAAATTAATAAGGAAAAAATTTTTTTATTAACGGAACTTTGAGAAAAAAGTGAATGAATTGTACTATATTTTTGTAAAAAAATAGCCATTTTTCATGCCAATTTCAGAGTGCTGAATTTGAATATTTTTCACGTCTAGACGAATTGAGATAATCCAAAAATTCTTTCAGCATATTATTTTGAAATATGTAGCAAATTACAGAATATTTTTAAAAAATTTTTACCTCATATATCTCCGGACTTATTCCCGAAAAACGAAATAAAGTCGAGCCAAAAAATCAAAAATTCAAAATTCAAGCGTAAATATCTTTTTAACTGTAAGAGATAACTTAGATGAGTAAGCTTGTTTTTTCTTTATCTTGCCAAGCAATTTCCAGAAATATAAAAATCTTTAAAATCGGACTTCATTTGTACAAGTTACGATTTTTTTTAACTTTTACATACTCGAGGTAGTCAACTTTGACACCCTGTAGCTTATCTCGTGTTATCACAGGGTGACTACAAGATGATTTTTCTGAAAGCTTAGGTCCTCCTCTACAACTCTTCCATACATTTCAATTTGATCCGACCAGTAGTTCAGGAGATTCAGATTTATTACCAAAAAATTTGCGTTTGACCCCACTGTGGCCCGTCTAGACGAAACATAATATGTAAGGTTTTTGTGTCAGAGAGTGTCAAATTCGCTCTCTGAGAATTCTCTCACGTGTAGATTCAAATATTAGTATTATAAGATGTATTATGAGACTGTTCTGTTGAGATTTCTCTACACAACCATCTTATAAGATGAACTGTCAAAAAATACATATATACGAAAGTTTGTTTGTGTGTGTGCATGTGTATTTTGGAAAACAATGTTTTTGTAAAATTGTCTCCTTTTAGTGTTTGTTTTACATATTATAAAACATTTTTATAAAAATTGTGCTAAAAAAGTGCGAATTGCTTAAATAAAAAGGACATTAAGATTTAACATAATATAAACAAAATGGTTACTCTCCTCTTCCGGCGTTATCTCACATATTATATCAGCGTTAATCTCATTTGTAGACCTGGGGTAAGGCTCCTCATTTTGCTAGATAGGTAAATACTAAAAATAGTCGATTTCTAGTAAGAAAATTTAATACTTTTTCTCCACAATTGCCTATTTAATCAAATTTTAAAAATTAGCCAAACAAATCGCCACCATGTTATATATTGACAAAAAATTCGCCATGTCGTCAAAAGCAATTAAAAATCGTCACATTTGGCAAAAAACCGCATAGGAAATGAAAATTACCCTTTTGGTGTAATATAATGTGTACAAAATGTATACCATAACCAAATCCAACACTGATGAGAGATAGAGAGAAAGTGAGATAAAGTTTGTATAAAAAAGCTTTTATATATTAAGAAATTCTCTGAAGGAAAGCTTTCGGTCATTGTAGTAATTTTATTTTAATTTAAATTTATAAAAACTATTTTGACTTTTAATGTCAAACCTATAAGGTCACTTTTATTTGCTCCGTGTATTAAAAAGTTTAAGGGATGGATTGTTTGATGGATTCAAATTAAACTGCTATAAACAGGCAAATTTTAAGCTTTTTATCCGAGTTTAAAGATTTTTAAACATAATGTTATTGTTGGCTAAAATACTTACTACTGAATGCACCGTTTAGTATCATTTATTTTAGTATCATTTATTTGACATGTGATCTTTTTATAGACAAAAAGATCTTTCTACCTTTTTCCACTAAAATCACATTCTTGTCAATTTATTCCTTGATCATTTTTAGTTATTAATTTATAGAAGTGATTACGAAGTGAATTATTTTAATTAATTAACTCGAAAACGTCATGTCAGTTAAGTGGTTCCAAGTAACAATTTCCAGAATTCTTCTTCATTAGAAAATGCCTAAATTAAGAATTTCTTTTTTTCTTTAAATAAAAAATTATTTCTGATGGTTTCAATAGCCCGTAAGACTGAAAGAGATTTGGTTTAATAGAGGAATCCATGTATTAAAAATAATTATATATATATTACCAACTCCTTTCTTACTATGCTATGCGAATATCCTCCTTTGGTGTAAGATAATATTTAAAACTGTTTTGAGAATCCTAGAGTGAATTTCTGTTATGCAGTAATCTGAACGTTTTCCCATTTTCAATGTTAATTTAATTTAGCTGATTTTAGTATTAATTGTGCACTTTTATTCTGGAAAACGTATAATTCAGTGGGATAGGTAAAATTGGAAATTCTTAAAGCTAAGCGGGATGAACTTCTAGGAACACTTAATTGAATTAAAATAAAATAATTCACTTCGTAATTACTTCTATAAATCAATAAATAAAAATGGTCAAGGAATAAATTGCCAAAAATGTAATTTTAGTAAAAAATGGAATGACCTTATAATTTTGATTCATTGAAAAGTGAATATTTTCAGCGTTTTTGTTTATAAAAGGATCAAATGTCAAATAAATTTTACCAAATTCTGCATGTAAGAACATTTTTTAGTAATAAGTATTTTAGCTAGCAGTATTATCAAATATCAAAAACAAAATGTACACGGAAAAAAGTAACCTTATATGTTTGCTGCGGTACTTATCTTAATAAATTTTGATAGTTTTACAAATGTGAATTACCTAAATCTGCTTACTTATAAATTACTTATTTTATTACTATTCATTTTCAGTTAAATCCCCAACATCAAATTCCTGTTTTCGTAGATACTGATGGTGAAGTATATATTGACAGGTAATTTAAATTATGTTTATTATTAAAATAGGAAAATTATTTTCGAAATTTAATGTAGTAAAAATTTGGTTTTTATGAAATGTTTGATGGATTCAAATTAAACTGCTATAAACAGGCAAATTTTAAGCTTTTTATCCGAGTTTAAAGATTTTTAAACATACCCATACATGTAGTTACTGATGTAGTTACTTTTCAATGATAACAACTTACCTTCAACATTACATATAATAATTTTGAAAATAATACTTCTTATTATTATTTAGTTTATTTATCGTCGGTGCGTTGACGAGTGCTTTATACTACTTTTAAGGAGAACAAAAAAAAAAAAAAAAAAAAAACGAGAAAGAAAGATATAGTCGGTTAAGACCGACAAAAAATTCGGGAAGGAGACTTATATTACACTTGTGGTTAATTTTACTAAATGTAAAATAAAATATATAAATACAGAATAATTACGTTGATACTGACATCTAGATGATTTTTTGCACTTTAGGGCGATTCCTGAAAGTGGGTTTATATGAGAGCTATGACCAATTGTGGACCGATGTTCATAAAATTTGGTACAAAGATTGATACTTGTACAGAACTTCTTTGCATCGAATTTCGTTGAAATATTCTTATTTTTTATGCATTCTTGAGTGTTTAAATTGTATTCCGGGAGGACATTTGTATGGGGGCTAAGTAAAATAATGAATCGATCACAACCAATTTCAATAAGCTTCGTCTTTGTATCATAAAAGTCCCAGGTGCCAAATTTCATTGGATTATCTTTAAAATTACGACCCGTACTTTGTGCACAAGGTTTACATGGACAACCAGCCAGACGGTCGGACATCGTTAGATCGATTTAAAAAGTTATTCTGAATCGATTGGTATGCTTTAAGGTGAGTGTTGGATAACTTTTTCTATGCGTTACAAACATCAGCACAAACGTGTAATACCCCAATTATCTGTGGTGGTGTAGGGTATAAACAAAATGTATGTATGCTTAAAAAATATGTATACAAAAAAAATATGTCTACTTAGCATACATATTTTCGATTATGATAAAGAGCATTTAGCAGATTTTTTTTAATAAATATGCAATTTACCAATCCATTCTGCTAAATTGGCAACATTGTCATTCAGCACTCAAAATTTCATCCACCGAAAAAAGTTTGTTTTACAGCAAATAATTGCAAATTTTCCAATAAAGACAATAAAGACATATTTCCCTAAAACTGGTATTGGCAATCATTAAAAATTACAGTTTTTTTTTATTTTTTGTTTAAAATGAAATGGGAAATATCTGCTACGATTATTTTAATGTGTTTATCACCAAAATTCCTATAATATAATTTGCCCAATTTACCCGGTATTTACCAAATGGGTATTTACCCATTTCCCATTTATAATCTTTTTACGTTTAAAATATAATAATAATAAAAATAACGCAAAATAAAAAAAACGCAAAAAACTGCTTTCTATATCCTGACATTTCATTAGTTATTTGCTACCTAAAATGTAACTGATTCTTATTATTTTTACTGAAATAATGAACAGCTTGGAAGTAATTAGTTCTTGTAATGATATCTAAAAAATGACATTCTGACTTGTAAAAACATTAGGTAAGTAGTTGCCTCTAATGTCATCGCCGTGTTAAAATAATGTATTATTCAGCTAATGTGTAAGCAGTGAAAAACCGTAATATTAAATTCTTAATAAGGCAAGTTTTTTTCTGGGTAATAAAACAAATTTTCAAATTCGTAAATAAAATGTTGTTTGCTAAATATTATTTACTAAGAAAGTAGTACAAACATATTTATTTATTTTTAATTCCATCTTTAGTCATGCCATTATTTGTTTTATGGTCTCAAAATATGCCAAGGATGATAAATTGTATCCCAAGAATTTAAGCCAACGAGCTCGTGTTGATCATCGATTACATTATGAAAATGGAGTTTTATTCCAGGTTATTAAAGATATGGTGGTGAGTATAGAACTTTGAATAAAAATTTGTATTAAATATCTTAAACTTTTAAACAATATCTTTATAAAATATTCCTTTTTTAGGCCCGCAATATCTATGGTGGTGAAGCTGATTTTAATCTTAAAACGATTGAAATGTGTCAAAATGCTTATCATTTCCTTGAGACCTTCCTAAAACAAGGTCAATATGTTGTGGGAAATGAAATGACCGTAGCTGATGTATCGATAAATACAACACTCATCACTTTGCACAAATTGTTGCCAGTTGATGCTGAAAAATATCCGCTTATTACTGCTTGGATGGAACGTATGAAATCGCTGCCAGACTATGAAGATGTTAATGTTAAGGGTGCTGATGCTTTATGTGCACGCATTAGCGTTGTTATGGCTGAAAATAAAGCTAAAAGTGGAAAGTGATTTCGAATAAATATACAAAATAATAAAAAAATGATTTGAAATAAATGCGTTTTTTTAATATAGTAATCAAACATTTTAAAAATGTGTCAACGATGAAACAATTGAGAAGGTCCAATTTGCTTTTAATATTTCTAATGGACGCACAGTGATTCGCTTCATAGGTAGGCAAAAATAAAAAATCAGAATAGATTGAAAATATGTAATTTTGTTCAAAGATTTACATTGAAAAAATAAGTTCAAAAAATTTTGAGCTATTATAGAGGCCACCAGTGAGCGCTAAAATCATCATATATACATAATGAATTTATGAGGTTGAAAAAGCGGAAGCAAGTTATACGCCCCATCACAATAACTAACTCTGCTTGTTCTCAGTGGAAACATGTAATATTTTTATAACTTTTGATTTCAGCGAAATTTGGTACAAATATTCAAGACAATAATATGTAAAATAATTTTAATGTGGGATTAATTTTGGCAGATTTAAATAGTTTTAAGAAAGAGGATATATGACAGGTACAAATGTACTTGCTCCGATTCGAAAAAGCTATAGAGGATACAAAACGAAACGATATACATATGTGGAACGTTGACCAACTTGCAGAACATATGGGAGGTACGTGAATTCTTATACCGATTTGTCCAAACTTTGATTATTTATTAATTTGTTCAATATTTATATAAGTGTAGCCAATTTTATAAGTCTAGAATAACTCCTTCTATTTTTGCATATTTTTGTGTGGTAACGAATCACTGTGGGACGTTTTGACTAGCTCTTCCATGAAATTCACATCTACAAGTTTTTTTTATTTAAGAAAGTATATACACATCTGAAATGTCTTAGAAATATTAAATCTGTGATAACAAAATGTTTTACGACCATGTAGTAGGAGCTTCTAATTATCGTTAAGCTGTAGTTTTTTGCATGGCTGAGATATATTCAATCTTGAAATGTCAGTTTTCTTTAAAATATATTTTACCACTGAGACTATATCCCTTTACGAGTCCAACTTAGACCCAAAAATTGTGAATAATGTTCATCTACAGTGGCTTACCTTAATATTTTCCTTATTTCAATAGATTTCGGTGGAACACTTTCAAAGATATCCTGGTTAGAAGTCGATAAACTATATAAAACGCGTGTACTTTTTATAAATAGATCAAAAATGGCTGGTATCTATATATCAAGAATGAAAGTCTTACAGACTTTCGAATAAATAGGGGGAAATTATAACGATTTCGAAAGAATTGAACGGCAGGAAGGTGTCAAAATATAAAAAGGTAAATGATGGGAAGGCAGCGCTTAAAGATTTTTAAGGTCATAGCGTCAAACTTAACCTATTTAGTCATTTTAGGACGGCTCTGAAAAGGCTGATGGACCAATAGAAAGTTATATTAAGGAGTTATATATAGAGTTATAAGCCTTAGGCTTGTTTAGCATAATTAATTTTTTCTCAAAATTTAATAAAAAAATAAACGCGTAATCTAAATTTATAATGAAAGCCCATGTTGACCATATAAAACAATTGCTGGGAATGTAGTTGTGTCGCCAAATACAGTTCCTCGGGTCAGAAATAAATAAAAAGTGCTCATAATTTTCGACAGCAATTCTAGTAACCAAATAAAAATGGATTTTCTAACTGAAGGATCACAAAGTAATACGAATTTTAAGAGAAAAATTCCTACATCTCTGGAAATAAAGTAGTATTTTCGTTAAATTGCTCTGATTTTTTTTATCAGAAATGTTGAAAAAAGTGTTCTTACACATAAAGTACAAAATTTCCCTGATAGGAACGTTAGAAAAAATGTAGAGTAAAAATAGAGGGCGAAAATTATTGACAAGAATTTCTTTTATGAATGCTGTCAAAAAGAGCATAAAAAGAATGTTCTGGCGGGCTTTTTACAACATCCTAATCAAGCTATTTGTACGTCCGGAGAAGGAAGCACTTCATTCAAAACTAATGGCTTCATTAACACAGAAATATATGTGTGGATTTTTGACAAAACAACAACTTAAATTTTAAAATTTTTCAGGAGATCCTGAAAAATGATATGGAATTTTTTGTCAACAATTAATGCGTTTATATGTACCTCTTACTCGCAATTAAATTTTGCAATTAAAAATATTGCGATATGAAAACTTTGCCACATAAAGGTGAGAATATTTTATTTGCAATTTAGTAACTCACTAAAACAAATCGTTATTAGTCAAATACAAATAAAGCCTACGGCGTTGTCACTTCCTTTTACGAATATAATATTTGTATTATTCCCATCCGGAAATATAAGTAAATATATTTCTTTATGCAAACAGTGTGTTACTTATTTGCAATAATCGCGCGTATAAACGTAATATATATATCCAAAACTAATACTCGTACGAAAATAACGACTAGTGTAAGCGTTGCATCTTTATCATGTTAATGTAATGATTAAAAATTGTCTTATTTCGACATAAGTTATTTTGTCAAAAGTCCACAGATCTGTAACTGAGTGCGTTACATTGGTTCCAATGGTATGAAAAATTACACTTCAAGAAGTAATAAAAATAACTTTATATTTTGTTCTATTAATTTGGGCACAAACAAGTAAAAATATAAAATTTTGCAATTTTAGGATTTTTTTTTTGTTCTTAAGACATCATCCGTCCGCTCATTCGTCGTTAGTTAACAACACTTTTGGTTAAAGTACAGATGGCTGTTTTTAAGATAACTTAACCAAATTTTGCATACATGTTTATATTGATTTATTCATTCATTGCAGTTAATTTGATTGAAATCGTTTCCTTATTTTATATAACTCCCATATAAAAATCCTCCCGAAATACGGACTTAGGTGCTTTTCCAAATGGATAGATGTTGATATTGAGAAAAAATAAAATATAAAAATGATTGGTTCACTATTGGCCCTAATGCCCATATAAGACATACACTTAAGGATCACTTTTCAGCTTATAGATTTCTTAAAAATGTGAATGTAAATTCAAATAAAAATATTTATTTGAATAACTCTAAATGAAATTTAAATAAAAATGTTATTTTATTAAATATTTCGAACAATATTTTTGTACATTTCCCATACAAGTAGCCTGAGACTAGAGCATCCAAAAATCCGACTTTTTAAGAAAACCGATTTTTTGTTTAACCGAAAAATTTTATTTATAATTGCATACAAGCTTTACTCTACAAAAATAATATATTTTGATGTGCATAATTTCAAAATTAGAGTTTTTTATTCACGTTATAACTGTAGAAATATTATTATTATTTTAATTTGAAATTGTTCTTACTCTTTATCTTATTTAATAAACTTTCTATAATATTTTATTCCTAACCCTGGTATTTGAAAATATGACTTTCCAAAATATATTTTGTTATGGAAATACTTATAAGTGAGCACGAAAAAACTAGTGCATAAAATTTCGGTTATAAAAATTATACCAATATAACCATCTATTGGTATGTTTTTTTTTATGAAAGAAAGTTTTAAATTTTAAATAATTTCTTATTGTTTTTAATAAAACTTGTAAGCTTTTCTGCAAAACTTTTACTATGCTTTTAGCATCCTTTAAAATATTTGTTGAATAAGGCTCAATACATTTCAAATGAACGGAGTTTGAGGCAATCATATAACATATACATATAGCAAACGTTATAAAGCAAGAATTTATACGACTATTTTTCTTTGTGCGCACTGAATAGTTCGATAAATTTCAACCGTTTAAAGAGAATTGTACAAGTTAAATAAGCTATCTCTCATTTTTATTGCATTTAACAAGTTACACGAAATTTCTTATTTCTAGCTATGTAATTCTTCTTTCTTGAATTCTTTTTCTTAGTAAAATTACATAAAAAGTTAAAAATGCTGTAAAAAAAAGAAACGGTTAACCGCCTTTAACACACCGCTTTTGAAAAAAACCCCAAACCGACATCGTTTGTAAAAAATCAGAAACCGGTTAACATTAATGGTCCGGGGAATTTGTAATAATTTACCATTTTTTTAACCAATTTTTTATATTTTTTCTGTTTACTAATAGATAATTATGTGTTGATTACGATTATGCTATAATAAAATGCAAAGAATAGTATTTAATAAATAGATTTTTGAAAAAAACTGTAAAAAAAGGCAAATTTTTGTCCATATAGTGGCACTTCCAAACTTAAGATCCGATGCGATAACCGATCATTCTGATAATTCGCAAAATGCATTTTTAGTACCGAAAAAACAATTATATGGGAAATTATAATAGAAAAAAAAATTATATTTTTATACTTTTGAAGGAGTCAGATATACAACGCTTTTAAATAATTGCCTTCAGAAGACTTGGATTTTTACAAATTAGTTGAAATATCTAAAAAGGGCGCAAGGTAAAAGATCTGGTCTATCAAATATGAAAAATGCTCTAAATTTTGAACTTTATATATATATATATATATATATATATATATATATATAAATACATGCAATATCCAGAATATTTTATTAGTTTTTAATAAAATATTTAATATTTTGTGAAATATCTTGTCATGTTTTTTCTAACTATTTTATTTTTTTAAAAAGCCTTTAATAAGAACAAAATTTCAATGCAAAATCTTTCGTGCGCACTCCTTGTTATTTGCGTTTCCGGATCACTGCAATGGCAAACTTATTGAAATTATTAACGAACTTACAAGAATCGGTCGACAATGGAATAACAGGCATAGATTAATAAAGGAGTGTATCTTTAGAACTCTTTCTAGGCATTTCTCTATAATTTTACAATAAGTTAATTGATGTCTCGAAGTTTAATGTAGAATTGTAGCATTTCCAGGAATGCCACAAACCCCCCAAAATTACTGTCAATTGATAGCTTTTGGTTTAAAGACAAATGGTAATTGAAAACATTTAGAAAATTGAGATACAAATGCACACATGGCTTCAAATAAGCCAGCATTTAAAATTACAACTATCTCAAATTTGCAAAATCTAGTTTCAGTTTTTTCAATATATCGCCCAATGTTTTATCTGATTTTGTATTTTTTTCCAATTAGTTAAAGAACAAAATTATCTATCGAAATAACAAATTTTAAGTAGAAATCTTCCAAAAATAAACGATTTTGAAATTGAAAATTGCAAAAATTATCTACACTCTTTTTGCTCTGAAAGGAGATAATTTTGAAACTGAAAATAAGCCCAATCACATATTATGACTAAGTACAGACCCTCCTGAATCTTACCTATTTTGTATCAAAATTTCTACTTTAGAATATATGTTCTAAAATCACAAAGCATGAGTCTATTAACAGATTGTAGTTTCAGAAACGCCGATGTGTTCTATAGAGTTTACCAAAGCATTTTTCCAGACCTGCAACAAAAGTGGATTTTATGAACAAAATTAGTCTCATTTTCATCACCGAAAATTTCGTTAGGATATCTTAACTAACAAAGATTTCATTAAACATCGAAGAATTTTTAGTTTCTCTAAAAACCTTTTTTTATTTTACTTTAATTTCAAAAATCACAAAAACTATGAAGTCCATTTTTTCAAATAAATTCCATCTTCTACCTGACGTAATTCTTAATTATATACAAAAAGTTTGACGTCAATATCTTTTATAGAACCAAAACTACTCCAATTTTCCAAACTTAAAAATGTACACTCCTTTGCTACGTCTATGTGAAATTTTATGTAAATCCAACTATTATATTTGAAGTTACAGATTTACTTTCAAAAAATTTCCCACTGTGCATTTTTATAAATACAATGTCTACAAATATACTTACTTACATTTAAGTCGATATTTGGGTAAATTTGTTTAAATTATTGACCAACTTTCACTGAACTTTTTTCTAAAATATGCACAGCATTCTTAAAAAATTGTTTAATAATATTGCAGAAAGATTTATAAAAATAAATGGTCCCAATTAAAGGTTTTATTTTTATTACTTTTACTTATTTTGTATTTTGTATTTTTCTGACTAAAACCTGTGAATCTGACAAGTACTGGAACAGAGAAAATATAAATAATTTTTCAAGTAAAAGCTATTATTTCAGTTACATATATAATAAAAAAGGCCAACATTTAAGTTTTTTGTATTATTTTTTAAAATAATTTATTAAATATTTCTAGTAAATTTCGAAGTACGTCTTTTATATTTTATATCTCTCATTTTTATTGCATTTAACAAGTTACACGAAATTTCTTATTTCTAGCTATGTAATTCTTCTTTCTTGAATTCTTTTTCTTAGTAAAATTACATAAAAAGTTAAAAATGCTGTAAAAAAAAGAAACGGTTAACCGCCTTTAACACACCGCTTTTGAAAAAAACCCCAAACCGACATCGTTTGTAAAAAATCAGAAACCGGTTAACATTAATGGTCCGGGGAATTTGTAATAATTTACCATTTTTTTAACCAATTTTTTATATTTTTTCTGTTTACTAATAGATAATTATGTGTTGATTACGATTATGCTATAATAAAATGCAAAGAATAGTATTTAATAAATAGATTTTTGAAAAAAACTGTAAAAAAAGGCAAATTTTTGTCCATATAGTGGCACTTCCAAACTTAAGATCCGATGCGATAACCGATCATTCTGATAATTCGCAAATTTTTGTCCATATAGTGGCACTTCCAAACTTAAGATCCGATGCGATAACCGATCATTCTGATAATTCGCAAAATGCATTTTTATTATCGAAAAAACAATTATATGGGAAATTATAATAGAAAAAAAATTATATTTTTATACTTTTGAAGGAGTCAGATATACAACGCTTTTAAATAATTGGCTTCAGAAGACTTGGATTTTTACAAATTAGTTGAAATATCTAAAAAGGGCGCAAGGTAACTGGTCTATCAAATATGAAAAATGCTCTAAATTTTGAACTTTATATATATATATATATATATATATATATATAAATACATGCAATATCCAGAATATTTTATTAGTTTTTAATAAAATATTTAATATTTTGTGAAATATCTTGTCATGTTTTTTCTAACTATTTTATTTTTTTAAAAAGCCTTTAATAAGAACAAAATTTCAATGCAAAATCTTTCGTGCGCACTCCTTGTTATTTGCGTTTCCGGATCACTGCAATGGCAAACTTATTGAAATTATTAACGAACTTACAAGAATCGGTCGACAATGGAATAACAGGCATAGATTAATAAAGGAGTGTATCTTTAGAACTCTTTCTAGGCATTTCTCTATAATTTTACAATAAGTTAATTGATGTCTCGAAGTTTAATGTAGAATTGTAGCATTTCCAGGAATGCCACAAACCCCCCAAAATTACTGTCAATTGATAGCTTTTGGTTTAAAGACAAATGGTAATTGAAAACATTTAGAAAATTGAGATACAAATGCACACATGGCTTCAAATAAGTCAGCATTTGAAATTACAACTATCTCAAATTTGCAAAATCTAGTTCCAGTTTTTTCAATATATCGCCCAATGTTTTATCTGATTTTGTATTTTTTTCCAATTAGTTAAAGAACAAAATTATCTATCGAAATAACAAATTTTAAGTAGAAATCTTCCAAAAATAAACGATTTTGAAATTGAAAATTGCAAAAATTATCTACACTCTTTTTGCTCTGAAAGGAGATAATTTTGAAACTGAAAATAAGCCCAATCACATATTATGGCTAAGTACAGACCCTCCTGAATCTTACCTATTTTGTATCAAAATTTATACTTTAGAATATATGTTCTAAAATCACAAAGCATGAGTCTATTAACAGATTGTAGTTTCAGAAACGCCGATGTGTTCTATAGAGTTTACCAAAGCATTTTTTCAGACCTGCAACAAAAGTGGATTTTATGAACAAAATTAGTCTCATTTTCATCACCGAAAATTTCGTTAGGATATCTTAACTAACAAAGATTTCATTAAACATCGAAGAATTTTTAGTTTCTCTAAAAGCCTTTTTTTTATTTTACTTTAATTTCAAAAATCACAAAAACTATGAAGTCCATTTTTTCAAATAAATTCCATCTTCTACCTGACGTAATTCTTAATTATATACAAAAAGATTGACGTTAATATCTTTTATAGAACCAAAACTACTCCAATTTTCCAAACTTAAAAATGTACACTCCTTTGCTACGTCTATGTGAAATTTTATGTAAATCCAACTATTATATTTGAAGTTACAGATTTACTTTCAAAAAATTTCCCACTGTGCATTTTTATAAATACAATGTCTACAAATATACTTACTTACATTTAAGTCGATATTTGGGTAAATTTGTTTAAATTATTGACCAACTTTCACTGAACTTTTTTCTAAAATATGCACAGCATTCTTAAAAAATTGTTTAATAATATTGCAGAAAGATTTATAAAAATAAATGGTCCCAATTAAAGGTTTTATTTTTATTACTTTTACTTATTTTGTATTTTGTATTTTTCTGACTAAAACCTGTGAATCTGACAAGTACTGGAACAGAGAAAATATAAATAATTTTTCAAGTAAAAGCTATTATTTCAGTTACATATATAATAAAAAAGGCCAACATTTAAGTTTTTTGTATTATTTTTTAAAATAATTTATTAAATATTTCTAGTAAATTTCGAAGTACGTCTTTTATATATTTATATGTGTGAGTGTGTGTAGATAGTATACTTTATTCTATTGTATTTTAATTACAAATTTTGTTTTCAAATTGCAATAAAGTAAGAGCAACAAAATGAAATGAAAATTATCTAAAACAAAGGAAATACGTTTAAAAGCAATTAAAACTAACATTTATACAATGTATACAAATACAAATGTAAGTGTATGAGTGTGTATATATATAATAGATAAACATATACAATGATATATTATTTAGTTAATACTAATCACATAATTAAGACTTATAATAAAGATACATAGATCATTTGATTTCGTTTTTTTTTTGGATTTTTTTAATATTTATTGTTTTTATTTTATTTTTTTTTTTATAAACTTAAATTATATTTTTACATAGATATATTCTGGCTATATAAATCTAACAAAATAATATTTCACATTACTAGTATAAAATATATTTAATTTTTATTAATTGCTTTAAGTATTTACATACATGACAAAATGAAAATAAAAACAAATTGGAAACTAAACTATTTATAATATGTAAGAGTTAGTTAGACTTCAATCAAATGTTGTCCAATTACTCATGCCAGTTGTGGTTATAGTTGAACTATTACTAGTTGATGTTACAGTTGTTGTTATCAAAGTAAATTGATCGAGACCATATTTACGCAACAATTCAAAATCTTCATCTGGTGGTGGCATGGGGGGTGGTACTGACTTAGGTAAAGGTGGAGGTTTCTCGGTAGGAGGTTTCAAAGCTGTTGTTGACGGCAAATGCTGTGGTGTATAATAGGTATATAAGGGATTACTTATGCTTGACGTAGTCATTAGCGTTGAGGGATGTGTAGCATTTGTAGGCAAGGTTGTTGATTTCTTTTGAGTATTTTGACTAGCACTATTAATACTAGTAGTTTGATTAGTACCGCCAACAATATGAGTTGGCAATGGACGGGCATTTTGATTTAAAGGATCGAAATCTTCTAAATCAAAACTACTATTATGACTATCGTCCAGCGATATTAAATCTTTCATAGAATCCTCAGAAGCATGGGAATTAGTAGCAGCTGTTGTTGTGGTGGCTGAGGAAGCTGTATTATTAATACCATTCATACCCATTGTCATATGTTGGGGCTGTAGAGAACGTAAGGACTGTTTTAGAGAGAGTGGTTGGAGAGAGAAAAAAGAAGTTGGGCAAAAACAAAGCAAATAAATACATTTAATTGTTAGTAGACTTTAAAATTAAGTTTATTTAAGAAAATATTTAATTTTTAGGAATTATTATATTTGGTTAATGAATTTTTACACAACTACATACTTATTATGTATACAAAATTGCATATAGATTTAAAATCAAGCATACTAAAAATATTGAGGAAATAATGACAAGGACAAATAACCAAGTTACTAGAAACAAAAATTCTACAAATATTTATATGTGGTTGCATTGTTAATATTATGTAATGGGCTATTATAAGTGATTAAAAAGAGTTAGTGTAATACTAAGTGGATATTTGATGAATATACAAGATAAGTTTTTAAGTTTAGGTTCGAAAGGTTGTTGATTTTTATTTGACTACACATAGGTATGAACATGAGTAATGTTCATCAAACCATTATATATATATATATATATATATATATATATATATATATCATAATAAGTTAGCAAATTTTAAATAAGCCAAGTATTGTCTTTATTTGGAATTTGAATTCATTATACAAAATGAAGGCTTTTATAAACAACATTTCCACGAGACTCAGTGTGACCGATTTTCCATATTTTATATGGAATAAAATGAAATCAATCTTACTCGGTCAAACTTTATAGTAAGTGGATGTTTTAGAAACTTTCGGAAACTTTAAAACTAATGTAAAAAAGTTGTATTCGTAGTGTCTATTTGGCTGAATTTTTAACTAATTTCCAGAATGAAACAGAATCATTTATATATAATTTTTATTAAAAACTGCAACATAAGAAATTACACAGAAAAAAATTTAATAGTTCTACAACTAATTTCAGAATGCGTGAAATTAGCCTAAATTCGTTCTAGTTTGATGTTACGGCCATGATTTTTTTTCAAAATTGTTACATCCCAGAACTAGTTCTTTGGAAGTGTTACCTAGCCAGTGCACATTATGTCGAACTGTTCTAGAGGTAGTTCTTAATCGATGGTTTTTGTTCGAAATTATCACATTCAGAAATAGTTCTATAGAATCGTTACGGAACTGTTAAAAAAACCAATTATTAAAATCAGTTTGATTTTATTTTTCTTCAATTAAATTTTTTAAATCAATTTATTTAAGGACAATTTGAAATCACAATACGATTCTACTCCTCCATGGATGTTATTAACGAATCTGAAATGGTTCTGATTACAACAATTTTAGAATTAATGATTTTAGAACAAGTTCTAACATTTTTCCTGTATAATATATATTTCAAAAACAAATAGTGGAGAGTCCTGAATTTCATCATTATATTCTTAAAACATAATTTTTTAAAATTCGAAGAAAACTTTTTTACATAAATTTTTTTCTAACAATTTTGATCTCCAAACAAATACAATAAATTTCCCATTTAAAATATTACTGACAACTTAGAGCAGTCATTAGTTTATCGAAAAACATTACTTTGATGCAGAAGAGTTTGGTTTGAAAAGTATACCTCTTTTTCTTTATCTTTTTTTAAGCGAGGAGCTGGTACGGGTGGCTCACAGCCGGGGGGCGATGATTGATAAAGGGAAAACCGAGAAGCAGCCGTTACAAAAGATGCACTCGATGATGATGAATGTGATGTATTTGAATTGTTCGATGACGAAGAAGCTGAACTGCGTAAAGAATCATTTTGTAACAATTGTGATTCCGCATAATCCTGCCAGCAATTACGCTCTAGACGAGTAATGCCAGCTGTAACAGCAGCAGCTGTGGCAGCCACAGCATTTGACAAGATATTGGCAGCACCACCTACATTATTGGGTGTTGGCGTTGGAGGCGTTATATTGGCTTGACGTCTTGGTGGCACAGGGGGTGATTGCATATCGGGCGGTGTATCGTAAGAGGAATCAGTTGTTTGTATAAATTGATTATTGGAAGTTGATGTATATGAAGGTGGTGATTGTTGCTGTAATAGTAGCTGTTTTTGATGTGTTAAATGATTGCTAGCTGTATTGGTGGTGGTAGTAGTAATAGTGGTATTGATAGTAGTTATGGTGGCTATATTAAGGGTTTGTGATTTAGATTTTGGAATGTAAAGTGGTGCCGCTCTGGGTACAAATGGTGGTTTCCCTTCTACACGAGGATGTGAACCATATGGGTGATTATAATATGTTGGGTCATTGAGCTGTTGTTGCAATTGCAGTTGCTGTGGTTGTTGCTGATAAAGCTGTAATAAATGTGGTGCTGGTGGTGGTGGCCTTGCCGGGGGTGGTCCCCCAGTACGCGAGGCCGTTATGCGATGATTTGGTTCTAAACTGTGACATGGTTTAAGCTGTTTTTTTGTTTAGATTTTGTTTGTATATTAAATATATTTAAATATTTTGTTTAATAATTTCATGAAATTCATGAGTTATGAAAGAGGACAACCGCACAAAATTATGCAACATTAGACGCAAAAAATAACCATAGAAAAGAAAAGAATAATAAAAAATAATAAAAATAAATAAAAATAACGAGTATAAATATGTAAGGACATAACGTATGTATGTACTATGTTTATGGCACAATTAGAGCGATAGCAATAACAGAAATTTTAAAACATAAAGCTTTATATTGTATTAAACAGGCAAATTTTTTGTAATCAAAACAAATAAAAAACAAAAAAATCTATAAAACGTCCAACTATGATTGTTGTGTTACATTTAAAGGCGGAGTTATAAAAATCTATTAAATTATGCAAAATAAAAACTCTAATAATTTTTCTAATGCGTTATATAAAAAGTTTAAATCTATTGCGGCTAAACTAAATATGTAATGTTAAATAAGGGAAATAAATAATATTAAAAATTGATTCATATAATAATCGGAATAAAATTTGTAAATCTGAATTATGATAAGATTAGATAAGATCACTGTACTGATATTAAGCAAATTGTTTTTTTTTTTTGAGTCTACCTGCTCGACTTCGAGAGTTAATATGACGCTTATATGACCAACAATTTGCTACCGACGTTATGGGGAACCGACAATGTTTGCTACGAACAATACTTAGTGACTGTGATTACTGCTTGTATGTAATTGGTACGCATTAGGTTAATAACTTTTTTTGGACCTCAAAATACCATAGCACCACCTTTTTAGTCGACTTGGACAAAAAACTTTATGCACCGACCGCGACTTCTAAATATTTAAATAGTCTATAGTTTAATGATTAAAATCACTATTTTGTATTATTTTTGCACCCAAATAAGAAACACATCGCGATTAGAAGAAAATTACTTAAGACTTACCGATTTTCGAATAAAATAAAAAAAATCTAACTAGAAACTAATTTAACGTATTTTTGCGCATATTTCTTGTCGAACTGGTAGGATATGATTCCACATTTTAATTTATATCGTAAAATATATGTGCAGAAATTTAACAACTCAAAAAATAAAAATAAATAAAAAAAAATTGTTTTAATTAAAGTTTTATATTAAATCGCGATTTCACAAAAATTGCACAGAAATTTTTGTAAAATTAATTTATATCAAAAAAGATACTAAAAAGTAGTAAAAACTCAATTAATTTGGCGAAAAATGTAAATTTGTTTATACTAAAACAATATTTTATATATATTTTTTTTAATACCATACTCCTTCATTTCTTTCCATGCTGTACAAGCCCTTGCTATGGTATTTTGGATATTTTAAAAAATTGCAACAATTTGTAACCCCAGTGTGCGTGCTTTTATTGAAACGAAAGTTCGTCGTATATATATATATATATATATATATATATATATATATATATATATATATATATATATGTATATATTCATATTTGATACATCTAAATTTTTTCTTTATAATTATTTACGGGATATTCAAATTTCCAAAAAAAAATTATACTAATCAGTTAATCATACTCCAAAAAATCACAACAAATAACGATTTTGTAAATAAAGCAAATTTTTATATTTTTTTATGAAAAGATTATAAAAAAATGCATTTTTGGTAAAAACTTGCCCTGGTTATAACAAAAATGCAGTCAATACTAAAAGTATTATAATTATTTCACTATATAATAACTATAAGTCGAAAAAAATATGTATATATAGATCTGAGTTATACTTGCAGAAGTAGAACGGAAATAAGAAGAAAGTATTTTGTGGAAATTTTTTATAAAAATCAGTCGGAATTCAGACACAGTAATTTTTCTTTCTGCAATTTTGAGTATGTAGGAGAGAGAGAAAAGGGAATACTAAACTTTTACATTCTCTTTACCTCTCTCGCAAGAAAAATTTGCGTGTGTGAACTACGACTTAAGAAAATTTTTAAAATGAAGCCAATTATAATTCTTACGTATTTATATTGAACATAGAAATATATGTTGCAAATTTATGACAATTTATGACAAATATTAAATGCAAAAATTGATCAATCCTTTGTAATTACAAAATTGCTTAATTGACTAAAACAATTTCATGGAATTTAAATAGAAATTCTAATATTTATGTACCGTTATTGTTTGGGAATTAGGAGCTGCGTATATTTTTAAGCATATATTTTTACTTAAATATAATATTAAGATCAAGAGAAAGCAAATAAGAATAAATTATACTAACAAGTCCATTCATTTATACAATAATACTGAACAAATTTGAACAATAAATAAGGAGCCACAGAAAAAGCGTACTTTTTGCATTTTTTAAGAAATAGCTTTTTTATTATTTTGGTATTCAATGGTTTGTAGTCTACCAGAAACAACTCTGTTAGCATACTTTTTTTTTTTTTTTTAAAGAAAAACGTATTATTTTCTTATATTTTTATTTCAAGAGGTATATTATCTTAGGAAAAAATATTTTATTTTTTGTTCTTTTGGTACATTTTTTCCGACTAGTATTGTTGGATGATTTAATACATTCTGTCAAAATATTGCCAGTAAAACACAAAGAAATTATATATTTTTTTTAACGTAATTTTTCACATTTAAAAGTCCTTTGATATCATACATCCTTAGGAGAGAACGTTTCTTACTATAAATGTTTAATGTTTAAACATGGTTGCCCATACAAATGTTTTAAAAACGATGCTTTAATATGATGTTTAATGTAGACGGTATATTACTAGTTCCAGATTTATGCTGCTTTGAGGGAGTACGAAAAAAATAATTCTCAATTTTCCAGCAAATTGAAATAATCAAAAAGTATGTTTTGTTCTGTGGATCCAACAAAATAGCTCAAGTTTATATGTTGGCCATTACAACGAAAGACTTTGAGATGTATTTAAGCCTACATGCGTCATCTCGTAAGGATGATCATTGGTGGGGTACCGCATAAAATTCAATTACGGATATATTTTTGAAAAAAAAAAAAAAAAAAATCCTAGAGAAAGACCAAATTTACTTAACACGAACAAACTATTACCTCAAGCGTATGAAAACGGGGATATTGGTTGAATACTATATCAAATCCAATTTGAGAATCATACAAAACCTAAAAAGAATTTTACTATGTTGTCTGCCAAATAATGTCTATTTGGCGATCAGTTCCAGTTTCTATATTAAAATAATGGATGGAAAAGAGGTGATAGCGTATTTCTGTGATAGCACTATTTTTGGTACAACGCCGTTAATTTTTAAAGCTCCAAAAAGTAATTACTTTATTCTATTATATTACATAGATAATAAAGAATTTTCTCAAAATTTTCATTTATAATTTCTTTACTTAATTGTTACCAATTATTTTTTACGAAAATAGTTAAAGCCTTTACATTCCTTTGTTTATATATAAAAAAAATTCCCAAAATCTTAAACTGAACTGCTGACTACAATAAAAAATTATAACTCCGCCATAAGAAAATTTAAAACGCATTAACAAAAAAATGTACAAATAACATTTATACAAAACAAAGAATTGTTTTAAATTTTAAAAATGATTACTTACACTTCTATCTACAAAAGGTGTCTTAAATAGCGGATGATTTTGTAATTCCTGCGATAAATTCATTTCAGACGAGCATAACGAACTTGCCGGGCTGACCGTAGGAGATGGAGCCACATTATTATTAAGATTATAAGAACCAATTGTAGATTTCTCAAAACCATTTGACTGTATGTGCGTGCTCGAGTTAGACATGGCCAAAGGTGTTGGAGCGCGACGCAAATGCAAAGAGGCACTTGCAATTTGTTCTTTGGAAGCATACTGAAAACCCACCGACGAAGTTCCTGCCACACCATTAACACGTTTACCAAATATAGGAGAACTTGGTGCCGAATGACGTCCCATATACGATTTTATAGCTATATCTTTGCCATAAACAACACCGTCCATACGATCATGCTGGGAATTCGAAGTTAAATGAGAACGAAAGTGTGTTGTATTATGGGTATTCATATGTGGTGGCGTTATATCACGTAATTTCGATTTTAGATTTTTGTAAGCATGTTTAGCGGTCTGAGAACTTTCTTTAACCTGCAAAAATGTTTTAAATTAAAAATTTTAGTTGTTTATTGAGAATATCAATTAAAAAATATTTGGCGAACTATAAAATAAAGCCTTGTGTTTAACTACTTTGTGTTATGTTTTAACTAAATTAATTGTTAACTACATACTTAGAAACTAATGTTAATAAAAAATATATATATTTTAATTTAAAACAATCCTTTAAGTTATTTTTATTTTACCACTCACCGATTTAACAGCGGACTTAACAGCGGGATTAGTCTGCAAAATGTGATTTTTTGTTTGTTTGGATATTGTTTGTTTTTAAGTCAACATTTAAATTATGATGTTTTTATTGTTTTTTATTTTTTTTAAGGATGAACAGAGTAGTATGCAAGCAATAAAGAGCAAACGTTTTAATGTTTTTTTTTTTTTTTAATATTTTTGGTATTTTTAGTTGACGTTGTTGTAGCCGCGCAGTAACATTTCAATATGAAAAGAATACAAAAAAGTACGAGAAAAAAAATATATATTTTGATTTTAAATAATTATCTAAGAACTATTAGGCATTATTTAATGAGTTTGGTTCATGTTTAAAATGATGAAATAAAAAACAAAAAATATAACTAAAAAATAAAATTAAAAAAATGATTAATGCAATTAATAGAGCAAATTAAAAAATCTACAAAATTGAAATCAAAACAAAATTTTATGGTGCATTTGTTCAAAAAATTACTGTGCTTCCAAACCCATGTTAGTAGAATTACTGTATTAAAAACTAATTTAGTTTTTTAAGAAATTGATATTTGGAATTTTACAAACTTTTTGTTTTTTATTTTAATAGTAGATATA
The DNA here is from genome assembly GCA_932274085.1 of Protocalliphora azurea. NCBI lineage: Eukaryota > Metazoa > Arthropoda > Insecta > Diptera > Calliphoridae > Protocalliphora > Protocalliphora azurea. Next base: position 140,726,047 of record OW026521.1, on the reverse strand, counting down.
AGGTACTTTGCTGATCACAGTAGAGTTGAATGTTTTGTTTTTAATTAAATTAAATTGTTTATAAGAAATAAAGTATACTAATGGTTTTAAGTAGCATTAATAGTGTAGATTTTCTTATTGAAAACTTTATTTAAACCATGTTTTCCCAAATAATACTGGAAAAAAATTAACGAAAATTCACATTAAATAAAATGAAATAAAAACAAACAATAATAGTATTTAAAGAAAAATAAGTGCAATATAAACCAAAAAAAGAAAGGCAGAACTTGATAAATAAGGTGGCATATATATTTGACCCTGTTTTGTAAAACGAATACGAGCAAATTAACGATTGTTAAAAATCTTTAAAATGTTGAAATCTTATATTTCAATAATTAAATTTTGAATTAATTATTCTTTAAACATTTTTATTTTTAATAAACTAACATATTAGACATGAAAAATGTTCTTTCAATTTCATTTTTACTCAAACTTTCTATTTACATAACAGGGCTACATAACGATTATTTGTAAAATACATGTCAAAAGACACAGGATTATTTTCTTCAATTTCACTGTTATAAAAGGTTAATGAAACATATTGTTTTGTTAGACATGCGTATACTTTTTCATAAATATTATACAATTCTATTTTAGTCTGATCATTTAATAACTGAGTTTTGAATATGAATCTTGTAAAATTATAAAAAAACTGATACATTTATTTTATAAATTTCTTTGAAATTTAAAAATCAAATTTCTATTCGCTTTGACATGAATTCTCTTTCATTGTTGATATTAGTTAAGTTTTCTAACTCTAGGCTAATTACTTTTTTTAAACACTTGTTTTTCGTCAGTTTTAGTTTAATTTATTTATTCCCGGGAAAAATGTAAAAACTTGTTCCAAAATCATTGTGCAACTAGTGTAATCACCAGTTTGTTTGTGACGCAATCACGCCAAAACCGCTGTATCGATTTTAATAGAATTTTAAATATATAATATTTTAAATATATAATATAAGATATAAATTAAAATAAAAACTAATTACATATTGATGAAAATGGCGAAAATATTACAGATTTTTTTTCATTTTTCGATAAAACTAGAAGTTTAACTAGAAGAAGAAGCTTTGCGGGAAATAGCGATGTTTGAAAATAAATGGATACAGCTGTATTTTTATGTTTCCTTCATTTTTTTAAATTTAACTTTTAGATTTTATATATCGCAGGACCATTCAGAGAGTAAGTAATATACTTTAATGAATCATGTTGAGTTATAACGGTCATAATAGAAAATCCCGTATATTTTTCTATATCATTAGTTAAGTAAAAAAGAATAATGTAAATCTGACCGTACGTACGTCCGATATGAAGACAAATTTGTGTCAATGTTTTCTTCTTCGTCTTCTAGCATTTCACACAGTGGAGAAATGATCGTAACGTCAAACTAGAATGAGTACAGGATATTTTCATACATTCTGGAATTAGTTGTGGAACTAATACATACATTTTTCCTGGATTGTTTTATTTTTAAATTTTCAGTTCTTTAGCTGCTTTAAATTTCTTGTTTTTAGAAAAAAAAATCTTTTAGATACATATAAGTATAAAATTGTGTTTACTTAGGCACTACTATTACAGCGAAATGCAAAGGATATACAATACAATCGCTCAATTATATCAAGGGAATATCAAAGAGCAATAGGCAATATTTGATGATTTTTTAAGTCAAATATAAACTCCAATGACCTTTAACGATATAATCAATAACACTGAAAAATACCAATTGGTTGGTAGAAGTACACTAAAAAGGCGGTTTTTAAAGTAAGGGAAAATTTAAACTCCAATGATCTTTGCCGCATAGAAAAAGTCCAATGTTTTTTAGAAGTAGATTCTAAGATTATTCCTAAAATTGAAATAAATGTTGAAAGAGTAAGGATTGAAAAAACCAAAGGGTATAGATTATAATAAAAGTTTTGTCACTAGTAAAAATTTATATTATTCTAAATTCGATCAACAGATTTTCATTATGATCAAGTTGAAGCGAACATCTTTTTGAATCAGCCGGATTGTCTTGATGATGTAAAAGATGGCTTAGTAATTACATAGATCTCAAGGAATTGGAAATATTAGAATTTCAAATAACAACGAAAGAGAATTCTACTTTTTGCGATTAGAAATAAAAACAAAATTTTTTTAGTTACATAGATCTCAAGAAATTTGAAATATTAGAAGAGAATTTCAAATAACAAAGAGGGAGAAATTCACTTTTTGCGATTAGAAATAAAAACTTTTTCACAAAAAGAGATTTAAAATTATTTTTATTTTCAACTCAGGCAAGAAAATTAAATGGATTCTCATTGGCCATTAGTCAACCTGTAGAAGGCGATTATGTTATTATTATATATGTAGAAAGTGCCTTTGCAATTTTTTAACTAAAGTCCAGGGATGTACTTCAACTGGTTTATTATTTAGATTTTCTTCTTTCTTCTCATTGAGTGGTTGTAACGAAGTTACCCAAGTAACTAAGTAACTTACCACCCAAGTAATTTGCCTAAAGTTACCCGAACTCATACACATTTTGTATTGTGAATAAGTTTTGGGGTTTCCGCAATACTTCTTTTCCCGGCAAACGGAAACAAAAAAATCAAATTGCCGGGAATTCAAGGGAATTTTTTAAAACTTTAGTTATAAGAAAAAAAGGCTATAATTTCTTATAAAGGAAATTATTTTTTTATTAAACCAAACAAAACGAAGCATTATCAATCGTACTGAATTAACGAAAAATGAAATAATATAAAAACATAAAGCTATTTCAAATATTAAAGAAAAATAAATATTTTATACAAATAAAATTAATACCTTTCGTAATTTATGTTAAAAACTGAGTCTCAAATTTTTACGTCATTGTGGTTTTGATGGTAAAACTTTTTAAAAATATACCCTAATCAATTTAATAAATTTCATTATAATTTTCTTATATTTCATTATATTTTTCTAATTTACATTATTCTTTTTTACTTAACTAATTTTTACAAAATTAAACAAAAATCTGGAAATACTAAAAATTGGTTCGCAACAACGTTTTTTGGATCAATCATAGTATTCAGAAATAATTTCATATACGTATGAATACAACATGGGATTAACTTTTTTATAAGTATTTTAAAGTTATTTATAGATCGATTGCTTGGATAAGACATGCTGCTTCAAAAAGAAATGTTGTGTTAGGATGAAAAATCTCCCAACCAAGTAAATTTTTTTTTATAATAGTGAGAACTTTCGAAGTACAACTTATTTAATATTCATTTTCACAAATCTATCATAGGTGTTACTTATGAATAAAATAAAAATTGAAAATACTATATTTTTAATTTAAAATATTTGTTAATCATTTTATTAATTTTTAAATAAAAACATTAAGGATTTATATTTTTACTAAATCAAATGAACTTTTATATAATTATGTATCTGATCAATTAAAAAAAAAAAAAATAATAAAATAAATTAAAAAAAGAAAATATTTTATTTAATCAAAAGTGAAACATATATTTTAAAAAAAAGACAGCCAATTTTTTTAAAGGTATTTAAAGGTATTTTTTTAATACAAAAAAGTTCAAAAAGTTTTTAGGATTTTTATTTAAAAATAATAAGGGTTCTCATGAAAACGTGCAATGTGTGCAAGTTTGCACACTCGCAAATGAACTGTCAAAAATTTTATGGAAAATTAGCAAATTCGCGTTGTTTAATTGTGCATTTATAAATCAGCTGTCTTTTGTTTATATTTAAACATTGTTAAGATCTGTGGAAAAAATATAGTTACGTTAATTATAATAAAATCATTGCATCGTATTATTGATTTTAACAAATGAATTATTTACAACGATTTTTTATTTTCTTATTGTTAATATTGTACAACATTTGAAAAAGATGTTCATGAAACATGTTGAGTACATTTGCATATTTGCACAAAAGGGAGACTTAAGCGTTTAATATATTCAAATAGAATATATTCAAATAGAAATTTTTCAAATAAATATTTTGATATTTTTATTAAAAAAAAATCAAAGAAATAAAATTATTCAGCCACAAGATGTTTGAATAAAAACAATCTTATAATTTTTTTCAATTGTTAAAAAAATAACGTAGCGATTGTTTCATAAGTTTCTTTAGCAAATAGTGTTCCTTGTGGTTCCTCGAACTGTTTAAAAAATTTTTACAGGAGAATCTAATGATAATAGTCGAGTAAATAACGCAACCTATAGATATCGAAATAAACTTATTTAAACTTATGAAATAATTGCAGTATTAAAAAAATATTACTTATTTTCCTTTTTCCAAACGAATTTATAATTGTTCAAACAAATTTATGTTGAATAAAAATATTTAAAAATGTTATTATCAAAACAACAGGCTTTTTTAACAAGAAGAAAATACAGAAATTTGGAATAATAAATTAAATTTTAAGAGAATTACACGATATAAAGTCGGTGTTTGGTCATCCTTACGATGATTTTCCAAATCAACTAAAATTTAAATTTATTGCATTGAACAATTTGGGACTTACAATTTTTCGTTTTTTAAAACTAAGGAGATTGAAGAGTGTAACTTTGTATGTTACCAGGCAATACAATGCATATTTAGTTCTTTTGTGTGAAAAAGCCAAATTTAAAAAAAAGTCTGGCAACACAACTAAGAAAATATACACTAATTTTTGCTCAAGCAAATGCGTATATTTTATTGTGTTAATGCAAACGATGCAAATTTGCTCACATTTGCATCTTTTGTACAGTTTGTACTACCCATTGTGAGTCGCTTTAAGATTATTTTTGTTGAAAACTAAGTCAAATAACATTGAATGGCAACACTAGAAAATATATAGGACATTCTAATAAAACTCTAACTATAAATCCTTTCGATTTTTACTCCTTACCACCCACACAAAAACATTTGAGTGAGTAGTAAAATGAATAATTGTAAATCAAAACTAATAAACATTATTATTAAATTTCTCGTATGCTAAAGGCTATTCGACATAATTTCTATTTTAATACTAAATCATTTTAATTGCGTTTGGCTGTTATTTTTCTATATGTAATGTGTGTGTGATTTTCCCCACTATAACCAGGTGATTTTCAAAAAATACATTTGCTTTGCCAACTTAAAATGAAGCATTTTAAAAGCATAAACTTCCATGTGTTTGGAAATGTAACAAAAACAAATATGGCTAAATAATGAAATCGAAAGAATTACTAAAGAAATAACAAAACAAAAAAAAAATTAAATAAACATGAATTTCCTAAAATAGCTGTATATTTAACAGTAAATAAAGCGATAAGTAATTATTAGTTAGGGGCAAGCAATCATTTCTTACCTTTTCCTTAAATTGATAGAAACGACCGTGTTTTTTGCGTTTTTCAGCATATCGTACAGTTTCTTGTTCAAATTCATCGGAAAAGCCCAAGCCAGTATTCATCATTTCCAAACGTTCATCAATAAATTGACGAAATATTTGTAATTCCATCATTTTTTTAAGAAAAGGTCTCAAATGTGAAGGCCGCGAATCAATAAATTTCTCACTATTAAACGTTTTTCCAGTATCACGAAATTCAACAGCATCCCTATAACCGCCAATAAGTTGTACCAAAACTCCCAAAAATATTTTTGAAACCCGGTCGCCCATATGTTCACTGGTGCGACTTAATTCTTTCTTTAAATGGGCAACAATTTCGGGAGGCATTGAATGAACATCATCAAAGGGACTTTCGAAAGTGTTTCTATCACAGTTTAAAATCACAACATCGCCTAATTCCTCAGGCATCATCTAAATTAACAAAAAAAAAAATAATAATAATAACTTTAATACTTATTTAAATAAAAAAAAAATATATATAAGATAAATACCGTATCTAATACCATTGAAGGTACACCTATTAAATAAGGCATGGGTGCACTTAAATAATCTTTTAGCTTCATAGGCATCATTGGTATGAAGATATGTTGCCATACCATGGGATAAAGAAATGCATTGGCCGCTTGTATGCAAGAAGATAAACGATCTAAACGTTTAGAGGTAAAAATAATACGTCTTTCAGCTAACATGGCCGCAAATACGGCAATCATATTCTTTGGATAAACAAAATTATAATATAAATTCAAATTGTGCTGAAAAGAAAAAATAAGTACAATATTATTCTAATTCCTTTTACAAAAATATTGTATTGTCACTTACATTTTCTGGTATGCTGGGCAATTGAAACTGTTTAGGACGTTCAAATACGAATTGCTAGAATGGAAAAAATGTTTTTATTTTAGTATAATATATGTGTAAGAATTTGCAATCAACTTACACTTTGTCCTTGACTGTAAACCAATCTCAATTGACTGCCTACATCTGGTACCCCACTGTTGTAAGCCTCTGTTAGAAATTGATGAAAGTCTTTTGGATCAGTCCTTCTCAGCTCAGCAAGCACGGATAATAATCTTAGAAACGTATCATGCCATGGCAAGAGTGTTATGATGACCATTGTCGTGTCAGCCTTTGGATCGTGCCGACAAAATCCAAAACGCCACTTTGAATCATCGGTGGTTAGTACGAAGGAATATAATTGTACGGAATCACTGTAATTAAAAAATAATTGATACATTAATATCAAAACATTATGACAAATTCTGTTTCGTTCCTTTCCAATGTAAATATTTTACAAACTATTTTTTTCAGTGTATATATGTATAAATGTACATACAGTGTCTTACATAAAGTAGTGAATTTATATTTTCAAATAAAAATAGTTATTTTAAGTTATAAAATTAGGTAAATAAAAAAAAGAAAAATATTGTTTATGAATGGTATTTTTTTGCCTGATATTGTTGAATCGCTTCCGAGAAATTTTTAAATTTTTTATATTTGAATATATATACTAAAAAAAAAAAAAACAAAGAAGGTAAAAAAAACAATATTTTTTTAAATTAATTGATATTTAGTATCACTGCTTAGCATTAACTAATTCTTTTTATAAATTTGGAGGTAAAATTTTGAGGAAATTAACCAAAGTATCTTTACATATATTTTGTAACAAATAAATTTTGAATAATCGGACCATTTTTCGTATATGATTTCCCAAACATAAAACTTTTTTAATTAGAATTTTAAATGAAATTTGTCATGTCTTCGAAAAATATTTTATCTGTAAAAGTTCTAAATTTTCACATCCAAAGTGATGTATATTGGTTCATTATTTTGTTATAAACTGAAAATTCTTCAACATTAAGCCCATTTTACTGAAGTATTGGTCTCCATATTCTGTCAAAACTTTTAGATTGTGTTCTGTGGGTATTAGCTGTTATAAAAGTAGGAAACTAGGATACCGGCTACAAAAATCAGGTATTTTTTGAGTTACATAACTACATAGTTTTTCAAGCTATCGGGGCATTATAAAAAGGTAAAAAAAAACTCGAAAAATTTAACTTGTGTTGATCAAAATAAAATTAAAAATTTTTCACTCCAGCATTTTTCGATTACAAGTTTTTAGTCCAAAAATAATATAGCCATGTAACTAGAGCAATAAAACCAAGCACAATAATGTCGTGATATGTTTAAATAAAAAGTCTTGTAAACAACTAAATACTTATTATTTTTTATTATAATGATATATAATGAGTTGGACCTCATATTTCCAAAATTTTAACTCTAAATTGGGAAAATTAATCAGTGAACATTATGATCTATTATTAACAAAAATTACAATAATTTCATCTTTTTTATTTTGTTTGACATCTTCAAAAGCAAAAGTGATAATTCAAATACTTTTGTGAGATAAATTCGTTGACTTTTCGTACTATTTCTGGAATTTCTTGGAAATTCCTTGGAATACAAGGAAAAATTTTTGATTGTTGTTTTTTGCATTATGAAGTTAACATATAAGCAAACAAAATTCAATTAATAAATCTAAGAATTGTTATTTAAAATCATTTAATAAAACCGCTTTTATAAAAAATTAAAAAAAAAAAATTAAATACTTTAGTGAGACACTGTATATTTGAAACTCAATAGCAAAGTACTATTGCAATATCAGCATCATGAGTTAATTGTTATATACCAGTTATGTAGACATATACATATGTATCTGAATGCATCTATGTAAAGTATTGTTGTAGTTGTGTTAAACTTAATTATTATATTAAGTAATTTATTAATTAAAATCACAGAAGCATTAACGCTAAGTGTAAGCTAAAAAAAGCAAAAAAAAAAAAACATAAAATGTTGTAAATTATTAATTAATTTTCTCTAGCATTGAAAATGTAATTTCCAAACATACAAACAAAATAATATGAATTAAATTTTTTTTTAACAATTAAAAAGTAATTATTAAACATAATTTAGAAAATTACTTGCATTAATTAGGGAGATAATAAACATTTCAAATAAGTATGTAAAACTCTATTGAAGTATAATAAACAAAAATAACAATTATTACAGAAATACGAAAATAAGTATATTTATAAATAAAATAAAAATTAATTTAACCCTTATGTGAATGAAAAAAAAACACTCGATTTGCGATAAAATACTCTGGTACTTACATACAAATTACTCGAGAAAAGAAATATTTTGCACAAAAAATGTTTATAAATTTATGTCATTTAAAACACGACCATATTTTGGGATATCCCCCTTTCATAGTTTTTCTCCCGTATTTACAAACCAATTTCAAATTTAAAATACATTTTAGAAACAAAATTTGTATGAAAAATTTTATTTAAAAGGCATTTTAAATTTAAAAGTTGTTTGTGGATGCGGGGGTTAAGTTTTACATAATATGTGCATTAAAAAAAAAAAAAAAAAAATATTTTGGTGTTCATTTTCGCGAATGTATTGCTTATTCAAATATGAATATTTATTCGCAAAAAAATAATACTGACTTTTTTTGAACTTTCGGACGAATTCGAGAAGCGATTCTGATTTTTCTTAAATTTTACACTGCTACAATGAAAACTCACTCAATAAATGGAATAGTGTATATTATAGACATTCTTGAGGACATCATAAATAAGTTTTGAAATTTGCAATACACTCTTCGAGTTATGCTAAAAAAAGTGTTTTTGAGTAGGTTGCGATATAAATGCGTCCCTAATATTTTTATTCTTTTGTTATATGTTTTATTCTAAACACAATAACAATTAAAAGTTTGTATATAAATATTTTTTCTGTACTCCCAAGCTATTTTTTAAATCCCGAACCCTGAGATTTTCAAAAATAAATCCCGTTTAGCATCCCTAGTCCACAGTCCCAGGATCTTAAGACTATTTAAAACTTATGGAAAATATTGAATCATACCCAAATTAATTAGAAATTAACTTTTGTGCAGTTAATTTTAATCAACACTGTATGTAAATATTCATTTACCCAGCAAAAAAGGAACTGAAAAAGAGCTGAAAAAGTCATGATTTTAACATTATGTTGTCATTGGAAGGAACTACATAGTTCATTTCTTTTTTTAATTCTGTTTTTGCCTTATTAAAAGATAATAAAGATAATTTAAAACTTGTGAAATTTTAATTTTGATAGAAATTATTAACATTTTTGCGCTAAAATTACATTTGTTTTTACTTTTTTAAGTAATTATTAATAATATCCAAAAAAGCTCAAAATATGCACTTAGTTCTACTTTTAAAGTGGTGAAAATGTTCTTTTTTGGAAGCACTTGGTCGTTTTTTTTGCTGGGTAAATTTATGCAATAACAAATTATCAAAAAAAAAAAAAAAAAAACGTACAAAACATTGATTACAATTTTGTTTACTTCCTTTTGGCTTTTAATCAAGAATATTTTCTATTCAAATTGACTCCAATTATTCCCATCCAAAAAACAAAAGTGTCTAATGCACGTGCCAACAAAAATTTTGAGGAATGAATCAATTTACTCAGCCCTTTTAAAATATAAACAACGGAATACAATAGTGGAATAATGAAAGTAATTTATTCTTTGTTTCTTTAATATAAACAAATTCAACTATTTACCCAGTCAAAGGTGAATGCCACTTAAATTCTAATCTAAACACAAACTAAAACGTCAAACAAATACTATTTTAAATTAGAATTACAACACAAGCAATAAACGTATTTACATATGTGTGTACTTTGTAGATAAAAAAAAAAAAAAATAAAAATAATTCCATGTATTTACTTCTAAGTTTTATTCAATTCATTCATAATGAGTTTAAAGTCATTCTGTGGTTTAGACTGGCTGACGTGAAGATATTTAAAAATTAGTTTGTTTATTTCTTAATGTCGGTATAGGTATGTAAAATCATTATAATACCGTTTTTTTTATTTTGTACAACTACTAACATTAGTGTGGGCGTTATTAATTTTATGTGATTGGCATAATAAATTAATTTGTTGGTTGGGAAGTTAAATTAAATAACTATATAAAAAATATACTTTTAACCAAAAATAGAAAAGAAAAAAAGTTTGAAATTAAAGAAATTATATTATGTAATATTTTGAATTTATATAAATCGTTATTATAATTCATATTTATTATAATAATTTGGTTATTCTAGATAGCGGTAATAGTCAGAATTCAGTTTGCTACACTTAGACGAGATTCCAAAATGTTTCCAATGTGTAACTAAATCTAGCTCTTAAACAGAATTGCTCTTCTTGATTGGGTTTAATGTTATTAAAGAGGAAAAGTTCTTTCTTGTTTGGATTTATGACAAATCCACATTCGCCAAATTATTTGGAAAAGCTCCTAACTTATACAGTGCTTCTGAAAATACTAGCATAAAATCCACCTATTTAATAACAACTGAGAGATACCTGTAGAGTTTCCCTTTTGTATTTATAGATAAATAAAAATTTTATACATATATATAATTTAGCGTCACATCTAAATTTAAATTATTATCTATTTTTAAAAATTTTTTTTTTTTTAAATTAATGTATTTAAGATAACAAATGTTAGCTAGAGTATGCATTCAAATAATGTTCATTCGAATAATCGAATGAATTTTTAAATTAAACACTTTCGAACTAATAGTTCGAATAATTTTAAATTAAATGGTCGAATAGTATTTTTAATTTAAAATCATGCTTTTTGATTAAAATAAACATTACTACCCAGCAAAAAAAAAGAGAAGAACTTTTAAATTTATGTAATTTTCACCTCTTCAGAAGTAGAACTATGTTATATTTTGCATTTTTTAGAAGTTATATATAATTGCTTCTAAAAAGTGAAAATAAATCTCTTCTTCGTAAAAAAATCTTAAGAAAGCACATTTTCACGACTTGTTTATAATAACTTTTACAAAATTAAATATTTTTTATAAAATTTACTGAATAAATTAACTACCCCCGAAAAAATGTATTAGTTCTACAACTAGTTCCAAAATGTATAAAAATAGCCTGTACTTGTTCTAGTTTGGCGCTACGAACAATGATTTTTGTTCGAAATTGCCACTCTCACAGTTAGTTCTGTGGAAGTGATACCCAGATTAAAAAACTAGTTCTTTAATCAATGATTAAACTAGTTCTATAGAAGCTTTAAGGAACGTTTCAACCAGTTATTAAAATCTTTTTTTTTTTCTTTGATTTTATTTTTTCATTCTAATAAAATATTTCCTAAAGGCCACTTTTTAAATGAATTTAAATTTTTTTCTTTACATTTTTTTTTCGATTTCTTTTAAGTTTTTTCTACAGTTCTTATTATTTTATTTGGGAACCATTAATTTGTTTTGAGAAGTGATGTAGAATTAATACTGAACTAGTTCTAAGCCACTAGTTCTCAAAAACATTCTTTTAAATCAATTTAGAATAACAATACCGTTCTACTCCATGAGTGCCAAAATACATTGCGACACCATTAGTTCCAAGAATTACACCAGTTCTAGAACTAATGTTTTTGGAATAAGTTCTAAAATTTTTTTGGGTATGTTCACTTTAAAAAGAAATACATTATAATTAATTTAAGAGAACAACTTTAACTCTAGAAGGCTTCTCTTCGTCCAATCGACGAAGCATTTTTTGATGTTGCGGTGTTTGGTTAATAAAGCGTTATTTTGAAATCCAAATTTATACCGTCAAAATAGACAGAAACTTATTTTTATATTTTATTTCGTTTATATATAAAATAATTCAAAAATAGGAATCATAAAATAGTAAACTCTTTCAATGACAAATTTGGTTAAAAATCATTGCTTTTGCAACTCTTTTTTATAATTTAGAACTTTTTTCTAATGGCAACAATTTTAGAGTTGTTATTGGGAATTGCTTCAAATTTTTGAATGAGTATTATGTATTTACGTATTTATTATTAGGAAAAATAGGAAGGGTATGTATATTCCAGTTTGTTAATCAGTTCATAGTTTTTAGAATATTTAGCTTTTAGAATTAACTTTCCGAAGGCCCCTGCTAAATGAGAGACATGAGAATTTTGCAATTAAGACCATAATTTCTTTAAATTTGTGAACTTTGTTCTTTCACAATCCTATCAGAAATTATCTAAAATATTAAAACATACTCTTTATTGTTAATTTAAAATAACGGGGACCTATATTCAAAACGCTCTAAAGGGTTTGAAGATAAATACGTCAGTTTTAGCCTTATTAAAAAATAATTTAAAACTCGTGAAATTGTAATTTTTTAGAAATTATTAACATTTTTTGGGTATTTTCATGCAGTAACAAATTATTGAAAAAAATGTGAAAAACAATGATTTTTGTTTACTTCCTTTTGGTTTTTAAGAATATTTTCTATTTAAATTGACTCCAATAGAGCATACATTTTTGGAATCTACTAGTCCTAGGCTACTACCACCCTTCCGCTTACTCGATTCATGTCTGCTCCTTATGTTCATTGCAGTCACTTGAAAATTTCACATTTTTCCATATTTTTATAGTGGAAAAATACATTTTTCAAAATTCTATATATTTCTGATCCCAGATGGAATCTGGACATAGAGCATACATTTCTGGAATCTGCTAGTCCTAGGCTACTACCACTCTTCCGCTTAACCGATTCATGTCTGCTCCTTATGTCCATTGGAGCCTCTAAAAATTCCTAATTTTTCCATATTTTTATAGTGAAAAAAATACATTTTTCAGAATGACATGTCTCCGATCCCAGATGAAATCTGGACATAGAACATATATTTCTGGAATTTACTAGTCCTAGGCTACCCCCACTCTTCCGTTTATTCATATTGCACATAACAACCATTAGGACCAATTGAAATTTTCGATTTTTGTTCAAAGAAATTTTATGTATAAAGTGACAAACTCGACGTAATATTTTGTATTCGTATATTTTATGTTACACATTATAAAAATAGCGGTCCACAATTGAATCGGTTGAATAGTTCTTTATATCAACAATAATAAATATATACCTACCCCTATTGCGGAACTTAACAAGAAAATTATTCCCAAAAAGTCTCGAGATTTTCAATGTAATAGTTCTTTAAATATGTGATAATTAAGATCTATCTTGTATGGGGGCCAACACTTCCCATTTCAGCTATGAGTTTTGATAAAGAAATTATTCCAACACAATTTTAAGACTTTTGCTCTAATAGTTCTTCATTTACGTGATAAATAATATGCACTTTGTATGGGAGCTACCTCTCCCTCTATACCATCTAAATTTTGGAGAGTTGATAAGTTATTACTACTAAATTTTTAGACTTTTGTTGTAATATTTCTTTCCCCTTACTCCGTTACCAAAATAAAGCAGCCTATTTGAAGAATATTACTTTTAAAATTTCTAACTAGTTAAAAAAATTTTAAAATCATATATTAAATGATAACTAAATATATTTTTAACAATTAAAAAACCCTCTATATAGTTATGTTACTTATGCACACAAAAGATTTAAAAAGTGAAAAACCCTCTCTCTACTCTCTTTAAAAATGCAAAATATTAAAAACAAATTATATGTGAAATGTAGTCGTGACTTTAAATCAATATTGTAGAAAAACGTTTTTTAACTACTCAAAAAATAGGAGAAAGTATCTCAAATTATGATAATAAAAATGAAAAAGTGTCAAAATATACAAGAATTTTTGAAAAATGAGCGATTAAGAATATTTACAAACAGAGATGCCGAACAAATTTGAAGATTACTACAATCGGGAAAAATTAAATTCCCAAAGAAAAAAAAAAAAAACTATTTAAATTGTCTGACAATAAAAACGGATTTCGGTTCAAAATAGTAATTACCACACAGTATTCTAAACTACGAAAACTATTAAACAAAGAGATGGTTCTCTAATGATTTAGAGATGTTTCTCATACTTTGATCCAATAGTACTAAATAATAGAATGCACTAGGAAAATCGGTTTAAGTCTGGGATTTTTTTCGGATCCCTCCATTTATTTAATATAAAATTGGAAAGCGTGGAACAGCACCTAGAGAGTATAAAGGAACAATGGTAGGAAATTGCTTTTTGTTATTGTGAAACTTTTTTTGAAATGTACAACATATTATGGTCTTAATTCACGAAAAGAGACGTCATTACCTGTTATTAAGCAAATATTTTATTATTTTAGATAGGGAAAAGTTGAAAACTTTTTAATTTTATTTCAATAACTAAATTAATTTTATTATCTATTATCTATTATTTTGATCAAAATCTCAATGAATTTACACTATAATTTATTTTTGTATTGCTTTACTCGCAAATAAGATAGAGCCCAAAAAAGTAAATAGTCGCAAAACGTGTTCACTTTTGCTCTAGAGTGTATACTTGTACTAAGTATATGAATAACACGTTTGAAGTAAATTTTCCATAATACATCAATAAATTTCAGTTTTTTTTATGATTTCATATTTACAGTATTTTAAAATTGTCCATTAATTGCAAATAATTATATACACTGACAAAATATATATTAATGAAAAAAAGAAAATAAATTTCCCAAACATTTTTATATTTTTCTCACTGTAGAGTTTTCTAACAACCAGGAAAGTTTGATCTCAAATTGAGAAGTTTGAATTCAAATTGAGAAACCAATAAATCTTAAGTGTTTATTATGAAATCATAATCAAATCTAATTTGTATTAGGTTTGTTCGAATGTATTTTCAATGCGGATTGCAACAACACGTGGATCATAAATATGTAATCTTTTTTGTAGTAATAATAAGTTGTATTTTAATCGTGTAGTAATGTCATCAAAATCGACTTGTTCCTTTAATCTTAAAGCAAACATATTTTTAATTCTAGAGAAACATAAATTAAAAGTAATTATTTCCCCAATCTGGATAATTCCATATTATTTTGAAATTACAACTGAAAAACATTTACAAATTAAACGAACAAACAAATTCTTAAAAATATATTTACTTTTGTAATCTAAAAAAAGATAAGGTTAGATTTTATGTTTATTGTTATATGTTTTGAAATTACATATTTATGATATAACGGAGACAGAACTATAAACTACAATCGAATCTTAAGACAATTGAATTAAGCTTTATTTGGAATTTAAAAATAAAAGCGTTTCTAAATTAAATGTTAATATACGATTATTTTATTGTTCAATCTGACACACATATTGCTAATTAATTGAAATCTCTCTACACACAAAATAAAATTAATTTGTTAAATCATAATTTATTATTTCTTGTTTTTCTCTCTTCTGCTCCCCTTAAGCTAAGTTAAGTCTGACTCAATCGTAATAATTTGAAATTTAATGCTTCACTTAACTCAACTATATTAAAATTACATGCCCAGAGGTCTGTCTTGAAAAAAAGCAACAACAATACAATACAATAATTTCTAAATAACGTTTTATGCAAAAATATTTCATTAGTGAAAAAACTGTAAATGAACACACATACATATTTAAAGGAGGAAAAAATGATGAAAAGAAGTATTGCATAAGGCCTTATTATTACAGATATGAGGTCTATCAATACATAGATGTTTTAGAATAGTTTAATACCTTCTAAATTGTAGATACGCTTAGAGAAAGCCTGTTCAATGTAGGCCTTTAATTTGCTTCTGATTTTTGATACTCGTAAGTATGTATATCCTTTTTACATTCAAGTATTTTTTAAATGAAGAAAAATAACAACAAAATTAAAATTAAAGTTGAATAATACTCATTCTGTCTAACAAAGCAACAATATGTGTTTACGAGTATTTAGTTGTAGTGATTACTCACTTTTTGCTTACTATATTTGGATCATGACTATACAGCAGTTATCAGCTAATTAGAAACCTTTTTTAACTTCAGAAAATTTTGTTTGACAAATAAAGAATATTTCATATGGCAGATGTAGTTTGTAATATTTTTCTCAAATAATTAAAAAATGTTACGTTTGAACGCGGACCTACGACATAATTTCATTAGTGTGGATAATAACGTTGAGTTCCCATGGTGAATATTGATCTTTTAAATTTTACATATTTATTTGATTTTAAAAAATCAATTGAGAAGATACAGACCGTTGGCTTAATATGGAAAAAGTGTATTTCGATTTTTTTTTCGAAATCGCGTTTTAATGTAATCTGGTAGAACACACTCAAAATACACGTCTCTTAAAAATTTAAAGAGTTATGATTGTAAATAACGGATTTATAGACGTTTAAAAAGGCGTTAGCTAACAAATTTAAGTTTTTAATGTGAAAGAAAAAGCACTAACTCATATAAAATTGAATAAATTTGCATACGGCAAAAAACTTAATACAGCTTTACAAAGAATTGTTAAAAAAAATTTCTTAAAGTTATATGCAAAAACGATAATTAACATAAATATAACAAACGTATTTTAAATATTTTAAAGTACGGATAAACCTACATTAAACCTACTTTAAGGGACATTCTGATTTGTTGTTTAAGTAAAGAATACTGACATTGTCCTCTCTATTCCAGTTATATATTTCTTCCTTATCCTTTAGATCATTATTTTTTAATGCGTCCTTTTATCCGACATAAATATTTAGAAAAAAAACTATCGAAGTGCACATAAAAACACATAAAAATATAAAAAATGTTTTAGTGATGTACATTTAATCAAAACAAATAAAATAAGACCGTTATTTGAGTAATTAGGTTTTCCATTACAGAAAATTAACGGTATTTATTATTTTTAACTTCTTTAGTTTCTGTTATTTTTGTATATTTTACTATGTAATAACATTAGAAGTAATATTTTAAGAACAAATTATTTTATGCTTAATCAATAAAAAAACTTTTTTATAAATTTGAATAATTCAATGAATTAATATTCGGTAGTGTAAAGCTCTAACTATGAAGAGAGAAATAAAATAGGAGTGTATATTAAAACATTTTTTTAATATTAGTGTATATTAAAACATTTTTTTTAATATACACTAAGTGTGACCATTTCATCATTTTTACAATTAAATTTAGTTTATTTCACTTGCATGGAGTCACAATTGTTTGGAGTTTAGTGTTCTGGGAGCAAAACTGGAAATGCTTCAGGGATTACAAGAAATTTCAAGATGGTCTTAGCCAATACCATGGAAGTCGATGACAAGTTTGCTACGATATTTTTGTCGGCACTGGGAAAAAAGGAAAACATAGTGATATATAGACTCGATAAAACTTATTTCATTTTTCACAAATCCACCCCCATTATACATCCCAAATGTTACCAGCATAAAGGACATGAATCAACGCTTTGCAACAGTCATATCTCCTACACAATATTCATATAAAGCACTTAGAGATGGTCAAATCCGCGTCATGGTTAAAACTATTAGTTCTTATAGAACACTAATTTCATATCTTAAGTCTAAAAATATAAGTTTTCACACCTTTCAAATTAAACAAGATAGGGCCTATAGGGTTGTAGTAAAGAATTTACATTACTCAACGAACACGGACGATATTAAGTCTTTCATTGAAAAATCAGGTCACAAAATAAGAAATATCTCTAATATTAAAAGTAATATAACAAAAAAACCTCTATCAATGTTTTTTATTGATCTTGAACCTCAAGACAACAATAAAGAAATTTATAATTTAACACACATTAACAATGCCATAGTTAATATAGAACCACCACGAAAAATAAATAATATCCCACAGTGTCACCGATGCCAGCAATACGGTCACACACGTTCTTATTGTTATAAACCCTACAAATGCGTTAAATGTGGATCAAATCACATCACCGCAGAATGTACAAAAAACCAAAATTCACCACCCAAATGCGCAAATTGCCATGAATGTCACCCTGCAAGTTATAGAGGTTGTATAGTACACCAGGAACTAAAAAGAAAATTACAACACAAATTATCCAATTTTCAAAATGGAAAACCAACGCCAAATTCTTATAACGTAAACATGAACCAAAAATTTGTAAATAATACAAATAATAATGAATCTCACAATCTTTCTTATTCTGATGCTTTAAGAGGTAATAATATTCCAAACCAGAGCAACGAAAACTCTATTTTACAAAAAATTGAAACGCTCTTAACAAAACAAATGGAGCTGATAAACACGTTATTAAATACGATGTCTATGTTGTGTACTAAACTATGTCAATAGATTTAAGAATAGCAACATGGAATGCAAATGGCTTGCTAAATCACACTCAAGAAGTTGATTTATTTTTGAAAACAAATTTTATAGACATTTTACTAATCTCAGAAACACATTTCACCAAAAAATCATTTTTTAAAATAAAAAATTATGACTTATTACACGCTAACCAACCAAATGAAAGAGCCCACGGCGGCTCGGCAATCCTGATAAGATCGAATATTAAATATATAGCAGAAGAAAATGTAACCACAGAATATTTACAAGCAACCTGCATGAAGGTAATATGTAACAATATTCTCGTTTCTATTTGTGCCATTTATTTTCCTCCTCGATTCTCCGTTAACTGCACTGATTTTGAAAATTTCTTCAAAAAGCTCGGTCCACGTTTTATAGTCGGTGGAGATTTTAACGCGAAACATCCTTGGTGGGGATCGCGTTTAATAAATCCGAAAGGTAGGGAACTACACAAATGTTTAATAAAAAACAATTTTTCAACAATATCTACAGGAAGACCAACTTACTGGCCTTCCGACCCAAGAAAAATTCCTGACCTCTTAGACTTTTTCGTTTACTCAGGAATCCCAAGTAATATGCTCGATATTAAGGACAACTATGAATTAAGTTCTGACCACTCGCCTATAATTCTTTCATATAACACCTCAATTAAAAAACTACATAAAATAAAGAAACTTATTTCAAACAAAACTGACCTAGAATCATTTTCCTACTGGTTAGATGCAAATATTAATCTTAATACTTCCATAACAAACGGATATGAGCTAGATAATACAGTCGAAACCTTTACAAAATTAATACATGAAGCTGCACACTTATCAACACCAGAAATAAGAAGTATAAATAATCAAAATAACTTTCGAATATCATCGGAGACACGAGAACTTATTAGGCAAAAAAGACGTTTAAGAAAAATTTGGCATAGTACAAGAAATCCAAACGATAAACGTTTACTGAACCAAGCTACTAAATCCCTTACAAAACATTTGTCTGAGCTAAAGAACACTTCAATTAGTGCATTTTTCGATTCACTAAACACCAACACAGACAATGATCATAAACTTTGGAAAGCGACGAAATGTTTAAAACAGCCATCAAAAAGACATCCTCCATTTAAGGACCGTAATGGGATATGGTGCAGATCCGATATAAGTAAAGCTGAGACTTTTGGAAACCATCTTTACAATATATTCAATATCTATCCAAATGAAAACGCTGCTGATGATAATGTATTACAATATCTTGATGTTGCTTGTCAAATGAGTCTACCTGTAAAGCCTATTTCACCTACGGAAATAAAAGACGAAATAAAAAAGTTAAATACAAAGAAATCACCTGGATATGACAATATTGATGGATGCGTTATGAAATGTTTGACAAAGAAAGCTTTAATACATCTTACAAATATTTACAATACCATATTAAGAATCAATCATTTCCCATCACAATGGAAATGCGCAGAAATCATAATGATAAAAAAACCCAACAAAGCTGAAAACGAAATAACATCTTATAGACCAATCAGTCTGCTAAGTATTTTTTCAAAAATATTTGAAAAAATATTTTTGAATCGGCTATACCCAATTATAGATAACTTAAAAATCATACCAGATTATCAGTTTGGTTTTAGGAAGAAACATGGAACGATTGAACAAATTCACCGAGTTGTGGACACAATAAGGAAATCGTTTGAAGAAAAGAAATATTGCTCAGGGGTCTTTTTAGACATAGAAAAAGCTTTTGACAGAGTGTGGCATAATGGCTTATTATATAAAATAAAGACACTTCTTCCGGCTAGCTTTTACTATATAATTAAATCATATTTGCAAAATCGAACATTTTATGTTAAAATCAATGACGAAAGATCGCAAATTTTTTATATCAGAGCAGGAGTTCCACAAGGTAGTGTGCTAAGTCCTGTTCTCTATTCAATATATACTTCAGATATGCCAGTTCTTAATAATATAAAGATATCAACTTATGCTGACGATACAGCACTTCTTGCAAATAATGAGTCTCTGAATATAGTTTCAAACTTATTGCAAAATCAACTAAATGATTTAAATACATGGCTTAAAAAGTGGAAAATTACCGTAAATGCTCAAAAATCAGCTCATATATTATTTACTTTAAGAAGAGGAGATTGTCCAACGTTGATGATAAACGATACGCAAATCCCCAACAAAGACTGTATTAAATATCTCGGTATGCATTTAGACCGTCGCCTAACCTGGAAGGAACACATAAAATCCAAAAAACAACATTTAAACATTAAAAGCAGAACTCTCTACTGGTTACTAGGACCAAAATCAAAACTTAACATCGTTAATAAAATTAAACTATATAAAGCCATCTTAAAACCTATCTGGACTTACGGAATTGAACTTTGGGGAACTGCGAGCAATTCAAATCTTGAAATAATTCAAAGATACCAATCAAAAACCCTCAGATTGATTACACAAGCACCATGGTACATTACCAACGATGCCATACACAATGATCTGCAAATACCTACAATTAAGGAAGTCATAAGAACACACAGCGAAAGATACTTATCCAGATTGAACAACCACGTCAATACATTAGCTATTTGTTTATTAGACGAGACAGACGAAATAAATAGACTTAAAAGATACCACGTTTTAGACCTACCATTCCGAAGCTAACGACTATGTTTATAATATTCTGATTAAGCTCAGAATAATTATCCCTTTATATTCTTTTTGTTTATTGTATAAATTTGTTATAATATTAATATTATAAATTATATATTTTTTTTTTTTTTATATATAACACTATGTTTAAATGTATCTGAATGTGAATAAATGAATTAAAAATTTTATGTATTCTATTGTATGCTATGTATGTATTAGTATTAAGTTAATTGTATTTATATTTCTGTTTAGTAAAATTACTGTTAAAAAGAAGATTATCTGAACTTATATTTGTACTTAAAAGAGTACATCTAATAATGTTATTTTTAATTTTCATCCCAATTGCTTATTATCTTGTTTGTAAGATAGATTGTAATTAAAAAAAAAAAAAAAAAAAAAAAAAAAATTTTTCACAAATATACTAAACAGTTATTAGCAGGGAAACCACAAATATGCAATTGCATGTTTTTCTCTGTACGGAAAATGAAGCCATTATTAAAATATTTTTTCGTTCCAGAAATAAAAAAGCTTTTTGGCACCGTAAGAGAATATTTTTGCATATTAGTGATATTTAAATCATATTTATAGCATATTCTGTTATTTGTAGTGCATATTTAACACTTTTAGAGCATATTTTAACATTTTTAAGATAATTTTTGTATACCTCGTGGTATATTTTGAAAATTTGATTTGTGATGTATACAAAAACGAAAAATATTTAGTTCCATCATATTAGATGCCGCCTAAGTTCGTTAAAAATTGCTGAGGAGCTTAACTTCTAGCAACAAATCTACAAATCTAGCTATATATCGTCGCCGAAAATACAAAACAATGTAACATAATTTTTCATAATTATAGTAGAATCAAAAACGAAAATTTTAAGTTTTTACACCCTTCTGGGCGTATGAGTCTAAAAATTTGTGATTATGATACTAATATTTAGAACTAGATGTTTAAGTAAATGGGGAATTAAAAATCTGGCTTTTCGACACTGTTAATAGATAGATTTTGGTTTTGCTTTATTTTATAACATTAAAATATTAATAAAAAAAATTTTTTTAATGAAAAAATTAATTTTTATTTTTTATTTATTTTCTCTTTTTGCGTTGATATAGTTTTTGGTTTTGAATAAGAATTGCGTAAAAAATTACTTGAATCTCAAGTTTTTTAGTTGTTATAAGGTTTTTTCCTTCTCTCTTTGCCAACAAGCTACAAACAACTATCTAATCTATTCGCCACAGTTATCGAAAATCAGACCTCCCAGAATAAAACCGTTAACATGTAATTTAACACGAGGTAGTTGATGACAGTAAATATATATATATTATTCTTTGTGCTAATATCGTTTTTCAATAAAAATTTTTTTGACAATGTTCTTAATAATTAGGGTGAAGTTTTTTCGTAAAATGTTAGTTTCTATTTATTTTTAAATTTACACTATTTACCGTTTATTTAAAAGTTAATAACAAAATTTTAATTTTTAATTAATTGATAAAGTCTATAGGGACTTACAAACTTTTTTATGTGTTATTTAAAATGGTAAATTTTGCTAAAAATATTTGCAACATTTTTATATTTTTAATTTTAGTAATTTTCAATCCATACGTGTATTAACCAAATTGTAGCTGTCTATTTTATTATTATTATTATTATTATTATCTTTTTATTTGTTTTAACTGTTTTTATATTTCACACCTTCATTTAACTTAACCATTCAATATAATAGATTTTGTTTAATAAAATAATATGACAACAGCAAAAGTTTTTTGTATTAATTTAATAAACAATTTATTAAAATTATTTCTCAATTTTCTTTAAATACAATTTTTTGTTTTTTAATCTGTCCTCGAGCTAATAAACAATTGTAATATTAGATATGCATGTGCGTCATAAGAAAACTGTAAACAGGGACGTAAGTAGAAGTTATAATAAGAGATAAGCTATGAATATAACATTCATTTACTTCATTCAATACTGTCATAACTTAAAAAAGCGATTTTACAGAAAACGCATTCAATTCAAATTGACTATCAGTTTGCAGAAAAGTGAGCGACATATTACACTATTTACGACTCTCTACAAATGGTGGCCATAAAAAATATGTACATGATATATTCATAGAAGATAAAGCTTGATATAGCGCATAATTCTACATCATTAACTCTAAAATATCGTTATTTTTTGAGTTATGACTGTCTTGAACTAAATGAGCGATATGTACCTTAATATGTATTCGAAAAGTCAAATCGAATTAATCGAAATACTTATAAAAATTAAGTCTCCATAAAAAACGAATTAAACCATATAAAGTTTCCATTTCCCTGTATTAACAACGCCTCTGTTTGGTATGTAAAAAGTATTTATTTTATTATATTTATG
Organism: Protocalliphora azurea; assembly: GCA_932274085.1. Classification (NCBI taxonomy): domain Eukaryota; kingdom Metazoa; phylum Arthropoda; class Insecta; order Diptera; family Calliphoridae; genus Protocalliphora; species Protocalliphora azurea. The sequence goes on along the minus strand of OW026521.1, from coordinate 140,702,502 downwards.
ATTTTCTTCAGCAATGGCTGGCTGACTACCCAGTCGTACATTCATACATACAGAACTGTGCAGAACAAAAGCAACAAAATTAGGGTAAACCTAAGAATTGTTTAATTTTTTACAATATTTAATTTACAATAAAAATAGTTTTACGAAATTATATTCATATTTAAAGATTTACAAAAACATAAACATTTAAAGGGCTTTAACTTTGGAACACCTTTTGAAGCCGCATAAAAAAATTTTCAGAAGGTTTTGGGACTAAGAATTAGATCGCATGAATCAAACAATTTGAAACAGCTATGTTTCATCCAATCCTTTAAAGGTTTAAAAATATATTTCACCTTTTACCCGTGCTGAAACATCGAATTAAACAAGTCATTCCTCCATGTATGACATATTTGTGCTTCTTAAAAACACATTATCCTAAAAGGATCAAAATTTTCTGAGATTTTTAAAGAAAAGCACATAGTTTTTTTTTTTTCTTTTTTTTTAGCTAGAATGAAAGCATGAATTATGCTGGCCCAATATAATTTTTGTATTGTGCGATCTTAAATATACACATTCACTTTGCACCACGAATTCGTACGTTACGTCAGAGTGGATTTAATTGAACACTGTTTTAAATTAAATAAAGCACTTTCCTTTTTTTAATATACTGAATTTTGTTGAAAATCTACCTATTTATTTAACAATTATAAAATATTTCCGATAAAAACTGAACAAACTTTTCGGCGAAATTCCTTCTATATATACTGATAAGGCATAATTTTTTAAATCGTGCTTCCGAAATTAATTTGTTGCCCTTAAATAAAGACTGTGATATAATTTGTAGTATGAAACTGGATTACCTTCCATTTTTTAATTCCAAAAAACTTAAAATTTAATACATCGGAATATTTTATCACAAACCATATTTTTTATAATTAAAAATAACACTGCATTTTTACTATAAAACTGCCATTAACTTAAGAAAAATCCCAATAAATTTCAATAATTGTATACGTTTTTAACATTTGGAAATTTTGTTGCTTTTGTTGTTTTTTGTAAGAGAAGAAACAAATCCACATCTTCTGCAGCACAAGTTTTTGTTAATCCTCAAGTTAACAATATTATAAAACTACGAGTAGTTTTGTTGCAAATTAAATACATTGGGAAATAAATAAGTTTTTAGAGTTGAGCTATTTTGTTGTTTATGCTCTGCACAGTACTGTATGTATAAACAATATTGCTTTTCTGTTTTTTTTTATTGTGTGCTCATTATCTTATTAAAATTGTGCCTTGATTTGGCCTACAGTGTGACACTTCATTTTTTTTTTTGTTTTTGTATTATTATTTCTGTGTTAAATTATACAGTTTTTTTACATATTTATACATACTTATGAGATATATGTATAATATTTACATATTTGGCAACATTTTTGTTTTCATTGTCAGATAACTACAAAAATATAAAATATTAAAATCAAATGAACTGTTCCACTTCTTTCGAATTAGATGTAAACAATTCAATCACACGATAATAAAATTTTAATAAAATTTTCTTCGTATATCGTCCATTTATAAATTTATTGTATGTTAAACAATTGCAATAAATCTAAGATGGATTGTCCAAATAAACAAGATTATATATGTATAAGTATATTACGGAAGTATGAATAACTATCGAGTTTGAGGATTGAAAACGAAATTATAATTTTTATTTGCATCATCTTGAAAATTACAATTACTGTGTGAATGAATTTTTCTATAAAATTTTTATAAATACAATTAATAATTCAAAGGAAATAGTTTTATTTATAAATAATAAAAAGCTGTGAATTAAAAACAATGTTGCAACACTTTATAGGTAGCAAAATTTTCGGATACAAAAAATAACAAATGTTTGTAAATATTTGTACGCTAACCTTAAGCAAATTTTGAAATTAATTTTTTGAAAAAATATCACAAATACAAAGGATGATAGTTCCTACTACTCTTTAATATACAATATTCGCTTTGCGATCAAAAGAAGTTTATAATGCTAAGAACAAATAAATTTAAATCGTTCTTATTTCACTATATGTTAACGGTTCTCAAAAGGGGGGGGTTAGCGACCCACTAGGTCTAAACATATAAACATAAAACATTTGCTATTTAAAGTTCGGTAAAATAAATTTAATTATATTTCAGTTCTTATTAAATTGCAAAAGATTTCACTTAAAACAAGTGAGAATGTTATATTCAGCTTGGACGAATTTATATACCCTAAAATCTACAAGGCGGAATTTTAACCGTATATGGGAGGTGGACAATAAAGGGGGCGGAACATTTCCATTATTTGTTTCTGAGTTTACGTTGGTCTTTGGGCTATTTATGCAAAATTTCGTTGATGTTTCGGTCAAAAAGTATAAACTAGAGTTACGACGGCACCCTATTTTTCTAGTATTTGGTCCATAACTTTTGAGCCAAATTTCGTCTCCCTAGGATGTCCGCCCCGGACAGACATCCCTAGATTTTTTTAGATTTTCCCTAGGACCTAGAATATATATAATTTATGGGGAATTAGATGATAATTTCGACATGTAACACGCGGAATGGGTAGTATCTCTATATATATACTCTAACAATGAAAAATCACTCGGGAAATGACATAGTGTAGGTTATAGGCCTTCTTAATGACATCATAAATCATTTAAAAAAAAAACTGTTTTTGGGTAAGTTCTTGTATAAATGTGTTTCTAAGGAATAACAGCTTTTGTTTACTTTTCCTTTTTAAACATCTTTAGAAAGTAGGAGACAGGCTTTTCAGCTATATATTACCCTATGGTTTATTTTGGTCAAATATTAACAGCAAATTTTCAAACTACTGTAAAGAGTAAAATTTTTCCACCATTTTTCGAGTTTAACTGCGATTTATTATTTGCATTTTTGTAGTGAACGTAACTAAGTTTAATACTTTTAAATTGCAGATCTTATTCGGTTTTATCTGTAATAACTTACTTAAACTTTCCATACATTTTTAATTTTATCCTCAAAAAGTAAAAACCAAATAAAAAATAATAAAAAATGTTGTCTTAAAAGCTATCAAGAATTTTGTGATAAAGTTTAGAAAACGCTGAAAAGCTTTTTGACTTTTTAAGGATTTTATATAGGAATATCTCATTTTATTCTAAACAAAATAACATTTCAAACTTTATAAATAAATACTTATGTGTAGTCTTTTAGAAAAAAATCTGAAAAATTTACATCAAAGTCAAAATAAAAATGTTGAATAATTCATTATTTAATTTGAGTGTACATAAAAAATGGTAATATAGTTAAAAAGCTACGAACTGCTGTTTTCAATATCCATTTTAAATTGACTTAAAATTTGTGAAGCTACAAGATCTATAGTGTAGGAACTATTGTAAAAACGGTTTATTTTTTCCAATGATGTCCTCAACAAGGTATACAACGAACATTAGACCTTTTTCCGAGTGAAAATAAAAAAGCTATTTTGTAGCAGCGTGTTATTAAAATGGAAATAAAGCTAACATTCAATAACTTTAGAAGTATTTTAATTTGATATTTAATTTTTACAATTTCATTTTGCCAAAATTGGTGCTTACTTCAACTCTAGCAAAAGAAAGCATTTTCGCACTTTCGCAAAACTAAAATTGAAGACGCGAATTATTATTTGTTCATCAATTTTCATGATATATAGCTTATTTTAATCGTAATTTATGTAGGTTTATTATAAAAGACTAAAAACGACCATTTTAGATTTTTGAAACCATTTATTTTCAACTATTGACCGGATAAAAAATAATGTTAAGATAACTTGAAGATAATTAGTTGGCATCGATTGTATGTGATCTTAGTTGACATGACTATGATGGCAACATATTTCATATACAATATATAAAAACAGTTTAAAGTAACACAAATTTTAAGAAGGACTTTCTTAAAAACATTCCATTTTAATAGCAGTAATTCATGTCTTAATCACACACATGTGTCTAAAATTTGATAATTTATAAGAATGGTTATTAGGTCTATCTTTTATAAGAGATTCTATCCAAAATTGTTATAAGCCATTCTAAGGTTATAATGTATTAAGAGGATCCTGAATCAAGACCTTATGAGAACACATTAATTACAAATTAAAATTATTTCAAATTTTATTTATTCAATGAATATGAATTCTCATACAATTCCCAGAATCAGACTTGCTCTATCGCTGCTCACATCAATAATCAAAAGAAAATAAATTTAAAATTCAATAAAAATGTTTAATTATTTACATTTATTTTATCTAAGCTATGATCTAAAAAATTATAAACAAATACACTCCATGAGTAAGTATAACTATACATAGAAAAAATATAAAAATTTAATTTCAAAAATAAACAATAAACAAATAATTTCTAAACTTAATAGATGGCATACACCATACGGAGGCTATTTAAAAGAAAAATACAAAATATACTTGAGATTCATGAAGCCAGAATAAATGACGTTAAATGCATAAACAAACAAAACAAAAAATAAAGACAAGATATATGTACATAAAACGAGTCAATAAATGTATGAATGAACGAATGAATCATCTCATCAGTAAAAAAACAAGAAAAAAAAAATATAAAAAATTAGACCTTATGAAAAATAAAAGAGTTATAAAGTTGATATCAAATTTAGTTGCGAAAAAAACCCAAGATGTAGAAGGTCTTGGTAACTTGTTAATAAGAAAATTAACAGTAGACAGAGATATAGGCGCGGACAGACAACAACCTGACTTATATATTGAGGAAAAAAGTAAAAGGAGTGAATAATAAACTTAAATTAAAAAAAGAAAATCACAAAATAACATTACAGCAGTGGAAAACAAGATATTTTTTATGTTTTATTAGTGTGTTTGGTAGAGCAACTTGCAAGCAATTATAGAGATTCGGCTTTAAAACAAAACAGTAATATTCGGCAAGTCTTATGTTTAACTAGTGGTTTAACTGAACAAATATATACATATAACACATAGATTTTCAGTTTGATAGCAGAAATATTATGTATCAAAGTGAATATTTTGAAATGAGTCATACATTTTACTATTAAGATTAACCTAATTCTTTATTCTTTGTTTTTGCTGGATCAAAAATTCACTAGCGTCTGTTGTTCGGCTTGGTGATCAGTTTAACAACAGTGTGGCAGCAATTTAATAACCTGTAGATTGTTAAGTATATGACTTACAATCTCCGTAAATCATATTCCTACTATATTACTGAGAAAAAGATTAGTCCGGTGTACGTTAATGTTCGAGCTACTGGCATTCATTTACTTACATGATTAGGCAAAGCGTCACCCAGGCTATCTAAAACGAATGCCTAATAAAAAGAAGCCAGCTTTTCCCAACACCTCGAAAGCTGCCCAGCTCAAACCGAAAAAGATTTGCGAAATTATCTTATTCGGCTAAACTCTGCCAGCTTGAAACCATTACAAACAGCGTCCAACCCAATACCCCTTGTGAGGTACATATCTACTCTTCAGTAAAGAAATTGCGAACTATTAGAAGAGCTATTTTAAGATGGTAAACCACTTAATGTTTTCAGCATCGCTTAGTTAAAAAGCCAGCCTAATCATTAACTTCTGAGGAACATATTTCCTTAAAATTCTTCCCTCATGTCTAATGAGTACAGTGGAACAGAACAAATTTTTTTTTTAATAAATCTATAATTTTTAATCGGCTGATCCGACTTTCATAAAATTTCACACAATCGTAGCAGAGGAATATACAAGTTTCAGTTTTGAAAGTTTTAAATAGGGCGCTACTGACATGAAAAATTTGTCCGAAAAATAAAAACCTCGAATTTCACAAAATATAATGAACAAATTTTATCCGATTTTCTAAAAAAAAATATTCTTGTTAGACATTAAAATTATAAAACAAATAAAATAAACTTTTTCGAACCTAAAAATAAATGTAATATGTATGTAATTCCAACAATCTAATAGGGCTAGACGTACACTCATCGAATTTGACCTATTTTTTATTAATATTATCTTTGCTTTTGTCTATATATTCTAAAATCCCTATTGTGCTCTAAACGTTCAGACCAAGACACAATTTGATGTCACATTAGGTCCTAAAATAAATATTTGACTGTCTAGTCAATATAATTCCACATTCTATAAAAAATATCTTCCTTAGAACTAAAAATACGCTAATCACTCCAGTCGGTTAGAAATTACAAATTTGTTCTCAAAATATTATGATTCCGCCCCAATGATCAACGGGCCTAAATGGTTGTATTCTTAGAATACATCAAATTTAGCTGATGAGCGATGCCTTGCAGAATAACATAAACTTTTTTGGATCTTAAATGCTCCTCTTCTAATTTGTTAGTTCAACAAGTTATTTTTTCTTGATATAGTTTTGAACAATGTTCGTACAAATCCCTTTGTATTTTCGACTCCTATCAAAGAAACATTTTTAATTCGGTTGGTCAGTTAAAATTCTTTGGTTTTGATTTTTTTTTTTTTTTTTTTTTTTTTAATTACCGGAAGTTGTTATGTTAAGAGTATTATAAGAGTTAAGGGGTATTCTCTATTAAACGTTTTTGTATTGTTGTTGTATATATGTGCATGTATATTTTTTGTTCAATGTTGTATTCTTAATTACCTTTCAAATTCACAGGGAAATGCAAAGGCGGGTATATTGGTAATGGTTTTTTCATCACGAAAATTTTCTGGAAAACTTTCTGTGATTACACCTTCAGGCGTTGATGAACTGGAGACAACACCATCATGGCCATTTAAACGCGATGAAGTGTGGTCAATGCCATGAGTTCGCGATACTTCACACCAATATTCAAATAATTTTTTAACATCGGTTCTGGAAAAGTAAAAAAAAAAAGAAATCGAAGCAAAATTAATTATGACCACTAAAATTGGGATTTATATAATAAAAATAAAAAGCAATCATAATTTTAAGTGGTTAAAGTGTGAAGAGTTATAAAACAGAAAAAAAATATAAAAAACATAAGCAGTCAGGCAGAACGCCCACATTAATAACTAGAAATTCCCACAGTAACATTAACTATTTGAATACAGTTTAATATCAACGACAACGGGTTCCCAGAAATAACTCAAAGCAATTATGTACATTGAAATACTCACTTGTTACGGGAACTCATGGTAGTTTTGAAGATTTAGTTCTTATTTTACCACACAATTTCTTTTTTCACTGATTTTTAAAACATTTTCTTGAATAACTTTGTAAATATCATTATATTTTGAAAATTTATCTAGGAAAAGTTCTTTTTTTGTTTTACTTTATCTTAATTTTCATATCACTTCACTTTTTTTGTTTTATTATTTTCTTTCGCTTATTTCGCAAAAAAAATATTTCTTTCTCTTTCACTTAATTTTTCCTGTAGGAAATCACTGAAACTTTTTGTTACAAATTGTTTAAATGCCTTTGCTTTGAATTTTATCAATTAATTTTTTTTTTAATATTTTGCAAAAATTTCAACTGATTTTAATTCCTCACAATTTTATTCGTACTACGTCTCATTAAACACAAACGTCTGCTTTGTAATTGCGAACAATAGAAAATAAATGCATGATAAAGCAAAATAAATAAAAACATGAATATAAGTTATTGTGAATGATTTGTTGGTTAAGTATCAGTGTTGCGAAGTTGATGGTTACGCGAGTAGTCTTTATTGAGGGTGAATCATCAACATATGCTTAACAGAGTGTATAATGAAATTAAGTTTATATGGAAGGATTTATGGCTGTGCTAATGGCACGTTCACATATAGAGGTTTTTTGAAAAACGAGTCGTTTTCTCAAAAAACAAAACAAATTGATTTGTTTTTTCATATATTTCAAAACCAAAAACATCTCGATTCGAATTGTTTAACAAACAAAAAACATACTAAATTTCCATACAGGGAAAAAATTTTTAGTATAAAGAAATTTGTTGATATTTGTAAAAATTGTCAAATAGTTTAAAAACAAAAAATTATGAATTAAATATTTGTTCATAAATTTTATTTATTTAAAAATTTTATTTTTTGAATTAGAAAGTATTTGTATGTGGAATTTTTAATTAAATTAAAAATGTGTAAAAATAGTTTGACAAACGAAAAACAGGCCAAAAGGAAAAACAGAATAAAATGATATGTGAACAGTGATGTCTAAACTTATTGTATTTTTCAAAAAAACAAGTAAAAAAGTAATGTGTGTGAACATAATATAAGATAATAAAAATTATATTACGTCTACAATTGAGATGAACGCTGATATAATATGTGAGATAACGCCGGCAAAAGAGAGTAATCATTTTCTTTATATTATGTTAAATCTTAAATAAGTAGTACACGCATTCTAATAAATCCTATAAGATATCATTATTTTCAATCATTCACACCATAAATATATCTTTTTGATTTAAGAAATTCGCACATTTTTAGCACAATTTTTATAAAAATATCTCAAAGTACATATGCACACATATGTACAGTTCATCTTAAAAAATAGTGTAGAGAAATCTCATCACAACAGTCTCATAATACTTCTTATAATACTAATATTTGAATCTACACGTGAGATAATTCTCTCAAAGAGCGAATTTGACACTCTCTGACAGAAAAATCTTAAATATTCTGTTACGTATAAATGGGCTGTAAAAATAATTAATAATAAAAGCCTTTTTTTTAATAATAAAGAAAGAAAAATTTTTAGAATTTTTTTTCTTTTTTGTGATTTTAGAGAATTTTATAATTTTAATGTAGTACCTCATAAGTTTAATATTTGTGTTTTCATAATTAGGGACTCGAAATAACGATATTCATTTAAGTTAATGACAAGTTTTAAACATCTGTTAGCATCCTAAAAAATTCTTTATTAAAAAACATCATAATAAAAAACATCCATAAGAGATATAAGAAAATCAAAAATTTACTCAGTACTTTTTGTTGAAGAAATAAAAAAGTCATATATATATATATATATATATATATATATATATATATATATTTCTTCAACAAAAATTACTGAGAAAATATAATACATATATATATATATATATATATATATATATATATATATATTCTTTGAAAAAACCTTAAAAACAAAAGTATTTGAAAAGTTTTGTTTTACTTATTTATGTGATTATATTATAATTATTATAAAAAGTACTAATTTAAAAAATTATAATGAACTCATTAAGCTTCCTAACTCATTTTAAATCGTTTGTTTTTTTGGCGAAACCATTTTCCTAATAACTGTGGTAATTAATTAGAAAATTGTAATGAATTATAAGTGCGTACGTATACGTAAAAGGTTTTACTGAGTTTTCGTTTACCAATAATTTTTACTGAATTCTACCAAAAATTTAGACTACAAAATAAGAGTTTATAACCGAATATTTACAATTTTGAAATAGATTTATTATTTTTTTGATAAAATTCAGATCTTAGTAAATAGTTTTTTTAAGTGAAAAATTTAATTTAAGTGAAAATTCTTTTAAGTAAAAGTTTAGAATTTTTTGAAAATTTGGGTTTTCTAAAAATTTCTGCTTTTTAGAAAATTGGAATTTATTTGTGAAAAGTATGATTTTAATAAAATATGAATTTTTAGTAAAAATTTTAAATTTTAATCAAAATTAAGATTTTTTTGTGAAAATTTTTATTTTCGGAGAAAAATTTGTTTAGTGAATTTTTAATACAAATCTTGATAACATTTTTTTTTTTAGTGGAAAAGAAGTTTTTAAAAATAAACTGCACATTGTTATGTTATTTATAATTTCAACACAAATTTTCAATGGACAGGCATGATGTAATAGACATTTAACACCAAATTAATTTCACAAATATTTCCAATAACATATAAATAATATTTACTTTATGTGGGGGCTACTACTACCCCTCGATCTATCTATCCGTCCTATTCGAAATTTGATATGAAAATCATTTTCTACAACTTTTTAATACTTTCACTGTAATACTCCCTTAGATATGCCTAAATTTGCTTTGTGTGGGGGCTATCTCTCCTCCTAGACCTGTCCATCCTATTTTCATTTCATCAAGGCAGTATGATAAGATAGTAGTTCCCACGAAGTTTGAGGACTCTCACTATAATAGTTCCTTAGATACGACAAAATGAATATTTGCTTTGTATGGATGGTGTTACTCCCTCTGCTCCGAACGAAAAATAAAATATATTCGACTTTAAGGATACACAGGATGTTGCTGTAAAAATTAAAAAAGAAAATAGGTTCAGACGTTTGAGAGTTTTAAAAAAGTGGCCTTAAAATGTGGTCATGGTATCCGATTAAGATTCAACATTGCCTAGTGCAAGTACTATCTGTGTGTCAAATTTCATGTAAATAGCTTCATTAATAACGTGAAGAATTGAAAAAATTGCTTTTTTAAAAGTATGCATAAAATGTGGGCGTAACATCCGCCCACACCTTTTTTTTATAATATATGCAAAGATATAAACTTTTTTCACATTTTCTCAAGAAAACAGTTTTATTTTTAAATAAAAAATCTAAATTCATTGTTTTATCCTTATTTTCGTTTTTAAAATTACGGTCGTACTTTTCGTAAAAAATAGAATTAAATCTATTCAAACGTAGGGCGTACATACGCTTCAAAGTATGCGCTTGTCGTTGTGAGCTTTTCAATAAACATGAATAAGTTCTAATTTGACAACGTAAAATTTCCAATAAGAATTCACTACTTTTATACTATACTGAAAATTTTTACCACCACTGTTTCCATAACCTTTGACAGCTGTTTCATTTCATTTACTTATTGACAGTTGGCATTTTGCACAAGTTTGTTTTGATTTGGAAATTCGTTAATTTGTGGTTGTTTTTTCATCTGCCGTCTTTTAAAAGAAAAAAATTCCTTTTTGTTGTCTCGCGGAGAAATTAAGGGAATATTTCAATTTGTTTAAATATTAAAATAGAATTTATTTAAAAACAAATTAATTATATTATAAACTAAATAAAAACATGAAAAGTGTAAAAATTTAAAAATAAATATACAAATAGAAAGAACATTACAAATTGCATAAAATAAGTTGGTGTAAATTGTTTTTATATTGTGTTTTAGCAATAAAACAGTTTGCTATAGTTGTTGTTTTTACATTGTTTAATTAAGAATAATTAAAATAAAGTGAAAATAAATAACTAAATATAAAACCAACAATATGGATCATATAAAATTAGCAAAGGTAAGTTAAAGCTAAAACAAACAAGTGCCTGTATTCTGAGTGTACGGAAAGTCCATTCGCTTATTTTCCATATGCATCAGCACCTGAGTCATTTTGAGCATACATATTTTATAAACTATTTACGTATAAAAATGAATTTGATGCAAATATCATTTAAGTACAAGGCCAATTTAACCATATAAATTGTTCAGTTTTTGGTTTTTTATTTTATGTCGAGGCAAGGAGAGTTGATGCTGTGTTATATGTCTATTTTGTTATGATGCTGCAATTTTTAAGGGCATTCATTATGTTATATCTACAGGTGTTGTTGTGGTATGCTATTGATTTTGCCAAACTTTTTGAAATTGCATTTACCACCCTGAAAAAGTAACAAATTTTGAGTGTACATCAGATCTGTAGAAAGGGTTCCATTGTAAAGTTTTTAAATATATACATAGATACATAAATCTTTTAAGGGTTATTTAGAAAAGTTGTTTTACTATAAAATTATGCGAATAAGTCTTGACTTTGACATTGCGCAGGTTTGCTATAAAAAGGGATTTTTTTAATCAGAGTTTGAAGTTGTTTTTAAATTTTAAATACACATTCGACTAATGCAGGACAGATTTAATAGTAATTTTTTTTAAATTTATCAGGTATGTGATAGAAAACGAATTGATTTAAAATAAAATAAAAAAATGTGTAATGTATTTATTTTGTCGTTTTACTTATTGATGAAAATTAGATTTAAATCACTTTCTATTCGTTTTTATTAAATAAATTTTTATATTTCTCTCATATTATTTGTTTATTTTTCACATGGGCTGTATATACTAAAAAAAAATAAAGAATTGTTGCAAAATTGATTCTTTAAATCGATCGAAATTCACCACAACCTTTCAAACCGATTCGATTTGAAAACGATAGGTTTTTAAACCATTACTATTTTATTAATCACCAGTACCCACAAAATTCATTAGGTTCATTGCAATTTTACATTTAAGTAAATTCAACTGTTAAAAAAAAAAAAAACAATAAATAATACCTTAATGCATTAAAGATAATCAACACGTGATGTAAAGATATCTTTAATATTATTTAGAATATAACGTAAATTAGTTTTTGAATATATTACTAATTGATTTAAGAATGTCAATTTATGGAATGTTCTTTAAGAAATACATAGCCTAATAAGAAATCCAAAGATAGCACTACACACTCTCATTAATTTACAAAAAATTCAATGAAACTTTATTTTGCCTTCCACTTTTAATCACGATGAACAACTATAAAGAGCTCGTCTCGAGTCAAAATTCAATTCAAAATTCAATGTTGAAAATGGATGGATATAATGTAAGAAATATTAAGGTTGAACCTTAACTCAACTTAGTTTTAACAAGTGATATAGGAAATAATTTTGGCAAAAAATCACTCTGACTTATTTTATTTTGGAGATGACTGAGTGAAGTATCCCTAAATTATTTCTAGACCTATTAAAATTGTTTCTTATGAAAAGTTACCTTCAAAGTGGTATTTTTGTAATCTCTTTGGGCACCTTGTCGAAATTGGCACTAGTGGAAAAAACATCAATACTTCATGTCTGTCGGATGGGAGATTATAACGTTAATACTCTAAATATTAGAAATAGTAAAGTTACTATTAGTTACTAGTAATGGTTACAAATAATGGTTCCAACACAACAACTTTAAACATTATACATATTTTAATGTTATGACTTAGAACTGGGAGGTCACAATCTGCACACTCGACTTGACTTTTTTGAATTTTGTTTAAAAAATTATTATTATTATTTTTTAGTTTTGTCTAAAAATTCGTCACTTTGAGCTTATTAAAAATTTTTTTCGCAAAAATTTTGGTCCATAGGCGGTAATTTTAGTATATAAAAAGTTCGATTTTTTTTGCAAAATGGATAAAAATGTCATACTTTTATTTCTTTTATGAATAAAAAAATTAAAAAGTTTTTTATGGCAATTATGGTCCATCATAAAGTAGTTTTTTTTTTTCAATAGAAAAAGAACAAAATCCCATGAGAAAAATTTAACAAAAAGCTCAAAATTCGAAACTTTTATACACATATTTTAAAAAAAATACTGGATAACTTTTTTTTAAAGAAAATATACTAGATTAGTGATTTTAAATCGCTGGTATGAAATTGATGACCAATTTGTTTATATTTTTCGTGTATTTAGTTCATTAATTTACATAGTTTTAGTTTTCAAAACCGAAACCGTATAATCGGTTTCTAGTTTTATTCTAATTTTCAGTTTTATTCGAGACCGGGTTTTTTTAAAGGTGGTTAACCGGTTTTTCTAAAAAAGCTTTTATTTATTTATTTTTTGTAATTTTACTCAGAAAACGTATTCAAAGAACAAAAAAAAAAAAAAAATAATGACAAAAATAGATTTATCATCCAAAATGCAAAAAAAAAAAAAAAAAAAAATGATAAATAGTCTTTTTAACTTGGACAATTCTCTTTCAATAGTTGAAGTAAATCAAATTATTGAGTGGCCACAAAAAAAAAAAAAAAAAAAAAAAAAAAAAATGAGTGCCTTAAAATGTTCGCCTTATAGCTTTTGATGTACGTTGAAAATGTAATGCATTTATTATTTCTAGTAACCGCGGTATTGTATATGTACCAACGGAGGCCAATCAACCAAATTTCCCAAAACTCCGATCAATTAAAAGATATTGGTCCTTATTTTATGTATATATATATATATATATATATATATATATATATATATATATATATATATATATATATATATGAATATAATTTAATGCACAGTAAAATTTTTATATTAAAACCCAGTAAGAAATAATGATTAATTTAAGTTTCAAATCTCTTTCTTAAAAAACACAAATCATCTATTTCCAACAAACCAAATAATATCGTAATAACGATATTATTTCGGTGATAAAGAAGCCCGAGAATGATTTCATTTATAATTCTAAAATGATATAGGTTCATTTTTAAAAGGTACACTTGAAAATGATATTATCATTTTTAAAAATAACGATATTAGTAATGATATCGAAAACTTAAGCAGCGCGATAGTTTTGAAATACATTCCAGAATATATTCATAAAAAGATTGGAAGAATATGTAATATTCTAAATTGTTTTATTAAAAATTAAAACAATATGACAATAATGAATAAAAATGCATCCTGATTCAAAGAGGAAATAAATTGTAATGACCTAAAAACAGTTTTCCTTAAAGCTCAAGCTGATATTGATTTCTTTATATATCCTCTTTTAGTTTCTGCGATTGATCTAAATTTTGCTGTAAAAATATAAATGTCATATAAATATTTAGCGCAATTGTGCATATATGGTCGACATGTTTAATGAAGTCCCTTTTCAAATGTTGTGCAATATTAAGGATAAGAAAATAAGTAATCATAGTAAATAATTGAAAAATTTTGTTGAAATAAAAAATACATGTAACGATTTTATTATAATTAACGTAACTATAAAACAAAAGTCAGTTGTTCAAATGAATTTTCATACTATTTTTGACAGTTCATTTTTTCTAAAGGTAGAATTAGTTTCGAAGTATTTAATTTGTGAAAAATAATAAAATTGATTTGTTTTTATGTAAGGTATCGTTGTATTGTATATTTTCTGTAAAAAATAGAATTTGTTACGTTTTTATGTGATAATTAAAAATTTAAAATAAAAAAAAAAAAAATTAATTAATTAGGATGATATTGAAAAGTTAAAAAGATCAACAAAAAGGGAATAAAGAAAATTCAAGCAACAAAAATTTCTCGTGCGGTCATAAGAAGTAATAGGATAAATGAATATTTTTTTACGTTTGGAATAACTTTCATAAGTTTACAGGGAACTTTACGATATATCTACATATACCTTACATATAGATTAAGAAGGAAAAAATTATTTCGATATTTTATCGTATAAATTTAAAATTGTTATATTATTTATGATACTGTATTGTTTCTTGATTTGTTGGGTTGATATAATTTTCGTAACCAGAATTTTATGCACTAGTTTTTTCGTGCACACTCCTTAGTATTTCAATCACGAAATACATATTTATTTCCCAAAGACATATTTTCAAATACCAGGATTAGAGATAAAATAATAAAGAAAATAACATTGGTCGGCAAAAAAATCGTCTTTCAATATAAATATAAATATAAATATAAATATAAATATATATATATATATATATATATATATATATATATATATATATATATATATATATGCATTTCGACTAGATGGAATTTGCATTGCTAAACACTAATCTGATTTCAGTTTTTTTCCCATCAGATTGTGACCTGTTTAATATCTCCCCAGATATTTTACCATAACTCAATTTAGACAATTGAAACACCAAAAGATGCAGACGAAAAATATCTGAAGTCAGCTTAATATTTTTTTATCTGCCCAACAGTTTCGGAATTATTCAGAATTTTGTGTTGGAAAATATAATTTTTCATGCAATATTGAAGAATTTTTTCCTAAAAGTTTCTTTTAAGAAATGAAAGCATTAAAACTGTAATACTTTATCATAAATCTGGTAATATTATGAATAAAATAAGCCATATATCATCAAAATTGATGCACAAATGCTGATTTCATTCACCATTTAGTGAGTGTAGATATGCATAGCCACAATTAAGTGCAGACAAACTGGTGGACAAAAAAATCTTTTTCTTCTTTAAACAAAAATATTTGGATTATATATAATTTGATGTGTTATACAAGAAATTGCTTTTCCTTTTTTTCTATCACGTATTGATTTTTCTTTTATGAGCATGACTAATATGACTCCCTTTTTAGGTAGTCATACTTGTATACCTCGAGAACGGTTTGTCCAATTTAGATAAATGAAACTACAATAAATGCCGATTAAAATTTTCTTCAGGCTATCTTAATATTATATTTTATCCGCTCAATATTTTCGGAGTTATTCGGAAATTAGTGGTGAAAAATGTTGCTCATTACCTCCGAAAATATAAAAAAGCAATGTTTTATGTTAAAGAAAAAAAAAAACAGAACAATTTTTGGTGTTTTCACTTCTTAAAAAAAGACTTGAGAAAAAATCTTAAATTTTGCAATAACAATTCTTTTTCGCACACTAATTTCTAAAGAACTCCAAAAATATTGAGCATATAAAAAATGATGTTAGGATGGCTTGAAGACATTTTGAATCCGCATCTTGTATCATTTATATAAATTATATACACCGTTCTTGAGTTCCGGTGGAAGATACTCGTATAATGGCTTTATTATGGGAGAAATATTAGACATGTCCATAAAAAATCCTGAATTGAAAAAAAAAAATCCGACTAGTGGGGACCCCTTTAATAAAACCCCTAAAATAAAAGATCAATATTGAAAAAATTCTTTTTTTGCAAAAAAAAAATTAACATGGCTGAAAAACTAAGACTTCTCTCTATTACTCCATAATTAATTGTCTAGTTTATATTCTGTTGACTCTACGACTGTTTTAAATGCAATGGCATTATTTTAAAGTTTTAATAATTATTTAAATCTTCTCGTACTGCTTTTTAATAAATTTCAAATAACTTATTCGACTTTGAAACAGAAAAAGTATATTTTGGCTTCGGTTAGCCTCTTAGCGAACATATGCATATAATGCGCTAACATTTTCAAAGTCTACGTTTTGCTTCTTTTGCCCACAGAAGGATACTAACACTCCATTTAACAATATGAAATTTTTTACTATTTTAATATTGATACCTATGTCAAATAATTTATATGTGCATATATAAAATAAAATTATATAAAATTATTTATTTTCTTTAAAAATATAAATTTCAAATGCAAATCTTTTTTATAGTTTTTGTGTTTATTAGAGCTATAGAAGTCTGATAAAAAATTTAATTTTTATATAGGTATATTTTGTGGCAAAAGTGAATTGATTTTTAAAATATTCATAGAAAATAATTATATGATTGTTATTAAAGAATTGTGTTGTGACTCAGATTCGTCCTATTTCCTTAAAATATAGATGTCAAAATTGTAGTATACTTAATAATAATAGTATACTTAACATTAATACTTAACATTACTTAACATTAATATTGTCATATAGCTCAAAACCTAATTATATCGTAGCAGTCTCCGGAAATCCTCTATGACATGAAGGTCTGAAAATAAATACTGGTCGCTGCAACAGTAAAATATTTTGTGACTTAGAAAACGCTGTTGGGTCCCAAGCTACTAACATCGACGCATTATTTTGCTGGAGAATCTAATTTTAGCATGAAATTCATCAATAAAACTTATGTATTCACTGCCTAGTAAATGTATGTAATCCTGTGAATTTATTTTACTAGGTCCAATAAATATTTCCTTCTTTCTATATCTAAAGTATTTCTATATTATGAGCTATTCGCCACTGTGATTGCGCTTAACGTTGAATACCTAGTCAATATTTGTGATGAACACTTGAAAGTTTTAAATAGAACATTTTTTATCTCCCACATAGAAGAAATTTGTAAAAAATTATAAACTGAAAAAAATTTCCAATTAAAAAATTTATTACATCAATCAAGTAGATGACTGAATGAATTAAACATTTAAATGAAAAAAACTTTTACTATTTTATTTTTACTATTTCTTTTATTTTAATTTTGCTTGTTGTGTTGTTGAAGTTTTTAACCAAAAATGTATATTAGTTATAAAATGCCGGTTTTGCATTTTTGCACCGCTGTATAAGTTATGTATCTGCCTCCCTTGAGTCATAATTTATATCCAAATCCTCTTTTATTGTTTGTTGCACGCGTCCAGTAAAAAATCATAATTTTGCCATTATTTTTCTATAACTCTAAACATAGCTCTTAGAAACGTAACTATTTCTCAGATTTTTTTGCAACACTATTATGTCGTTTTAGCAGTCACTATTTTTTTTTAATGATTTCAGCATTTTGTCCAAAAAAAGTTCAGCGTCTGATGACATATTTTGGCTATAAATTTAGCTATAAAATAAAAAAAATAATACTTTTTAATATCTAAGCGTCTTAAGTACTTCCCAAGTAATTTTAACTTAAATTAGTTACATAGTTCAAGCTGTGAATAGTCCGTTGAGTCAAAAAATGAGTTTGCACATATAATTATTTTCTATTAAAATTTAGCCAATAATTTGTCCAATATAGAGGTACACCAAAAAAAAAAAAAAAAAAAAAAAAATGCCAAGAGAATCCCAAAATTTTGCAAATAGAGATAATAGATAAAAGCGAAAAAATTACAGATAAAAAAATATATATCACTCTTGGAATATATAATAACCAAAAAACAAATATTCACATATAATTATTTGACATATTTATAACTTTTATGCATGTTATTGTGATTCTCAGATGGGACTATTATATGGGATGTATTATGACCAATTATCGATCAATCTTCGTGAAATTTGGCCCATTTATTTCCGCTTATAAAAAACTTATTTCCTGAATTTTATTTAAATCATGATTAATTTAAGAGCTTAAAATTACATTTCGGAAGGACATTTGTATAGTGGATAGGGAAAATAAAGGCCCGATCATAACAAATTTCTGTCCACTTCGTCCTTATACCAAAGTAAATATACGTGCCAAATTTTAGTACGATATCTAAAAATTTGGGCCTGCACAAGGTTTACATGGACATACAGCCAGCCAGACAGAAGGACGAACATCGTTATCTCGACTTAGGAAGTGATTTTAAGTTGAATATTACACTTTGAGGTGAGTGTTGCACCAATTTATTTATGAGTTAAAAAAATTAGGATAAAGTCTTATTAAACCTGCCTTCTATGGTTTATTAATATTTAAACATATTCATTCAAACAATATAAATGATTTTTTTTTTTGAAATTTGCAAAAAAAAGTTGGTTAAGCACAAACTTCTTTCTCTTAATTTGACATCTCAAAGATTTCCTCTTTTCAACGATCCGAAACACTCATACTAAAACTTGCTAGTTTAGTTAATTCCAAGTTTTTAATATACTATTTTATTTTATAGCTACTCCTTTTATTTTTTATTGTTTTTTATAAATCATATTAAATCGAACCCCATAATATTTTATGTTACATACTACAAAATTGGACCTCCCTCATCAGTCAAGGAATTGCGAATAAAGATATACATAGATGTACCAAAAGTTTTTTATGTAACAGAAGTGCATTTGTTGTACTTCGAAGCCACTTTGGTTCCTATATCACTAATAGGTCGATTATGTATGGCAACGGAACAGAAGTTGTGTTGTCAGTAGCCGAAATTATATTACAAGTGGCAACTGCAACTGAAAGCTCTCAACTTCAGTTGCAACAACAACAGGCAATTACAAATTACTGGTAGTTGCCTGGCTACCCCAGTGTGCAATATCTATTTCAAATTAAAAAAAAATAATAATTTCTCAAAAGTCATAAAATAAAAAACTAATTTTGAAATTATGCACACCATTTTTTTTAGAGTTGTAACGAGTAGTTGCAAATATTGCACCACCAACATACGAGGGCGTGACTTTTCGAATTTCCCTCGTAATTATATGAGATGCAACACTGTCAAATTTTGAGCAATTGTCATCATTTTCATTTACTTTGCGTAAAAAATAGGATTTTTCGAGGTCCTTATATATATATATATATATATATATATATATATATATATATATATATATATTATTTTAAAAAATTTTGAACATCCCTACCAATGGTGTATGGAATAAAAATATCAAACAAAATTGGAAATGGTGTAGATTTCTTTTACAATCAATATTTACACCAGCTCTAGTTGAGAAATAAAAATAAAAATAATAAAAAAATAAAAAAAAAAAAAATATAAATCTTTTCGTGTTTATTTGAAATGGATTTTACTAAATTTATGAATAAATTTAGATGTACCAAAAGTTTTTTATGTAACAGAAGTGCATTTGTTGTACTTCGAAGCCACTTTGGTTCCTATATCACTAATAGGTCGATTATGTATGGCAACGGAACAGAAGTTGTGTTGTCAGTAGCCGAAATTATATTACAAGTGGCAACTGCAACTGAAAGCTCTCAACTTCAGTTGCAACAACAACAGGCAATTACAAATTACTGGTAGTTGCCTGGCTACCCCAGTGTGCAATATCTATTTCAAATTAAAAAAAAATAATAATTTCTCAAAAGTCATAAAATAAAAAACTAATTTTGAAATTATGCACACCATTTTTTTTAGAGTTGTAACGAGTAGTTGCAAATATTGCACCACCAACATACGAGGGCGTGACTTTTCGAATTTCCCTCGTAATTATATGAGATGCAACACTGTCAAATTTTGAGCAATTGTCATCATTTTCATTTACTTTGCGTAAAAAATAGGATTTTTCGAGGTCCTTATATATATATATATATATATATATATATATATATATTATTTTAAAAAATTTTGAACATCCCTACCAATGGTGTATGGAATAAAAATATCAAACAAAATTGGAAATGGTGTAGATTTCTTTTACACATACTATTTGCTATAAAAAATTCTATTTGATTGAATTTTTAATACAAAATTCCTCTCTTAAATTGCAACTGAGACATTTTACTAAAATTTCTCTTAAATATTAAAACAAATTTCCCTCTACCATTACATGGTGGGAAAACCTTAGACACTGAAATTGACAATGTGATACCAATGAAAACAATGAGTTTTTGTTAGAACCTCGAACAAGACGGTTATTATATATTTAACGGAAAACTGTGCACGGAAAGTTTTGTATACTAGAGCAATTACATATATACATATGTATTTTCTACAACTTCTTTTACATATAACAACATTACAATAATAAGCACGTAACGAAAAGAAGAGGAAGTATTTGAACTGTACAAGAAAAATATAAATTTTGGATATAAATTTGGATATACATACATACATACATACATACATACATACATACGTACATACATACATGCATACTCGTACACTTAAACTTGTAAACCGACGTCATAACCTAGAGACATCCTTTTTGTGGGTGTTGTTGCTGTTACTTCCTTGTTGTTGCTGTTGCTGCTAGAGGTGGTGTTGTACTAGTTCAATATCAATGTAAAGAAGAACTGGAAAGGTGTAAAGAAAATAAGTTTAGGAGTTTGTAGACAATCCGTGAGTGAGGGAGTAAATTTGTTTGTTTTCAGGTTGAAGAAACAAAGTGAAAGTATTTTTATAGTTTTGTTGATGATAATTTTCAAATGTGTATCAAATATGTGTAATTCAAATTGTAATTAAATTTTATATATAAATGTATTACATACTACAAAGTTGTAGCTGAAAAAACTATATAAATTAAATAAAAAAAAAACAAAGTTTATTTTTTCAATTTACGTGACCCTGTTTTTT
The DNA here is from genome assembly GCA_932274085.1 of Protocalliphora azurea. Lineage (NCBI taxonomy): Eukaryota > Metazoa > Arthropoda > Insecta > Diptera > Calliphoridae > Protocalliphora > Protocalliphora azurea. The sequence continues at coordinate 140,680,950 of OW026521.1, read as the reverse complement.
AGCCTTTACATATATTTTTAATGGCTACTACAACTACTTGCAATACATAAATCATTAAATCAATATTTACACCAGCTCTAGTTGAGAAATAAAAATAAAAATAATAAAAAAATAAAAAAAAAAAAAAATATAAATCTTTTCGTGTTTATTTGAAATGGATTTTACTAAATTTATGAATAAATTTAATGAAATTGAGCGACAATTGTCGCCAACTTCGGCTTTACGCTTAAGTTTTGACAATATTTCACCAGAAACAGAAGAACCCGAAAATAAACGCCTTTGGGGTGTACCAGTACCACCGTTTGTATCTGATAAAGTTGTTTCCTGGATCGAAGAAGAATTTACAGAACCACCTATATTTTTTAATGATATTTTGGTATTGAAGAAAGTAAGTATTGGGAGAAATTAACGTACCGAAAATATTTAGTTCCGAGTTTAGGTTAATGTAATTTGAGTTTTATTCGCTAAAATCTTAATTTACATTTTCTTATTTTTTCATTTTAATATTTAATTATTAATATATTTCAATTAAAGAAAATTTAATGGTTTAAACTAGTCTCGCACGCATTACTTGGTAATGTGTTTTTATTATTTTCTGCACCACTTTAGTTTGAATAGACTAAAATCGAAACATTTTATATCTTAGATATCTTGAAAACTTAATGACTATTTAAAATAAATAGATTTTTAATAATTTTTAAAAAGTGTTATTTCTTTTTTAAATATCAAAGTTTATTATGTTTGATAGTAAAGATAAATGTTATTAAAAATATTAATAAAAGTTTGTCAAGCAAAGTTTCTGCTGTATTTTATACGGAATTAATTTCAAATATTCAAATATGACATCGATGCTTTTGAATTTTTAAGAAATTAATCATATTAATTTTTTATGAACGCTTTTAAGAAATGATTAAAAATTTAATTTATGTCTTCTTTATTAAAAAGTTATTTAAAGTATAACATTTTTCGAGAGTTTCCTCGAGTTCTGCTTAATAAGTTTTTATCTAATATATAAACTTAAGTCGAAGTCAATTTTTCATATTATTCCAGAAGGAGAGAAAAATATTAAAGAGCCTTTCTAAAATGAGATATACTTATGCTCCTATCTAGTTTGGTTAGGTTAAAAACCTAGTTCCCTCAATAAAATTTCTTAGAGATTTTCAATTGAGATCCCATGATCTCACATATCTTATTGGGATTCTGTCTTATTAAGCTGCTTAATTGGTATTATTATAAAATATGTTTAATAGCTTTTGTAGATACGGTTTTTATTGCGTTGCAATGCATGTTTTTGAGCTTTCCCTATTTTGCTCTCAATTTGGTTCTTCCATGATAGTTTCCAATTCTTTGTTATTTGGCTTAATGAATATTATGTAAATATATATAGGAATTATATCTAAGAAAATGAGGTTCTTCTTTATTATCGTATTCGTACATATTTTTGAGTTATAAAATACTTTGGAGCACTATAATATTTTATTGTATTTTTGCGATAATATAAATAAATTGCATATTCTTCGTTCCGGGAAGCGTCATAAACAAATTCCAGAGAAAAAAACAATTTTTCACTTCTGGTAATCATTCCTATCGCAATGGCGAAGTAATCGTTTGAAAAATTGAAATTGAAGTTTAATTGTCAGTTATGAGATGACATGATTATACTTTTTAATTTCAAACCAAAATTTTCTTAATTGGAACAAATTTTACGGCTGTTTCGTTTATGAAGTTGATATTTCGGCCTCTTGACTTTTGTTACTATTGATGTAACTTTTGAAGATATGAATTCGCAGTTTTTTTGTGTAGATGTATTTTAGATTAGTTCATCGAAATTCAATAAAAAAATCAACATTAAATTTTTGAGTGGTGTGCTGAATCCTTTGTGTAATTATTGGATTTTTTTTTTATTTTCGCATCTTGTAGCGTTATTATTAATACCCACCAAAGCATTTTCCATTACCTCAACGGGTTTTGAAGTTACAAAAAATCCTATCTATGTGTAGATTTTCTTTAGAAAAAATACACTTTTATTGTTTCTGAGGACTTTTGTTAGGAACAAAAAGCCTATGTGCAGATTCTTTTAAATTTTTTTTACCATTCGCGGATGCCAAAAGATATCGTTTTTTTTTAACATAAAAATCATATATCACATATGAAAAATACCATAGGTCCTCAGATTTTGTTCATATTTGGTACTTGCATGCTTTGTAAGACCACATTGACGTACCTATTTTAATTTTTTGAAATATTAATAAACTTACTTTGTATGCAGTATCGCCGTTAAGAATTTTTAAAAAGTTAGTTAATAAATGCCCTAGTGAAAACTAAAAGAATCCAAAATTTTTTTGTTGTCTTGAAAAGTGGTCAAAAAAACTTTTCAACAGCGCACTAAAGATATAATTTATTGTACGTTTCACACAAATTAGTGTAAATTTTAAGAATCAATAATATTTAATTGAAAAAAAGATATTTTGTTATTCTTTACATTATGAATTCCATGAGACATAACATATGAAAAATACCATAGGTCCTCAGATTTTGTTCATATTTGGTACTTGCATGCTTTGTAAGACCACATTGACGTACCTATTTTAATTTTTTGAAATTTTAATAATTTTTAAAAAGTGTCCAAAAACGGAGATTTCAAAAAAAAAAAATTGCCAGAAAAGGAGCTAATTGCTTCAATACCTAAAAAAACTTCTTAAAATTTCGTCGCTGCTCTGACGCACAGTATACTTTTTTAGTGATTAAAAATCAATAACGGGTTAACATTTTTGTTTGCGACTTTTTTAACTTATGGTGCATAAAATTAGCTATTGCATACATATATGATTATATTTTTCTTGTAAAATTACAAAAAAAAAGTTATGTAATTTACGTTTTTTGGTAAAAGTCGTACAAGGCGTTTGAATTTTGAAATGTGTGGTTTAGAAAATTGAAGCACTATATCTATAACATATATACTTAAAACTTCAACCAATATGGACAATGCTAACGGAACGCGTATTGAACTCAAATATCTAAACTTCGGATGGACGTCTGAACGGATATATTTAAAATATCATACAATTTTCAAATAACGCAAGAATAATGTAAATATTGTTTGCTATTAATTTTCATAATATCTTCTTAATTAATCCCTGATTTATAAACAAAAATGTTTTACTGAATAAAGGATCGTCATACAAATTTCATATTTTTATTAAAAAAAAAAAAAAAAAAAATATTTTATTTAAATGAAAACTCTAACTACTATTATGTCCATATGGGGTGCTTCATTAGAAAATTTACATTAGCTACAATTTTAACACATGGATTTATTGATGTTATGGTTATTTTTTATTTTATGTACTTTTTTTATGAAATGTTAAGAGTTTCCTTTTATTATCCATAAACAAAGTTAAATTCTTATTTTGTTCTATAAAATACAAAATAAATGTATAAACACAACAATTATGGATTCCCTTACATAGCTCTCATTGTTAAATTAAACAAAAACTTAGAAGACAACGGATAAAAAAAATTTATTTCTTTTCTTTTCATTTTTTTTTTTTTTATTTAAAAAATTGTTTAATTTTGTTTACGAAATTTATATATGTAAATTAAAAAAAAAATATGATGCTATTTTTTGTAAGAAAATTAAAACAATGAAAAAAGCAGAGAAAAAAATAAAATCAAATTTTCAACTATGCTGCATTGCGCATTTTTATACAAATTTGTATGGAAATTACCGGACCGGGCTTGTTGTGTTCATACATTAATACGATTTTTTGAATTAAAAGCATTCCTACATCCAGTCTTGCATTTGCTTGCAGCTAAATTATATATAGTATAAGCCAATATAAGTAGAACTTTTTGCTGGTTTTTGCAAAATAGTTAAAAGCTTAGGTGAAGAACAAAAATTTTGAAAAAAAAATTTTTTTTAATAAACCGAATATTTATATGTTTAATTTTTCAGAAATTAGTAATCAAAGTTGTATTTGATAAATAATGAAGATACCATTTAAATAAAAGAATAAAAAATTAAATTAAATATTAAAAACTTTTGTATCAAAAATTCATTTTTTATTCTGATTTAATTTAGCTGAATTCAAAACCAAATATATTTGTAACTAATAGATATACAATAAAAACAAAAACAGATTTAGAAACTTGAGCATGTTTTACATTAAGATCAATGTTAATATTCTAATTATTCAATCATTGATTTTTATGATTTTACTTATTTTTGATCACTTACAAAAAAAGTACATAGTGCGACGTGATCGGTTATGTGACAATTTTAGATTTTTTTCATCATTCTAAACCTTTATTGGTCTTACATGTAGATCTCTGGATTTAGTTTCATATTGTGGACAAAGATATTACCTTTACAATGACACTTATAAAATTTATTTTTTATCAAAAGTTTAAAGGTCAAAGTTGGACAGTATTTTAAAAATACTTAAAAATTATATAATGTTGACATGGCTCTCCTCCCTCTTTTGTAAAATTTCAAGGTGGACACTCATTTAGTTATGGACTAAAATTTAATCTAACTTCATTAAAAAATGATAACCCACAATAAGTCTGGTAATAATACGCAATTTTCAGTTCAACAACAAAAAGTTCTGGAGAAAAAAAGAAAGAATGTATTAATGCACAAAGTGAAACACCCAGGCGACTGGAGACTATTACCACAAAAAAGAAATAAAAAACTCCTCAAAGTTAAATTGTATCTTTGTATGAAGTAAAACCCAAAATAGAAACAAAAATTCAATATTTTACATTCTTAAAAAAATATACGCATAAAGATTTCCATGCATTTAATTTAACTTAATTTAATTTAAATCACTAATTTATTAGTTTTTAATAAATGTTTATTAACTTTAAAAATTAATAAATTATTTAATTTTTATATTATAATCTTTCTAATTTATATATTAGTGCCTTCTATAAAAAAATAATAATAAATAAATAGGAATAAATAAACTATATAACAATCGACTTTTATGCAAAAATTTACATTTCAGCCGAATATCCTTATAATATTCTTAACTTATTCTGCTGATTTATACTTATTAATATTAAGAACATCATTAGAGAAAACGTAACAGTTGGAAGAAAAAAATTATTAATTCTTAGGAATTCATATCCACATGGAGTAAGTTATTTCTTGGAAACTTTATTAAATTTTCAAAGCAAACAGTTGTGTAAAAAATATTCTAAATCAAAAAAAATAATTTTATTACAAATGTTCTAACAAAATGAGTTATGTGTAGTTTTTGAAATATTTTATTGTTGTTTCTAATCATCGTATAAGTTTCAAAGAAATTTGCGGAATTACAAATTAAACAGTTTTTTCGCTCTCCTGAAAATCTAATAAAAAAAAAAAAAAAAAAACACCTAAATGAATTTGCCGGAACAGCGACGCACAGTGGGGTCAAACGCAAATTTTTTGGTAATAAATCTGAATCTCCTAAACTACTGGTCGGATCAAATTGAAATGTATGGAAGAGTTGTAGAGGAGGACCTAAGCTTTCAGAAAAATCATCTTGTAGTCACCCTGTGATAACACGAGATAAGCTACAGGGTGTCAAAGTTGACTACCTCGAGTATGTAAAAGTTAAAAAAAATCGTAACTTGTACAAATGAAGTCTGATTTTAAAGATTTTTATATTTCTGGAAAGTGCTTGGCAAGATAAAGAAAAAATAAGCTTACTCATCTAAGTTATCTCTTACAGTTAAAAAGATATTTACGCTTGAATTTTGAATTTTTGATTTTTTGGCTCGACTTTCTTTCGTTTTTCGGGAATAAGTCCGGAGATATATGAGGTAAAAATTTTTTAAAAATATTCTGTAATTTGCTACATATTTCAAAATAATATGCTGAAAGAATTTTTGGATTATCTCAATTCGTCTAGACGTGAAAAATATTCAAAGTCAGCACTCTGAAATTGGCATGAAAAATGGCTATTTTTTTTACAAAAATATAGTACAATTCATTCACTTTTTTCTCAAAGTTCCGTTAATAAAAAAATTTTTTCCTTATTAATTTCAAAAGATAAGGCTTCATAAATGGTTAATAAAGGAATTTTGAATTGATTTAAGTTTGCACCCTACATCCAGCATTGGCCGAAAATTGTCAATTTTAAAAAATAGTTTCATTTTTATCGATTAATAAAAAAAATGTCACGCGAGCTTTTTTAAATTTGGTACCCATATTTTTTATAGAAATAGATTTAGAATGATTTAACACTAAACTGCTTCCCGCCCGGCCAAAAACGAATGCAGGAGTGGAGATTTTATGTTAAAAGTCAGTTTTTTAACGACTATTTTTAAAAGCATATTAAAAGCATATTAGCATAATATTTTTAATATTATTTCTTATGTAATGTATAAAACACAAATCAAGCTTTCATTCCTAAAAAAATCAATAAAATAGCTCCAATAACCTATTTTTGGTAATTTTTCAAAAATAATTTTTTTTTTTTAAAATAGCTGAAAATCCAAAAAAAATTAATTTTTTTAATACAACTCCACTAGTTTTGCAAATATTTTAAAAATGTTAAAAGAATATAAAAATAGACTTATTTACCAATTCAACGACATATAAAATGTTGATATAGGTCATTTAATAATAGTAATATAATGGCCTCAAAACTACCAAGTCAAGTCAAAAGTTGCACAATTCACTATTTTGTTCCGTATTTCCATATGTGTGTATACGAAACATTTTAGTTTTCTAATGTATTATGTAGGTATATATTTGTTATTATAAAGTAGTAAATTCTTTATTTGAGTAATGTTTATTTAATTTGTTCTACATATTTACATACTTATTATACATATATCCCGTATATTTATTTTATTAAGAATATATTATCGAAGATATTATTAGATATTTTCTTGAAAATAATCAGAAACATCAAACGTTAGCAAATTTTTAACTTCCTTAGCTTCGGAATCCTCTTTTTCTATTTCAAGAGTGATTTTTGGTAGCCATCGTGTTCTTATAGAATATATAACTGGATCTGATGATATTAATAAATATTCCATTAAGTCCATATTTTGCGCTATTTTCGAACATTTTCGGGTATTGAAGAGTCGGAAATGTTTAACATCTTTATTTCGGGCTTACTGTACTTCCTCTGTTAGCTCTTCCAATGGCAAAATACTATTTTATATTATTTCTTTACCATGAGCCAATACTTTGTGAATTGTTGGAGTCATTGATTTCCAGTGGTATGTAATGTTAAGTAGTTCTTTAGTTTCGTAAGCAAAAATTTTAAATTTGTCTGCATTAATTTGTTTTTTGCTATTAATGGCTGCCAATATAATCTTAAAACGCTTCAAAATATTTAAGTCAATGCCTGTGATTGAAGATGTGAGTTCCGGATTTTCAAAGAAACGTCTTGCTGTATTTCCATCATTTGAGCTTCCATAGCCATGTAGAGGTTTATCAATTATTAATTCGAGTTGTTCTTTGAATTATAATTGAATTCTTTTCTTCTCCTCTTTTCGTAATTCGTGAAGTTCCAAATTGTTTTTTACTGCCCGGGAATATTTCTGTACTTCATATCATATGCAAGATGTAAGCAGAACTCCAAAAATCTTATCCTTGCGTGGAGTGGTGATATTCCAAATTTTAAAGAATTTTTATTAACAAAGACTTCAGAATTATCCTGAAATTGTGAACTTATTTTTCCACATATATTACATTTCCATGTAGATGTTGTATCTGTTATAGCGTTTGCAACTTTTCCATCAATCATCGTTAATTGTTGTTGAAATGTAATTTTAATAGTTCTGTTTGATACTTTTACATATATTGGGGGCAATGCTTTAATTTCTTCTTCCAATTGTTTGACAATGCTGTTTATTGTAACCGTGGTTTCTTTTGTGTAATCAAAAAGGATTGGACGGCACAAAAATTTTGAACCTGGAGTTAAATTTATCCATATATCATCAAAAAGCGAGTCATTTCTTGTCGATGAGGAAGGCTTATTTAAGCGCATTCGAAGTGGTACCAGAGACGCTATAAACAGCGAGGAATAATTATTTCCAGAATTACTTCCATCCAGTTGCTTGTATTCTGAAAATCCTGATGTTCCATCGCAACCCCATTTGAATATTAAAATAAGTTCAGAGTCTTTGCATTTTTCAATGTTATCATTGCTGAAGGTAGATATAATTCTAGAGGCAGTATTTTCAAGAAATTGCAATATATTAACTTTAGAACTTTTAACAGAAGCATTAACCTGGTGCTCCATAGGCTGTAAAATATTACTTTTCGCTTCTCTCACTGATTTGCTACTGGGAAAGATATCATATCCTTTTTCGCTAACAGATCTCCTCAAAATCTCGTATTGGTTTCTTGATAATCTTAAATTTAATATTAGAGCTAAAGCATCTTCAGAGGTAAAGGACGATGTTGATTTCGGCGTCACTATGCTTTGGATTATCCGATGTAATCGATTGGGAGAAGCTGTTGGTAACACATCTATAACTTTTTCTACTTCCTTTGGTTGCATACGTGTTACTAAAGCTTTAAATGTATCTTTTATTTCGGCATTCGTATGTGAATTTAGAATAGATTCCTGTTTGGTCCTCTTTGTTCTTAGCTGCTTTCCGATGAAAATTGGTATTTCTCCCTCCAACCACTCTTCATTTTTCTTCTTGAACTTTGGTATTGACCAATCTGAAGCTTGCATCCTTTTTTCGTATGATTTATACAAATTTTCGAGCTTTAAACTGTCTTCTGCAGTAAGAGTTAAACCAAAAGATATCAATGAGTTTTCTTATTTTTTCAGAACGATTTATAATATCAGATAGATTATCCCAGATTACTTTGCAAATAGAAAAGTGTTTTAATGTAATCTCCATAATGGCAAATTCACTAATAAATCTGCATATTTATAAGGATACTTATATATATAGAAAAAGAATATTTATATCAGGTAAATGGTGAGAGGCAAAAATGAATTAAAAAATTTAAATTTTTGCTCAAAACCCCCAATTTCATTCAGTTTATTTTTATGACCTGTAGTGTTAAACAGGTACGTCAAAAAATGTACCTATGCGATTGTAAAAAAATCATTTTTGTTATAATACATTAATTAAGTAGCTAGGTAAATTATTTAAAAACTTAAAAAAATGTAATAAAAAACGAAGGAAAATATACTTATTTATGTACTTATGTAATTTTAAAAACCTTTTCAGTAGAAAAAAATGATGAACACTTTAAATAAATTCATTAATAAAAATTATTATCTCGTAACAAAAATAAGCAATGCAGTTGAGTGTTACGTATACACACATATGGAAATACGGAACAAAATAGTGAATTTTGCAACTTTTGACGTGACTTGGTAGTTTTGAGGCCATTATATTACTATTATTAAATGACCTATATCAACATTTTATATATCGTTGAATTGGTAAATAAGTCTATTTTTATATTCTTTTAACATTTTTAAAATATTTGCAAAACTAGTGGAGTTGTATTAAAAAAATTAAATTTTTTTGGATTTTCAGCTATTTTTAAAAAAAAAAAATTATTTTTGAAAAATTACCAAAAATAGGTTATTGGAGCTATTTTATTGATTTTTTTAGGAATGAAAGCTTGATTTGTGTTTTATACATTACATAAGAAATAATATTAAAAATATTATGCTAATATGCTTTTAATATGCTTTTAAAAATAGTCGTTAAAAAAACTGACTTTTAACATAAAATCTCCACTCCAGCATTCGTTTTTGGCCGGGCGGGAAGCAGTTTAGTGTTAAATCATTCTAAATCTATTTCTATAAAAAATATGGGTACCAAATTTAAAAAAGCTCGCGTGACATTTTTTTTATTAATCGATAAAAATGAAACTATTTTTTAAAATTGACAATTTTCGGCCAATGCTGGATGTAGGGTGCAAACTTAAATCAATTCAAAATTTCTTTATTAACCATTTATGAAGCCTTATCTTTTGAAATTAATAAGGAAAAAATTTTTTTATTAACGGAACTTTGAGAAAAAAGTGAATGAATTGTACTATATTTTTGTAAAAAAATTGCCATTTTTCATGCCAATTTCAGAGTGCTGACTTTGAATATTTTTCACGTCTAGACGAATTGAGATAATCCAAAAATTCTTTCAGCATATTATTTTGAAATATGTAGCAAATTACAGAATATTTCTAAAAAATTTTTACCTCATATATCTCCGGACTTATTCCCGAAAAACGAAAGAAAGTCGAGCCAAAAAATCAAAAATTCAAAATTCAAGCGTAAATATCTTTTTAACTGTAAGAGATAACTTAGATGAGTAAGCTTATTTTTTCTTTATCTTGCCAAGCACTTTCCAGAAATATAAAAATCTTTAAAATCAGACTTCATTTGTACAAGTTACGATTTTTTTAACTTTTACATACTCGAGGTAGTCAACTTTGACACCCTGTAGCTTATCTCGTGTTATCACAGGGTGACTACAAGATGATTTTTCTGAAAGCTTAGGTCCTCCTCTACAACTCTTCCATACATTTCAATTTGATCCGACCAGTAGTTTAGGAGATTCAGATTTATTACCAAAAAATTTGCGTTTGACCCCACTGTGCGACGATTAGTTTATTTGATAAAAACAAAAAATATTGTATTTTAAGAAAAAATTAATTCAAAAATAATTTATTTTTAATAATTTTTATTATTCTAAAAATAAAGATTTATTTATAAAAATAGTTTACATAAGAATATCTTTTTATTAATAAACCTCTGTACTTTCGTACGAGTTCTTCACTCGGACTCCTGTCTTTCAAATCCCCGTCTAACAAATTTTGGACAGAAAACATGGATTCACAATTTTTGATCTTGTCATTTGTACAATTTATTTTTCATTAGTGATAATTTAGAAAAAAGACGTTCCGCGGAGTCATTGCTATGAGACAAAGTAAAAATATAAATTAGGATATAAGTATTCATTAAATCTATTTTTAATTTTCTCAATCGGGGTCTTTTTTTTACATCACTATATTGTGAAACAATTTCAAAGTAATTAATTTCTTCATTGGAATTAATATAAAAAGGAACGAGAAAATTCAATCAACTTAGTTACTCGTCATTTAACACTCATAGTCTTAAAAATTCACCATTTAGTTCGTTCCATTTAAAAAAAATAGCGACTAAAGTTACCAAATGGTAATGTTTTGGTATTTATGTCCGATTTCAATGATTTAAAAGTCATTAGAAAGGCAATTAATTTCTCTTATTATATGAAAATTAGAAAAAAAAAAAATAAAAATGCATTTATAATGCAAATGCATTTTTTTGGATGCATTTTTGAAAACTTTCTCTCCCTTCGATTTTTAATTTTCTTTAAATAAACTTAACAAGTCAGTTAAAGTTTTTTTTTGTGATGAGAAACTGTAGTATTTTTAATATTTTTTTTTTTCTAAAAAAAAAAACACCAACAAAAAACTCATTAAAATATTTTTGTGTTCACAGAAAAAAGTTTGTGGATAAATATAAAAAATTTAATAATTTAATTTAAATAAATTATTTAAATTTTCAATTTGAAAATGTATATTTGAAATTTTCTTTAGAGAATTTTTAGTTTTTAATGATTTTTAGCCAATGTTGGAAACATTTTTATTAAAATGATGCATGGCAGTAAATTTATAAAAATTATTTTTTAACAGCTTTTTATTGGAAATTGCCATTTAAAGACATTTATTGCTAATATGTTCATTGATAGCTATTTTTATTTAGAATTTGAATCAAATCTAATAAAACTAAATTAAAATTTTAGCAACAATTTTGCCAAATTCGTAAAATGTTCATTAAGTACAATTTAATAATATCTATGAATAAAATTTTATTTTTTATGAAAAAAGTTTGGGAAAAAAGTCATGTTCGATATTTATGAAAAAAATTTTCAAATATATTATTTGTTTTTCTCTGTGTTTTGGAATAAAATCATAAAAAAATTTTTAATAAATTTTTTTTTTTTGGTTTATTTATAAAAAATTGAGAAAATATATATGCAAATAAAGTTATATATGAATAATTAGTATAATTGTCAAATTTTAATAAAATATCTTTCTAAAAAAGTTCTGTCAAAGAAATTCTGCAAAAAAAATGCATTTAAAGAATTGCAAATGCATTTATGCATGTAATGCAATTTATAACTAAGATGTTATTTTTGAATTATTTAACTTAAAGCAAAAATAAATGCCGTTGAAATATTTTTAAATGAATTAAATCTGTCATTTGCGTATGTGGTTTTATATACTCTAAGTTGTACACTCTTCGTAAAACGTGTAAAACACTAAAATATTAAAAAAAAGTAAATTTTTGTATAAAAACGTTTTGGTATTTTTTCTAAAAATATTAAAAATATTAAATATTTCTGTTGCAAAAAATTCTAAATAGAATTGATTAAGCAATAAATCACTTTTTAATATGAAATCACTTTTTAATATGAATTAAAAATTGTAGGGGGAGAACAAAAATGCATCTTGAAAATGCATTTAGTAAAAAAACTCAAACTATTTAATACATTTATTATAAAAGAGACCAAATGTAGAAATCTAATGCTTTTAAATTAATGAAAATCCGATAAGAAATTTGGAAAATATGGTCTTATAAATTAAAGTAATTTTTCGATTTTTTTAATATTTTAATAATTTCAAATCGCGAAAAAACCCTCTAAAATTTGGTAAATTTTATTATCTTGATAGGGAACGTATTTAGTGAATATGAAAAAATTTGAAAGGCATAAGGTCAAATTACTTCAAATTACTGGAAACTGTAAACAATAATATTTAAGAAATTTTTAAAGTGACTACGAATTGAACATCGGGCTACACCTTGGTTAGAATATTGTATCTTATTTGATGTTTATTAGAGAAACATTAAAAGGTGCAATACTTGAATTAAAGAAAAAATTTGGAAAATATGTAAGACCTATGTTATACACGATTCAATCCTCATTTTTTGAAAATTGTTTGAAATTTGACATACACAAGGAATACAAAATTTGTTCTTTTTGGCCCACTTTTATTGTATTGCGATATTTTTTTTGCCAAAATCAAAATATTAATAAATTTTCAAATTTGTTTACTAAGACGCAAAGCAACCCTTTTTAAAAATAAGATAATAAAAAATCCAGTCAGTACTTTCTTCAAATATATATTTACATTAAAGTGCCTCACGAAAATGAAAAGTAGTATGATCTTATATGATTTCCAAAATATTACATCTGAATATTTTCATTTCCGTGAGCTGGACCATTTTTAAAATACCTCTACAAATATGGATTTCTTCCAATAGAATTATCAAAATTTTCGTTATAAGAAAGCTAACTTCAAAATATAATAGATTCATGCTAACACTTGTAATATCCATTCAAATAATTGTTACATAGCTTTCAATTCGTGGAATATTAAGATTTTATTACAATTTTTTGACATATTTTTATCATTTAAACATGTAAAAAACTTTTTATATTTCGGTCATTTTTTTAACATATATTGGGTTTTAAGGTATCATCGGAAGGGTCTACCCTGATACTCTTTAAGAGCAAAAGAGTAAATTTTATACATTTGATTCCCAAAAGGTTAAATCAGCAAATTTTGCAAATAAGTTGTATGGAAGTATTTATTACACTTAAAGATCAACGAACTTATAAAAAATATAATAAATTAAAGACAATCTTTTAAATTGAATCGTTATTTTATACGAATTAATAGTTTTTCTTTATAAATTTATGCTTCTGGTTACATTTATTTTCTGAACTAACCATTTATTTGTCATAAAAATGAACTTAACCTATTTTGGACCGGTGATCCCAAAATATTAATTTTTTATTAAAGGGTTAAACGAATACATATATCAACAGTATTGAATAGGACCTTTTCTTCCAATGATGCCCTAAAAATTTATATTGCGATGAAAGATGTCTGAGTTATTCATAGAAAATTTTACTAAAATCTTAATTTCACAAGAATGAAACCAGTTAAAAAAATTTAGCTCACTATGTATTAATCGACATGTGTCTATTATATTTTGTTATTTTTTTTTTACCAAAAGTTAAAAACTGTATACACTGCTGATCGAAAACCATGTTTTTGAAGGTGTTTTAAAAATGATCCAGCTCATGGGAGCAAATAATTTAACCGAAATATTTTGGGGATTACTTTATCTTTAATTTGAGGGAGGTACATTTGCATTTCTCCCCATACAAATCGAGGCACTTTAATATCCATATGTGCCAAGTGTAATTTTTACCGGTTCAGTAGTTTAAATATGACTTCAAGTTAAATAAAGTAAGCAATATTATGACAAAAATGGGGGTAAAAATGGTGTGGCATCAGTAAAAATCTAGTATGATAATGCTAGTAATCTATAAAACAGCAATATATAATAACATTTGGAGTAAATAATTTAAAGGTTTTTTATTTATAATCATATTAAAAAAAAGGCTCCAAAATGTACTAACTTTGAAAAACCCTTTGAGAGTTTTGCTAGATACTGGAATGATTTCATTTTGCGTTGGAGTTATTGAGGCAATTTTTTTTTTTGTTACTCTGTGTGGTTAGCGAAATATATAGAAAATTAATACTTCATTTTCTATATGCGATTTAGTTAAATCATTAAAATTAGTTTTGTTAATTTAATATCTAACAAAAATATTTGCGAGCGTCGCTTTATTCTCCAAATCACAAATAAAAAAATTATTAAAACTATTATTGAAATAAATTTATTTAAATAATTTTTTATTAATACCCTGTCTATTATAAAAAAAATCACTCGATTTTGTTATACGAGTAACTAATCAAAAACTGCGCTATATTCTCCAAATCAAAAATAATTTAATTATTTATATTCGAATTTTACTGATTTTGAAGGGATTTTTCCATTTTTATTTTTAATTTTCCAAATTTGAAAATCCTTATGTTTCAAGACCAATCACTAAACCCCCGTGCGTTTCGCCGATGTACGAAAATAAAAAAGATCACAAAAATAAAAAATTAGTGATTTTTTTAACAATAAAATACTATTTGCTGTCTGTTTCAATTCACACATACAATAGAAGCTTATGATTGTGAGGATAACTATTTATATTGTGAGCCATACCCAGCAAAATCTTTGCTTTCCTGGTAAGCTAGCAAGTATAATTGGAAACAAAAATAAACTACTTATTTTTTGCCTGAATAACTAGTTATTTTTGTTCGAGTTTTCCACAAATTCATGTAGTTATTTTTTGACTCTAGGGGTACGCAAAAATATGTACATAAACGAAAACAAAAATAAAAAAACAAAAAAATTTTGCCGTCACTGAGACTCGAACTTGGACACTCGTTTTTACTGACTAACGTTTTACTCAGAACACCAACTCTCACATAGCTTCCTAAGCGACAAAAACTCTTTTTAGTTTAAAATATCTTTTTAGACATTTTGTTATAAAAAACTAACAGCTTCAGAATGGGGTTGAACCAACAACCTTCTGGTTGTTAATCCAGCGCTCTAACCAACTCATCCACGTGATTGTAGTATTACCGTGCTATTATACTATTGAGTACTTATTAATGTAATACTGAGTAGGCAAATAATAATGACGCCTCATTACCAAGAAACTACTTTAATAAGTAGTTGTCATTACCGAAAACCAAAAAATTTTTGCTGGGTAGCTGCTAGAAATTTGAGGCTTAAAACTTATTTATAAACTTTTATTTGTTTAAACTGTTTAGTTGTTTTATTTGTTATAAAAATATAAAGTATAGATCAAGCAAAAAACATTGTGAGTTTATATGGAAGCTATTGCCAAAACTTATGATAAATTAAAAATTAAAATAGATTAGTTCGTAGAATAACCACTATAGTGGTTATAAATAGAATGTTCATACTGAATCCTCTTATAGATATTGCTCGTGATGTTCAATATAGTAAATCATAAATTGTACTTTGGTGTACGAATTTACGAATTAAATCAGATTATAGTTCTCGCTGTTTAAAGATAAATATGATAACAGATGACTTTTTAATTCATCAAAACTAGTATATGAAGTTGAAATTTAATTTTTATTTTATATCATTTTATTTTATTTGTTTTAGGTCGAAAATGTTCGCATGATTGATCGTTATAATACGAAAAATCCAATTGTTGGAACATTATATTTGACAGCAACACATCTAATATTTGTTGAACCGGATAGCAATAAAGAGACATGGGTAAGTAAATGCCTAAATTAAATATACGATAATATTATTCTATTTCACACTATTTCCACAACTTTAAAATTAATCGATATCATTTTTCCCTTTACTACAAATGTGTCATATTAAGTAATTTTTAAAATTGTATTCAAATGGAGTTCATTTGCCTCTATTAAAAAAATCATTATTTATAGTTCTAAAGCGAACAAGAAAATATACATGTTATGTCTTAAATATTTCACGTATTTTCATAGGTATTAATATTTCTATTTTTTTAAACATTTTTATAATTCTATTTTTATAAATTTTTCACTCTTTTTGTTTTTGGCAATCGATGTTCGAAACTCCCTTGAATGTACTACACATAATCAGTAGCCGTTTTAACTGCTATATGAAGACAAATAGTAAAATTTGAGCAATTATAGTAGTTATATGTAAAATATATTTGCTTTGACGCCACATTTAATAACATTGTCTAAGGATAAAACAAACGAATAATGACTCATTTTTAGTACATGAACAACCGCTATTATATAATTTTAGCCTTCTGTCTTTATTCCTTCATACTCGTATTAAAACATAGTAGATTGTTTACGATTTTATACTCGATGTCTATACGCAGTTGCTTTCCATATCGTCACCATCTATTGCTAGACGCCAACAACACCGCGGCCAACTTATTATTTTTTTGTTATTTTGTTTATAGTGAACACATGCAATATAAATTTTATACACATGTACATAATGTTAATAGTAACCAATACCTTACCGAAAAGCAACTGTAACATTAATACGTTAAACAAATTTTTCCAGATCCAATGGAATAAACAATAATTGCCACAAAAATAATATTAACTTTTACTAACATTATTTTATTTGTGGCATACACTACTATTAGGATCCAACATTTAACATAATTTTGCTAAGGACATTATATATTTTTTCCTAACTTTCAGTGCTGTTTCAATTTTTAATTTCTTAAATCGATTTTATACCTAATAAGAAAGGTATTAGCTCTACAACTAGTTCCAGAAGTATAGCCTGTATTCGTTCTAGTTTGGCGTTGCGACCAATGAACTAGTTCTTTAATCAATGACTTTTGTAAGAAATTTTCACACTACCAGAACTAGTTTAATAGAAGTGTTAGGGAATGGTTCTAGAAACACTTTTTAAAAAAATGATTTGTGCTTGATTTTATTTTTCATACAGATGGATTTTTTCTCAAAGGCCACTATTTTAAATTATTTTAAATTTGTTCCACTGCTTTGTTTTTTATTGAAAGTTAATTTTTTCAAACAGTTCTATGAAGTCACTTATTCAGAGAAGTGATTTAGAAGTAATTCTTTAAAACCAATTTAGAATCATAATACAGTTTATGAGTGGCAGAATTGGTTGCGACGACACTAGTTCTAAGGATGTTATTAAAGAGTCTGAAGTGGTTCCGATTACACCAGTTCTAGAACTAATGATTTTAGAATAAACTCTAACATTTTTCCTAGTATAATGGCTAGTACCAGGAAAAATGTTAGATCTTATCTAAAAGCCACTTTTGTAGACAAATTTAAATTTTTTAAAGTTTTTTAAACAGTTCTAGCAAGTGAAATGGGAACCAGTAATTTATTTAGAGAATTGATTTAGAAGTAATATAGAACTAGTTTTTAAGCATTAATTCTAAAAACCATTCATTAAAACAAATTTAGAAACGTAATATGGTTCTTTTCCATGAGTACAAGAAAAAAATGTGTATTATCAAATTTAGAAAACAATATATGTGCGAAAATTGGGTCGATCGGTCGTAAACCGGTCAGTCGACTTTGACCTTTATCCTAAAACAGGTCTTAAAAGTAACTAAATACTTTATTGCGTTATAACTCTTTAATTTAACATTCTGCGAAAAAAACTATATAAGCTTTTTTATTTATAATTTACTTTTTAATTTTTTAGCCTACACAGACTTGTTGTGATGTTATAAGCAATCAAAGTATAAATTTATACATGGTCCTCGTTTTAAGATGGACCTAGCCTATTGGCAACAGTTTATATTATTTTATATAGCAAGATTTTTATAAATCAATACATTTTGCTATATACTTACAATTTTAACGTAGATGGACCAAAATCTGATTTTGGAGTACCGATTTTTTACTTATTATACAAATATTAGCATTAAATGCAGGTTGTAGCATGAAATTTTGGATCATTATAGTGAGTATTTTTATATTGTTATTGAATTAAACAGTCACTCGAAATTTAAGTGTTACCGATTAACCAAAAATTATAATAGTTGAAAAAATAAAAATCGGCGAGATATATTGAAAACAGATTTTTTTTACAACAGTTTGAAAATATATAAATAATTATGTGTAATATTAACAACAATTTTCTTTAATATTCGCAAAAATTTAAAACTAAAACAGCAAGTTTATGATGAAAAAGTACTAAATGTGAAATAGAAATAACTTAGTTGATAATTCTGGTATTTAAGTAAATAAATACAATATACATCCTGATAAAGATGCTGAAGCTGGGATGAAAAAATTACATTATAAATGTTTAAAACAATTTATTACGAAATAAAATAGTTTACTTTCAATTAAAAACTTTACTTTAATTTTAATGTTATATACTCTTAATAGGGATAAATTATCAAATAAATTACACACTTGTTCCTTTTTGAAAGTATACTAAAACAACAAACAAAAAATATTTCAGATGGAAACGAAATAAAACTAATGGAATTTAGTTTTTTCTATGAATTTTATTCATATAAATGAATTTACTAGTTATTTTGAAAATATATTTTTATTTATAATATATTGTGAAAATAATATATTGTTAAAAATATATTGTAAAAAATTATCTATTTTTAATATATATCACCTATTTTTAAGTAGAAAGTAGAAAATCAATACCTCAAAGTTAAATTTTGGTCCATTTGTACAGGAATAGTTGGCATATGTGCCAAATTTTATTGTTTTATAAAAACTACAAATTTTACTCTACAAAATAATAAAAACCGTTGCTAAAAGGATAGGTCCATATTCAAACGAAGATTTTATTAAAAATAGCAAGCACCTGAAAATTTTTTATTTTTATTTTTATTTTTATTTTTATTTTTTAAGCAATATAAATATCTTTACTGTTCAAAATGTTTTTTCATTTGTTGGAAAAAAAAAAAAAATATGTGAACCGGCGTTGCCCGGGTTGTCCGATATATATTAAAAAACATGAAAATAATACCTAATTGAAGTTCATAACATTAACTTTTATCTATCATACTTATATTTCCGATCAATGGTTATCGCTTAGAATCAGGGATGATACGTGTGGTTTTCATTATTGTACTAAATTTAATACAAAATTTTACTTTTTAGGCTGTAAATGTACTAAAATGGTAATAACTTCTTCTGTAGAAAACTCTAAAACATGTTTTGATCTAAATACAATATCTTTCACAAATTTCCCTTGAGTTCTTAAATAAATTTTCAAATTAATAGATATCGTTCAAGTTGGACGTGAAAAGTTTTAAATAAGTTACGTTTGATCATACCGCAAGTTTCAAAATCGAGAAGAGAGTTAAATGAAGACAGAAAGAATACTTGTATCGGGTTCTTAAAAAGTACTTAATCCAAAGCAAATAATTTTCAGATTTGTTTGAGTTCAATTTAAAGGAAAGTTCTAAAAGTTTCACCAAAAGTTGTGAACTAAAAACTTAAACGAAGCAAACTTCGAACGAAGCAAGCAAAGTAGAAAGAAAGAAAAGTAAAATATCGCTTCATCATTTCCTAATGAATGACATGAATTTTGTATGGCGAGTTTACGGTTGGAAGAAAATATTTGACACGAAAAGCGCTCTTTTCAGTGCTGAAAAAGAAACAAATGTTTTAGTTATAGTAAACATGTAGATGCATGTTATTTTCCAAAAAAAAAAAAAAAAATGTCCAAGTTGAACTTAATAAACACATATCAAAAACTTTCTTTAAAATTCATAACATTCAGGTCTGAGAATGTCTATATGCATAAATTTTAATTACTATTCTAAAATTTTGTTACCAACCAACCAATAATTTTATTAAGAGATCAAAATTTTATAATTGTACTAACCCAGCAAAAACTTTGCTTTCCTGGTAAGCCAGCAGGTATAATTAGAAACAAAAATAAACTACTTATTTTTTGCCTGAAAAAACTTTCTTTAAAAGTCATAACATTCAGGTCTGAGAATGTCTAAATGCATAAATTTTAATTACTATTCTAAAATTTTGTTACCAACCAACCAATAATTTTATTAAGAGATCAAAATTTTATAATTGTACTAACCCAGCAAAAACTTTGCTTTCCTGGTAAGCCAGCAGGTATAATTAGAAACAAAAATAAACTACTTATTTTTTGCCTGAAAAAACTTTCTTTAAAAGTCATAACATTCAGGTCTGAGAATGTCTAAATGCATAAATTTTAATTACTATTCTAAAATTTTGTTACCAACCAACCAATAATTTTATTAAGAGATCAAAATTTTATAATTGTACTAACCCAGCAAAAACTTTGCTTTCCTGGTAAGCCAGCAGGTATAATTAGAAACAAAAATAAACTACTTATTTTTTGCCTGAAAAAACTTTCTTTAAAAGTCATAACATTCAGGTCTGAGAATGTCTAAATGCATAAATTTTAATTACTATTCTAAAATTTTGTTACCAACCAACCAATAATTTTATTAAGAGATCAAAATTTTATAATTGTACTAACCCAGCAAAAACTTTGCTTTCCTGGTAAGCTAGCAGGTATAATTGGAAACAAAAATAAACTACTTATTTTTTGTCTGAATAACTAGTTATTTTTGTTCGACTTGTCCAAAAATTCATGTAGTTATTTTTTGACTCTAGGGGTACTCAAAAATATGTACCTAAACGAAAAAAAAAAAAAAAACCATTCGTTTTTACTGACTAACGTCTAACTCAGTACACCATCTCGCACATAGCATCCTAAGCAACAAAAAATCTATTTAGTTCAAAATATCTTTTTAGACATTTTGTTATAAAAAACTAACAGCTTCAGAATTGGGTTGAACCAACAACCTTCTGGTTATTAATCCGGCGCTCTAGCCAACTCATCCACGTGATTGCAGTATTACTGTGCTATTATACTATTGAGTACTTATTAATGTAATACTGAGTAGGCAAATAATAATGATGCCTCATTACCAAGAAACTACTTTAATAACTAGTTGTTATTACCGAAAACCAAAAAGTTTTTGCTGGAAAATTAATCACTGTACTTTTGACAATTAATATGAATATCCATCATTTACAATTATATATGTGTATATATATCATGTTTTGAATTCGAAAATTGATTGTATATAAACCAAATATATCCATATAGAAACTCTATTGTGAATTATAATATATATTTATTTTTTATTTCTTTTTCTTTTAAAAATAATAATAAAATAAAGAATAAAATTATATTTAGATACATACACTTACACAAATTGTTATCAAAATCTATTGGACTTTGAATTTATAGGACATCCAACAAGATATTGGTTTGGATGACAATAAGTAATAACCACACTGATCTGCGTGAAACCTTTAAAGATCTGAAAAGTATTTACATTCATTAAACACCAATGGATAGTATTAATGTTTGGCAATTAGTGAAAATCTTCTTACCTGTATTTTAAACAACGTGAGAAGCAAATACAACATATTTTGTCAATGAAAATAATTGTGTATACCTAAATGATATTTCATATCCTTACAATTCATTGGATCTGATAGTGTAGGTTATTTTGCACATCGTTCTTCTTGCCTGGTAAACTATTTAAAAAATTTCAAAAATAAAATATCAAAATCATGAAGGAGATTTATGATATTCACATACTTACCTCTTTCCGGTGATGATGGTAGACATAGCAATATATTAATTGCAAAGAATTGCTTCGTGTTTAAAATTTAAAGTGAATTTTTTACATTTTGCTTGAATTTTTATAATTTTTAATTTAATTTCAATTGTCAACAACTGTTTGAATATTTTTTGTTTTAAATTTCATTGATACTATTTCTTGTAAGCACTAAATTCTATATTTCAACTTATTATACAAGTCATATAGTAAAATGGACAGATCTTAACAAAGCTGTTGTTTAATATGTATAAATATATGTATGTCCAACAGAGATCGGGTGAAGGCTTTTGAGACAACTTGTTACAGATATAAATACAACAACAAATTTTATACGCTGATTCATATATGAGAATTTGTTCATATATGAAAACATATATGATAAAAATATTATATTTATAGTTCCATATATGACTAAAGAGTTCACATATTTCATGAATAATTTTTCATGAATAAATTTTTACTTTGATTTCTTATAACATCACAACAAGTCATAGTACGCTAAGAAATTATATATCAAAATTTTCTGCTCTTTATTCTGAATAAAAAAACGTATGTATTTTTTTTCGCAAAATGTTAAATTAAAGAGTTATAGTGCAATAATAAAGATTTTAGTTACATTTAAATCTATTTTAGGACAAAAGTCAGTCGATTGGCCGGTTTACGACGTAATTATTTTTTAGCAATTGCTGATAAAGATCAAGTTATTTTTACCATGATTAGTAGATAATTTAAAATTTAACCAGAAAAAGATAACTAAAACCATACTTTTATGCGCATAATATACTTTTTTAGAGTATATTTTTCGTTACCCTTGTGATCATTTTCTCTAAATGATTGTCCAAGAAGAAAGGTATAAATTAAGATATTTTAAAAGTTTTTAGTTATAAGTTGTTTCCATTATTCTTAGTCGCTCAGTATGTAATTGTAAAAGTTTTACAACAACTTTTTTGTTAATAATAAGAACTGTGTTGAAGTATATGTGATTTAAGTTATAAAATGTAATCGTGTAGAAGTTAAGAATAAGGATTTCTTTATATCTATTCTCACATAGATACTATCATACATTAGAGCAGTAGACAAAAGTTTGACAGTTGTTAGTGTAAAGAATTAATTTAAAGTTATTTATTTGGTTAATAAAAAGAAAATCTGTACAAAAATTATAAAAAAAGTTTCAAGAAAAGGAATATACCTATGTAAATATATATGTATATTATGGATTTTTACATAGTATGTATTTACATAGTAAGTACTTATTTGTGTTAAACAAATAAATAAATAAAAAAACAATCATTTAATAATAAAGCAATAAAGAATAAAAGCTTAAATACATATATTCTTGTATCTGACTCGTAAATTTGAATTTTACATATGCAAATAAAGTAAAACCATTCCATACAAAGAAATCATAAAAATATACAACTTAGTAAAACTTTTACATAAATAAAACGCAAACGTATATATTGTATTTTATTTACCCACTTCATCAGATGAGACAGACATCACAAGAACACTTAACATATTTGAGCAAGTGGCCATGTGTGGTTTCTGAATAATTCATATTTATATATATATGAAGCTTATTTTTTCACTCTCTTAATGTTGCTTTCCATTGTTTCGTCCTTTCGTTTTATGCATGGTTTTTTTATAATGAATGAAGGAAATAAAATTTTTATTAAGCCGCTTTTTTATATCCACCATCCGTTGTAACTTTGGTTCATATTTTACGACAACGAAATTTTGTACAGATAGTTCAAGGATCGATTTAAAGTCTGAAACCAAAAATGGGCGTGATCGGCCAAACTCACCGTCCACCTTCCACATAAGTTGAAAAATCAACGAAATTTTGTAGAAATAGTTTAAGGATCAACGTAAACTCGGAAACAAAAAGTAGGCAGGACTCGCCCACTTTACCTCCCATCTTCCTTATGAGATGAAATTTTAAAAAGTTGCAGATGGTGGGTATATAAATTCGGCAAAGACGAATCTCAGTTATTTAAGTTTACATTGTTTCTTTTGTTCATATTCTATACAAATCCTAGACTGTACGGACATTGACCAATAATAACGCTTATTATAATTCCTTAATTTTTCTTATCCATAACTAATAGTTGTCTGGTATCCAATATGTCCTGTTCAGGCACACAGAGCCCTTGACGCTTTGCAGTATTACGTATCTATTATTACCGTATATTTTTCAATTAACACAGTTGTTTCACAACAAATCAACATGATTATCATTAAAAATAATAACTGACGCATTTTTCACAGATAACTAGATCATTTTGCATTTAAATTTAATGAAAATATTCATTCAAGTATAGTCAAATAAAAAAAATAAAATTTAAGTAAAATTTTATTTCTCACTTACATTATTAATTCATTCAATCATCTACTTGATTGATTTGATCAATTTTTTAATTGGAAAAATTTTTCTGTTTTTAATTTTTATAGTTTTTAGTAATTGATATAATCATTTTGGTGTAGTAATATATTCGATGATAGGTGACTTTTTTCCTTGTATTGTGCAAATAGGATTCAAGTAAAAAATTAACCAAAATTACATATTTGCCCGTAGATCTGATTTATTGATGCAATAATAAAAAATAAAAATATTTTCAATATTTTGTATTATATTTTGTATTAGCCAGGAAAGCATACGTTATTGTTGACTTTCCTAATGTTCCAAGGTACCAGTTTTGTATACCGAATAATCGAGGAAATAGTCCTGAATAGTATCGAAATAAAAACAATATTTGTTTTGTCATACGACAAAACTATTTGTCGTATGATAATTTTACTCAAAATGCGACAAAATATGTGATTGTTTTACTTCTTTAGTCTGAATAAACTTAAATAATCATAACAAAGAGTATCATAGAAAGTCATTGATGACACTTGTGACATGCAACAGCGTTTTTAACATTTTCTGGTCAGATTTAGAATTTTTTCATTATAGTAGAAGCACCCAGAATTAGGAATGTTATTTTAGTCCCCAGAGTATTTGTTAATTAAACTACGCAGAATTTTAGCAATTATAATGTAATTGGATCCAAGTTAGAAGCGCATTTAAGTAGGCTTCAGCAGTGCTCAATTGTAATTATTAATTTTAAATTCTTATAGAGATATATCTGGATAAGAAATGCAACAAATAGATGATTTAGTTTTAATCCTAACTTATTTTGTTTATCTTTTATATAAAACATGTTATGTTTTATTTCAACGCACACCTTATGCACTAGAAATGGTTACTGTTTTTTGTAGAGAGAAAGGAGGTGAAAAAAGAGGATGTACGAAATTTCATTGGTTGTCTTGCAGTATTTAAAGCTTATGGATAAAAGAAAAACTCACTCTTCAATCAGTTTTATTATGACAGCTGTGCAAATATAAAAATTATGTATTTGTTACCCGTTGACACTTCATAGCACATTTGAATATTCTATACGTAATAGAACAATTCGGGCCCCAAGTGAATGGTATAATAAAGTTATATCTAAAGCACGAAGAAGATTTTAAAGATTGGAAGACCTTTTTGCAGCAAATCAATAAAAATATCATTAATTTACGTTCCTAATCAAAAGTAAAATATTGCGGTCGAAGTGAAGCTCTGAAATTATAGACAATTTAGTAGAAATTTCTATTAGAAAATATAATGATTTAAATCCACTTTGTGATGAAAAGACCATTCCAGATAAATTTCAAGACGAATTTTGTAAATTTGAAATATGATAAATTTTCACTGCCTGTAACCGACCAAGAAGATAATAATGATATATTTTGAAGTTATACTTTTTTTCTTAAATATGAATATTTTGTAATTTATTTTTAATGTTAATTTTTAAAACTAAATAAATTAATATTTAAAAATAATGAATTTAGTCGTTATATTCCAAAGGAATGTATTTCTTTAAAAATTACACTGTGTTAGTTGCAAATTTTAAAAAGCTGTGTAGCCCACTGGTAAAACTAATTCGAGTACGCTGATTTCAATAGTGGCAGCCGGTTTTCGAAGTTAGCGCTCTTATTCGCGATATTTAGGTTTAAGTAATTAAGTAAGTAGCACACTTAATAGAAAATTAGAAATAAAAGGTACATTATTTACGTAGAACAAACATTAAATTGATTAATATATACTCCAAACATAAACTAAATCAATTTCAGCCCGATTTTTAATACATTTATTTGTTTGAAAAAATTCTTATTTTTAATACTAGTTGTATTACATATGGAATTATAGTAATTTAAAATATATTTGAGAATAACACATCAACTAAATAACAACTAATTCATTAAATTTAAGCAAAAAAAACTTAATTATCCTAACCCCTCTTTTAGTTTATGTTTAGTGTCATTAAATTTAGCATCATCGATTTAGTTTTACCCAATGCCCATCTGGTTAAAAAAATAAGTCTCATTTTTGAGCCCAGTGTTATTATTCATTTTATAATAACCAACACTTTCTTAATAGGTAGGTCACCAATGACAGCGAAAAAATCTTAAGTGACATAAATAAACCTTATACTTTAGGTCAGGGGTTCTCACAAGCATCAGCTTTACGACCCCCTTAAAACATTACAACTCTAGAGCGACCCACCACATTTTTTGAGTAATAATTAAATACCAAGTCAAAGATTTATTTATGATTTTGACCAAAGTTTTTAAATTTTAAGTTTGCATTTTAATTGAGGATCATAAAAAAAATAAAAAATATTATTATTATTAAATAAATGATAATTTCTTATTTAAATATAAATGTCAAATTATACTAAAATCTATATATAAATGCATAGATTTTTATGCAAAGGAAAATATTTGAAAAATGTAGTTCTCTGATTTTGATACAAAAATTTAGTTTCAAGTCATTCTTAAACCTAAAAATAAGTTAATTTTAAAGAAAAAATATTTAAAAAATATCTCATATTATTCTTAAATCAACTTTAAACCTAAAGACAAAATAAAATTTTCGAAAGTATAAAACGTTAAACTTTTTGATGACTTATATAAAAAAATATTAGAAATGTAAGATTCGGATTAAGATACCATAAATTACTAATTTTTAATGACATTTCTCATAAAAAAAATTAAAACTTAAATGTAATTAATAAAAGCTTTTTTCCAGTATTAGTTAGATACATATTTTATTGTCAGAAAGTGTTCTTAGAGTTCCTTTGTATTTGGTTTTTGTTTTTTTTTGTAAATTCTTGACTAATTATGAATGAAACCTATAAATCGGCTTGAGAGCTACAATTTGAAATATGTTTAAGAATTAGTTTTGAAACAATTTTGATAAAAAATACATTCCTTAATTTATGACATTCGAGAATAAGTTTAATTTTATATCATCCTCAATTTAAGATCAAGGTTTCGTATTAACAAATATAAAATATAAAAATTATTATTAATGTACTGTCGGTTCGGATGTCCCGTTTTCTAAGAATAAAATAGAAGAATAGATATTAGAATAGATCACAGTTTTAAAGATAACCTATAAAAAAGGAACATTTTTACTAAAGAGTAATGATCGATTTATAATTGATTTAATATCCCAAACGGATATAATTACAATTTTGAACATTTCGACTATGATAAATTCCTTTAATATTTTATTAAATTTTAAAAAATTTTGTGAAATCATAACAAGAAGTTACTTTGTGTTATTGACCTTTAAATAAAAAAATGCTTTACATTTTTTGTTTAGGTAAATGGTCTTCGCGGCTCCATTAAAATATTTCCTATTTGAGAACCGTTGCTTTAGGTAATTATAAAAAAATATATTACATATAAGTAATGAAATATATTTACATACTGATATTAAAGGTCATAATTAGTGTTTAAATACAATTCGTGCTTTTATTTAAATTTAACCCTTTTTGTATATTAACACCTTTTTGGTTTAATGTTGGTTGCCAACGACTTTTAGTCCTGTTTTAATGCAAGGATGCAGTAGTTTCTACCCAACTAGCGAGTGAAACCATTAAATGAAGATAAAAAGGATATGGCTGAAAATTTATGGACTGATTGGACTGATTTAAAAAACCGAAATTCGGAATATATATATATATATATATATATATATATATATATATATATATATATATATATATATATATATATATATATATATATTATCGGGAGGCTTCAAAAACGCCTTTCTAACCATTTTTAATTCAAAAAAAAAAACTAAAAAACCGGTTTTTTAGATATATCTTCGCCATTTATGAACCGATCTTGCTTATCAACCGACGGACGGACAGACTGACATCCTATTGAAATCATTTCTTATAAGGATCCAGAAAATATTAATTTCTGAAAATTATAAACGGAATGGAAAACTTATATATACCCTTTATACCTGTGGTTAATCTTTTGTTTTATTTATAGATAATCAACATTAATAAAATTTCTTTTACGATTCAATATATAAAAATATCTTTGTATTGCTTAAGAAAGATCTCATTTAGTTAATCACAATAGAGTTATGTGGCTTTACTTTTCACATTGTTTATGAATTAACAAATTCCATGAATACATTGGAATTCAGCTAACACAAATACCAACTTACTGCCTGTTTTGCGCTCGTGTTATAAAAACAGGCAGTTAAACGCTTATTATACTCGTATAGTGTGTTTATAAATATGAAAGCTTATTATTACCTTCCTTTTCCATCAACAATTAACCTATAAAATTGCGCACTTATGAAAAACAAAGGAAAAATTTTTACGTAAACGTCATTAGAATTTTGTTAAAACAAAAAGAAAAAAATTCTAAGATGTACAGTGCTGTGCAGAATGTAACCAACAAAATAGGGGTTACCACAAAAAATTTATTTTTCGAAGAATAAAACTAATTTTATAAAATTTTTATTTTGAGTATCAATAAAAACTTGTTCTTTAGATGCCAATTTGTTACTTCTTACAAAAACGAGAAAAAAAATTCGTATATTCTCTAAATAAAAGAGTGCGCAGCAAAAGCAGTAAAATTTCCAAATGTAAAAAATGAGACAAATTTTAAAATTTGTTTGGATTTCTCTAAAGTTGAAGATGAATTGGTAACGTGCTACATCAATAGCTTACTCGTATTTTCCTGTATAAATAGGTTAGGCAGTATCTAAAATTTAATATATAGTCTGCTCAAAATCAGTTGAAAGAATTTAATGAAATTGCAGACTAAGCAATATAAATAGTACCGAAAAGCGTATTCAATGAAGGTATAGCTTTTTATATCTGCTTTTATATAAGAAATATTTCATATTTATATGTATTCACTATGACCGGATACGCAACGTCTAGTAAAAAGATGCATTGTCAAGGAGTATGTCTTAAACCGCACAAGTCCAAAAATGATTTTGTGCAATGACAGGATGTTATTATGTCTGTACATGAATTCTAGCTAAAACAAAATGATGTACCTTTCTTAAAAATCTGAGGAAATTTTCATTCTTTTAGGGTAATAGGTTTTTAAGAAGCACACAAATTTCATCATACATAGAGGAATATCGCTTTTAATTCGATTTTTTAGTAGGGGTAAAAATCGAAATATATTAAAACTTTTAAAGGATTGGATTACACATAATTGCTGTAAATATTTTTAATCTGAAAGGTCTTTTATGTGGCTTCAAAATTAGTGTGTAAGAAAAGTTTAAAAGTGTAGAAAAAGTAAATGGATACTATCCTAGAGTAATCAATTAACATTTTAAAGCATAAATACTATTCAATTTTATATAAAGTAATTAATATAAAACAAAACTAAACAAAATAATATGTTGCTATTGTTGTGCACATTCTTATATGAAGATTATAGTGTTTTTTGTTAATCGACATTGTTAAACGTCTTTAAATGCTTGTGTTTTTTTTAATGCTTAAATATCTATATAATTTCATAAAACAATTTTTATTGTTAACTGAAAATTGTAAAAATTAAAATAAATTTTAGGTTTACCCCAATTTTGTTGTTTTTATTCTGCACAGTACTATATGTATATCACACACATTTTTTAGAGATTATAACAACTTTGACATTTACGAAGTATTTAAAACAATTAAGCCTACCATAAGTTCTACTTCTATTATGATTTTGCTTTGTTGAACATTCAAAAGATTTTATATTTTTATATTGTTTAAAAAGGAGTTACATACATGCATACATATCGTCGGTGCTCTGACGAAGAGTCCTATGTGTAATTTTTAATTTTTTTTAATTATCGCATCTTCTATCGTTATTAGTAGAGTTTTGTCTTTCCTGGTGTTTTTCGCTTCCGGGAAATCGGGAATGATTTTTAAGTTTCCTGGGATCGCCAAAATAAATTTTAAAATATTTATAAGATAATTCAGTTAAATGAAGGATACAAATTTTTAAAATAAATCAATTAATCACAAAACAGTAAACTAGTTCAGTTTTTTTTTTTTTTTTTGAAAATTTAAATGAACAAGGTTTATTATATGACAACTCATCCGAAATACTAATCATTATCTTGGTTTTCATATTGTCCTGTGGGTAAAACTTCCCTCGGTATTTTTATAGATGTTAGCTTCTTGTTAAGAGAACCCCAAAGAATTTTACCGATTTTTGAAGCCTGAATAATGGGTTTATCTATCTATTTTTATGTTACACTATTAATCTACAATTAAAGAATTAATTTACATCATGTTCAGTTCTTGGACAATTGGACCCTTTAAGATTCATGGTGTTATAAGTAAACTTTTTGTAATTCATTTCATAAAAAATCGATATACAGTTAATAGTTTGAATACTTTTAGGCCCATATTTTCACAATCCAGCTTTTTCTTTTCAAAATATTTTATAAACATGTATGAAGAACTCAAAAACTATCAAATATATTTAGATATTTCCTTAAAGATATTTAAACTCGTAACAAAAACACAAATAATCCCGGGAATTCCCGGATTTCAGGGCTGAAAATTCACCCACCAAAGCGTTTTGTATTACCTCAATATAAAATAAAAATAAAATTTAAGTAAAATTTTATTTCTCATTTAAATTTTTAATTCATTCAGTCATCTACTTGATTGATTTGATCAATATTTTAATTGGAAAAAATTTTCTGTTTTTAATTTTTTAAAGCTTTTAGTAAGTGATATAATCATTTCGGTGAGAGGTGCAAATTTAAAAAAGTTTTTAATTCAATGAATTATTTAATAAAAATTTGGTGATTGGTGACTTTTTTCTGTGTATGTGTAGATCTTTTAAATTTATTTTGGCATTCGCGGACGGCGAAACATATCGATTTTTTTCTAAAACATAAAATTAATAAATATCCTAACGACAAATACAAAAATCCAAAATTAAAAAATGGCTGCGAATTGACAAAATAAAACGGTTTTTTTCTCCTGAAAAATAGCAAAAAACATTGAACTTTTCGTCAGCGCACCGACGATAATTATATTTAATTTTTGTTTAAATCATTACATTGTTAAAATGAATATAAATAAGATGTAACATTACATGCATGCATGCAATGATTGTCAGTCAGCCAGTCACTCAACATTTTGTTTAGTTTTAATAAAAGAAATTTTTAGATTTCAATAAAATGTCGTGCTTAATGCATGCTTGATAAATTGCTTACAGCCACTGAACAACAATACCTCCTTGTCGATATACTACTAGATAAAAAGAAAATACTTTGGATAAGGATGATTGGTAGTAGTATGTGAAGAAAAGAAATCTTAGATGAAAATACTATAATAAAATTAATATAAAAAGACTGCGCACGAAAAAATTAGGCCATACAATTCAGCTTATAAAAATGAAAAAAATGGGTCAATCTCTTTGAAATTTTGTTTTTTTTTAAAGATCATTATATTCAAGTTTTAAATTTAAAGAAAAATTAATTTTTTATTCGTTTTAAATAAAATATTTAATATTTTCTGGAATACCTTAAATAAGAGCTTTATTGTGCTTTTGGTTATATTTTTGTTGTAATTAATCCATTTCTTTTTTTAACTCTATTACATTTTTTACTCAGCTTTAAGTGTTCTTTGAATATTATTTTGCGATCCAATACATTTCAAATGGACTGAGTTCTAAACGCTTTAGTGGATTGTCCTCCTTTGGTACATAGCAGCATTATTTGTTTGATACCACTCAGTTACTTTTTTGTTGTAATAATGAGAAGATAGATGAGGCCAAACAAATTAGAATTCGTTTTGTTTTCTAACGAAAGGAAGGATTCTTTTCTGACGGCACACATTTGCGTACATTTCTTTGTTAAAAGTGTCATTTGTTATGAATTAATTATTTTTTCCCCACATGTACAAATGTCTTGTTAAATCAAAAGTTAATTCAACTATTTAGATTTTTTACACAATATTTATCCGATACATACCCCATAACAATAGTGATATGGAATTCATGACCAGGATGTTGAAAAAGTCCGTCAGTACCTACCTTTTTACTACCCTTTAGGCAGCACTCATATTTTTTAAAAAATTAGTCCCAGTAATTTGCGTCCTCTCTTTTGCCTTCACATTTCTCCTAGGGTTCCTATTAAGAACTTTTTTACTTCATGGGTCTTCAGGTTAGCTTTTTTTTAACTTTTCTGATAAGAAATACAGATCAATTTGAAGATCTTAAAGTCTGTAAATCAACTTTTTCTTCGGTTATCAGGTTTCCTTTCGGTGATTATGAAATCTTTGTATTTTTTATATCTCAAAAAAACTAAATTTCCCAACTCACCTGCACTCCTAGTAATTATTTTATGTGGTCGACATGTATTTTGGTTATAAATTCAAATTATTCGTTTGCGTGAATTTTGTTAAACTTTCATTTTAAGAAAAACTAATTATGCTATTACAACAAAATTTTGCACATAGTTACAGAAAATAATAGCAAATGTAAAAAAGTTAACGGTACTAATTTTTTTTTCCCATACAATAAAAGTTGTAAGCCTCAAAGTGTATCCGAATTTTTTCGTGCGCAGTCCTTATGTGTGTAGTAGCAATAAATTGAAGACAAATAATAATTTATTCAACTTGTGCAAAAAGTAAAATATATTCGAAATAGAAAATCCTTTTATATTAATTACTCCAAATATTTTTATAAATAAAAAGTTTTTGGGAATACTTCATGTTGAGCCATTTAACATGACATTTAAAGACCTATAATCATATTATATAAGAAATTGGTGTCTTTAGAAGAAATATGAAAAAAAACCTTTTCAGTTTAATAAAGTTCACCAAAGGCTAAAGTCAAAGCAAATTAATTGGGAATATTGACATGTTATTTATATTGCAACTTATTTTAAATATGGCCTTTTTTTGATGGAGGTGTTCAGATTCCCGGTATCACTCCCTATAAATTTGAGAATAGACTAAAGAATAATGAATACCAAGTATTAGACTAATTAGAAAATATTTAAAGGTGGCTCAAAGCGATCAAAATCTGCTAAAAACAGATTTTTGTGAACTATTTCCGTGAATATTTCGTGTAGATCACACATGATTATTAGTAGTAAATTTTAGGATGATGTATAAGACACCAAGATAAAACAATATGTTGAGTTTCGTTTCTTTCCTTCAATTTTTGGTTGATCTTTTTATTTTCCTGGGATATGTATTTTATTTTCAATTTATTTTACTAACTACTTCATTACTTGTAAGTAAATTTTTATGATTTTGTTATTTTTAGAAAAGTAACGAACTGTGGAATTCAAAAAGATTTAAATCAAACTAAAATCAGTTGAAATAAGTTTTTAATGGTTAAACAAAGTAAAAGAAATTTTAAAAATTTTAATTTTTAATATTTCGATCGCTTTGATTCATCTCAAAATTTTTTTCATTCAGTCTAAGACTTTGTATTGTATTTCTTTCACAAATATCTAGGGCGTGAAAACGAGAATTTGAACACTTTCACAAAAAAGGGGTCACCCTAAAATACATATTTTCGCACGCTCGAACCTTTTATATAGTGGTGGCCCGAAACCCACCGTAATATTTTGCATTACGATGGATGAAAAATTGCTTGCATTTGATATCTAATAAAATTAACTCCGTACATGCCATCAAAGTCAGAAAGTTGTGGAATACAAATCTAGTGTGTTGTTTAAATATATTTATATAAAAGTAAAGGTAATGTGAATGTGAATAATAATATACATGCTAGTTGCTCTATGCAAGGGCATGGACTCGCTTTGGATTGGTTTCGGAACACAACGTAAAAAAATGTAAATACTTGAAAAAACAATTAGAAAGAATTAATTATTGAATAATTCAATATTATTAATTATTGAATAATTCAATATTATTAATTATTGAATGATTTACCATTTTCTGATAACAATAAACTATTTTTTTGTTTTGGCAAATTTTGGGTCATCAAATATTGACTAAATGATGCCAACGCGAAATCTCCATAGGGTTTTTCAAAGTTAGATCGAATTATGATTTTATGGACTCTTTAATTTCGAATATTTTGGAACACATTTTCGTTATGTGTGTAAATAAAAAAACATTTAAATCAATAAAATTCATGGGAATTTATTATGTTATAGATTACAAAGCTTATCTTAGATATTATGTAAGATTTTTATTAAATGCCCTCCGATTTTACGCCCACTTTTCCCAATAATATGAGTACATATTATTCAACCGATTTAACTGATATTTTTGCGCGAATATATATATATATATATATATAGTGCAACCTACAAAAGGAAATATACGATATAATATTAATAAAATAAAAAGGCTACGTCCACTTTTTGTAAACAATTTATGCACATATATCAAATATTTTCAAGCTCAGTTTTTAATCCATTTTCAGTAAAAATCATTTTTGCTACTTTCTTTATAAGACAATTCACATACAATTTGACATACATAAGGAATAGAAAATACTGCATATTATAAAATTTAATCTGTATGGGTGCCACGCCTCTTTTTCGTCCACTTTTGTTATACTGTATTATTTTTTACCATTGTCATCAAAATGTTTGGAAATTTAAAATTTTTTAACTAAGAAGCAAAGCAACCCGTTCTTAAAAAAAGTTGGCGTGGCATCGAGTTAGTACTTCCTTTAAAGATATACATATGTGTCAAGTTTCATTTCAATTGGTTCAGAAGTTTAGTTTAAGGTCAAGTCAAATAAAGTAAACAATATTATGACAAAAATGGGCGTAAAAAGGATGAGGCAAACAGCAACAATTTAGTATAATAATGCTAGTAGTTTATAAAACAACAACAATACAATTTATTTTTATTTCCAATTATATTAAAAAAAGGGCTCCGAAACACTCAAACTTCAAGATGCCATAAAACCGAAATTCGAACTAACTATGAAAAAATCTTTGGGGGTTTTGCTGAATTATTGATACGCTTTCATTTCACGTTTTATTGAGGCAATTTTTCTTGTTGCACTGTGTTATTGAAAAATGAAAATCCCACCCGGGTGAGTTTTGGGTGTGCGTAGGTTAAAAAAATTACATGTTTTTCCTTACAAACGACATTATACTTATATTACACATAAATACTCTAAGTTGTTTTTGGGTGACATACAATGATACGAACTAAAAAATTAATTTGAAAAAAAAAATTTTTTCTTGTGAGTAACATGTGAACAATATAGACTATAACAAAAAAATTGTTCTAGATTTTTAAAGCTTTCTGGACTTTTTTTTGTAATTTCCGTTTTTGTGTGGTTCACAAAACATCCTTTAAATGTTCAACAAACCCAGCCTAAAGGCTGTTTTTCTCATTTATTATTTGCCGCCAACCACTACTTCAAAAAGTTGTTTTTTTTATTCTTTTAACATTTAAATTAGTTCGGTTTGCGAAAAATTATTACCAGCACCAAAAGCTACTCGAATTTACATACAGAAGTACCTACTCATTTATATTTAGAACAATCATATACTTACATTTATGGAATTCTATGTTTCAAATAGTATTTACTTTGAATGGACAGAATGTGTTGGGTTGGAAATATAAGTGCTAATATAAGTGTATGAGAGTACAGGGTGTTTGGAATACGTGTTTTTTTAAATTTGAAAAAAGAAATTTGTAATCGATTATGGCAAAAAGGCTAGGTTACTGATGTATTGAAAATAAATAAAAATAAATGGGGCTGCAATATTTTATATACTCTACAACGGGATTCATTCAATTAAAAACTTTTTTAAATTTGCACCTCTCACCAAAATGATTATGTCAATTACTAAAAACTGAAAAAATGAAAAACTGTAAAAACATTTTTTTCCAATTAATTGATCAATCAAGTAGATGATTAAATGAATTAAAAATTTAAGTGAGAAATAAAATTTTACTTAAATTTTATTTTTATTTTATATTTACTTGAATTTATTTATTAAATTTAGATGCAAAATGAAAGAACTGTGTAAATTGAAAAATATACGGTAATAATCCTTTCTGTCAAGGAACACAGTTTAAAAGACATAAATAATTCTCTCTGACTTATTCATTTCGAACCAAAGTTGTACAATTTTTTATTGGATATATGTACACTAGAGTGTACAGTTGAAAAAAAAAAATAGTAGGAAGACCACTCGACTGATGTTTGTTGATAAACAAATATTAAAATAATTTTAAAAATTTAACTTCAATTCCCTAGCAGCGATTGCAAAGCACGAGTCTAGTACATTTTGTCCAAAAAAAGTTTTCGTTCATCACACCAGAATTCACTAAAAGTCCTTCCATGAGGACAAATTTAAAAATATTATTCCATAAAAAAATCGAAATTAGGAATATTTTAAGACTTGTTTCGATAAAATACTCTATTTATTATTATTATTAATTTTTTTTTTTTTGCAAAATGCACTAGACCCCTGATTTTCAATCGCTGGTATTCTGGTGGTTTGAGAATCGCCAAAAAAATACGGTTCTAATGTACACATATATGAGTATATACATTTTTGTTATAATTAGTAGCAGAGAAAAGACATTTTCATGAATGTGAACAAACTGTAGTACTTAAAAACGAATTCTATTGTGAATTCAAATAATTTCAAATAATTTTCGTCATTAAAAGTTTATAGAAAAAAATAATTAAACATTTAGCAAATTTTGACCTCACATTTATATCTTTTATGAAAATTAAATACATACATACACATTTTTTGAAAACCACAACTATTAAAAGCAATGAATTGAAATCATAACAAAAGGAACATATTTTCTCAAATAACACTGTGTTAAATTCATTGCTATATATATATATATATATATATATATATATATATATATATTGCTAGGACGTAATACATACATCGAACATTGTGAGATTTCAACATGTTAGGGACCTATGAATTTTGGTATAGTGTTTAAAAAA
This sequence comes from Protocalliphora azurea, assembly GCA_932274085.1. NCBI lineage: Eukaryota > Metazoa > Arthropoda > Insecta > Diptera > Calliphoridae > Protocalliphora > Protocalliphora azurea. Next base: position 140,643,576 of record OW026521.1, on the reverse strand, counting down.
ATGGGCGCAATAGGACAATTGCCACGCCAATGCCAAAATGAATTAAAAAACCTCGAGTAATTATATATGTGATGAATTTGTATGTGATGAATTTCAAAAACTGAAAAATTTTTGTAAAAATATTTTAAAAAAATTTTTTTTTCTGACACGAACATCGTATTGTGGTTTTATTAAGCGTTAATCATTTTCATCAATGGGCGCAGTTGTGGAGGTTTACAGTTGTAATTAAAAAAAAATCTTTAAAATAGAGGTATTATTTTATCGCAACCAAAATAACGCAATTTCATAGAACTTCAAAAAAAATTTTTTTTTATTACATTTATTTAAATTACAATCTATCCTAAGATAATAAGCAATTTTGAAGAAATATTTAAATTGACATTAATAGATGTACTCTAATAAGTAAAAATTTAAGTTCACAATCATCTTTTGTTTCACATCAAAAAACATACATTTTAAAAACATTTACCTGAATTATATGGAAGTTTGTGATGACGGTATTCCATGCCTGGTTTCCTGACACCAACGAGATATATCTCAAACTGTAGAGAATCACTTCGTCTTTAAAATTTTGTTCTATAAATTTAATTTCATCAATGTTTGATTTAATTTGTTATCATCTCATAACTTTTCACTAGATAGATTGCTACATGTTATGCAACATATGCATTTCTTAATCTTTGAATCCAAAAGATATAAATTATTAGTGCAAAACTGAAATAAATCAAAAATCTTCTAAAGTTTTAACTTAAAATTATATATATATACATATATATATTAAGGTTTAAATAGCTGTATTTCCTTGAGATTTTAGGTGAATAATCTAAAGTTTTGGATTTGGATGGATTATTTTGTTAGATCTCAGTAGCCATCAGCATTTTTCTGTTTTTAAAACAAACTTTAGAAATACAAGACACATAATCTGCTAGAAATCAAAATCTAATAAGGTGATAATTTGTGTATTTTGTTTTAATAAAAGCTTAGAACGAAATAATTATTTGTGTTTTTGCTAAACAAAACGTATTAACAATATCAGAGTTAATAAGTTTTGCTCTGGCTCAAATCGTTATTAATATTTTACACATAAAAGTATGCAACTTCAAGTCCAAGTAATACGAATAATCATAGTGCACAATCATAATTAATTTAAGACTTTTTAAAACATATACTATAAATACCCATTATTGATACCGAAATACGGATCAGTCAGGTGTATTCATTATTGTATTTTTCAAGTTCGAATTATAACAAAAAAAAATAAAAAAGACATTCCTAATCTAGATTTGTACAAAATGATAAGTGTCCAAAATAGAGACCAATCGAAATGTATTGTTCAATCATAAAAGAAAATTTAAACAGAATGCATTATCTACAAACTGGGGGTTGTGAGTTCATACGAAATGTATCAAACACAATGCGTATACGTAATATTTATCCGATTAGCATGAAATGTTAAACATTTATTTATATAATACATAAAATTAACTATAACGTTAACTTTAAATTCAGCATTAACAAAAACCAATAAAATTATTTTCATATATTTAAAAATTAATTTGTATCTCTAGTTGTATCTTAGCCGTTATTGAACGCTGAAAGTATTGAATAACTATTTTACAGCATCAAGTATTTAAAAAAGAAACAAATACTCGGTACTCGATACTTAGTACTCAATACTTGCACAGCACTAATTTATACATCATTTTCATGATACACATATACCTTATGTTATTCGTAAATAAACGCATATTTTTTCCGTTTTCAATTTGTAAGAAAAAATTATCCAATTTTTCAAAAAAATTTGTTTTTTTTTTTTCAACATTAATTTCTGAATAATTCCGAAATTATTAAATGGATAAAAAATTATGTTAAGATATCTTAAAGATAATTTTAGTCAGCATTTTTTTTAATGTTTTATTTATCTAAATCAAACAAACCATTCTCGAGTTATACTAGTGTGACCATCTTGTTAAGGGTGTCATATTAACCAATGCCCATTAAAGAAATCTGTACATGACAGGGAGAAAAAAATTAAAATAGATTCTTATTCAACACATCAAAATCATTATATTCCACAAATTTTTATATAAAACAGGATTTCTTTGCAGACCAGAATTATTATTGTGAATTTTACATACTATAATAATTTTTTAAAAGAAATAATCATAATAATAATAATTTTTTTAAAAATAGTAATCATGAAATAAATTGGAAATTATTTAAACGAGAACTGTAAAAGGAAATTAATAAATGGTTTAAAATATTCCTTTGTGTCTTTGATAAAATTGTATTCATAGACGATTTTTAGATGAATGGTAGTTAAATTTAAGAACTTGTAGTGCTTATTTAATGAATCTGAAAAAATGTATGAAATTGGTTGCTGTTACCCGTGCTTACACGGGTTTACCAAAACTGGCGTGGTACTTAGTCAAAAATTTTGGTTTATAATTCTTTCAATACCAGAAATTTAACTACTTCGTATTTAACTTTATAACTTTAACAATAATTAATAACCATATATCGATGGTTTTAAAAATATTGTTGAGTTTTTACTATAATCTGTTTATCGAAGAAAACGTTTGGTGAAGGCACAATCTCACATTTTGAACTTTTAAATTGTCCTACAAGATCGAATAATTTGATACTGCTGGATTTTTTTTTCTCTGAGGGCAGAGCTAAGGCTGATTGACGATTTGAAAGATAAAGCTTTCCGCATTATTAACTATAATCGTATAAATCCTGAAAAAAAATAATAATTTGAAACAAATTTGAACACAAAAGCGGCTTGACGGATATTTCAGTTGCTATTTTATGTAACCAAAAATTAAATAAATAAATTAAAAGGGTGTGAAGATAAATTCGTCAGTTAAATACGTCCCACACAAATGTTAAATACGCTCCACACGCTGTGAATCGATTTGTTAAAATGAACAAAATTACTTTTTAATAAAAAAACAATATCAAAATTAAATTTTAAATAAAAAAAGCAAAATATATTTATAAAACACATTAAAATATAAAATTGTAAAAAAAATTTTCAAATATATCACTCTATACATAAAATTTCTTTGAACAAAAATCGAAAATTTTAAGTGGTCCTAATGGCCATAAGGAGCAGACATGAATCGGGTAAGCGGAAGAGTGGAAGTAGCCTAGGACTAGTAGATTCCAGAAATGTATGTTCTACGTCCAGATTCCATCTGTGATCAGAGATATATAATTTTGAAAAATGTGTTTTTTCACTATGGTCATATGAAAAAATGTGGAATTTTCAAGTGGCTCCAGTGGACATAAGGAGCAGACATGAATCGGGTAAGCGGAAGAGTGGAAGTAGCCTAGGACTAGTAGATTCCAGAAATGTATGTTCTACGTCCAGATTCCATCTGTGATCAGAGATATATAATTTTGAAAAATGTGTTTTTTCACTATGGTCATATGGAAAAATGTGGAATTTTCAAGTGGCTCCAGTGGACATAAGGAGCAGACATGAATCGGGTAAGCGGAAGAGTGGAAGTAGCCTAGGACTAATAGATTCCAGAAATGTATGTTCTACGTCCAGATTCCATCTGTGATCAGAGATATATAATTTTGAAAAATGTGTTTTTTCACTATGGTCATATGGAAAAATGTGGAATTTTCAAGTGGCTCCAGTGGACATAAGGAGCAGACATGAATCGGGTAAGCGGAAGAGTGGAAGTAGCCTAGGACTAATAGATTCCAGAAATGTATGTTCTACGTCCAGATTCCATCTGTGATCAGAGATATATAATTTTGAAAAATGTGTTTTTTCACTATGGTCATATGAAAAAATGTGGAATTTTCAAGTGGCTCCAGTGGACATAAGGAGCAGACATGAATCGGGTAAGCGGAAGAGTGGAAGTAGCCTAGGACTAGTAGATTCCAGAAATGTATGTTCTACGTCCAGATTCCATCTGTGATCAGAGATATATAATTTTGAAAAATGTGTTTTTTCACTATGGTCATATGGAAAAATGTGGAATTTTCAAGTGGCTCCAGTGGACATAAGGAGCAGACATGAATCGGGTAAGCGGAAGAGTGGAAGTAGCCTAGGACTAGTAGATTCCAGAAATGTATGTTCTACGTCCAGATTCCATCTGTGATCAGAGATATATAATTTTGAAAAATGTGTTTTTTCACTATGGTCATATGAAAAAATGTGGAATTTTCAAGTGGCTCCAGTGGACATAAGGAGCAGACATGAATCGGGTAAGCGGAAGAGTGGAAGTAGCCTAGGACTAATAGATTCCAGAAATATATGTTCTACGTCCAGATTCCATCTGTGATCGGAGATATATAATTTTGAAAAATGTGTTTTTTCACTATGGTCATATGGAAAAATGTGGAATTTTCAAGTGGCTCCAGTGGACATAAGGAGCAGACATGAATCGGGTAAGCGGAAGAGTGGAAGTAGCCTAGGACTAGTAGATTCCAGAAATGTATGTTCTACGTCCAGATTCCATCTGTGATCAGAGATATATAATTTTGAAAAATGTGTTTTTTCACTATGGTCATATGAAAAAATGTGGAATTTTCAAGTGGCTCCAGTGGACATAAGGAGCAGACATGAATCGGGTAAGCGGAAGAGTGGAAGTAGCCTAGGACTAGTAGATTCCAGAAATGTATGTTCTACGTCCAGATTCCATCTGTGATCAGAGATATATAATTTTGAAAAATGTGTTTTTTCACTATGGTCATATGGAAAAATGTGGAATTTTCAAGTGGCTCCAGTGGACATAAGGAGCAGACATGAATCGGGTAAGCGGAAGAGTGGAAGTAGCCTAGGACAAGTAAATTCCAGAAATGTATGTTCTACGCCCAGATTCCATCTGTGATCAGAGATATATAATTTTGAAAAATGTGTTTTTTCACTATGGTCATATGGAAAAATGTGGAATTTTCAAGTGGCTCCAGTGGACATAAGGAGCAGACATGAATCGGGTAAGCGGAAGAGTGGAAGTAGCCTAGGACTAGTAGATTCCAGAAATGTATGTTCTACGTCCAGATTCCATCTGTGATCAGAGATATATAATTTTGAAAAATGTGTTTTTTCACTATGGTCATATGGAAAAATGTGGAATTTTCAAGTGGCTCCAGTGGACATAAGGAGCAGACATGAACCGGGTAAGCGGAAGAGTGGAAGTAGCCTAGGACTAGTAGATTCCAGAAATGTATGTTCTACGTCCAGATTCCATCTGTGATCAGAGATATATAATTTTGAAAAATGTGTTTTTTCACTATGGTCATATGGAAAAATGTGGAATTTTCAAGTGGCTCCAGTGGACATAAGGAACAGACATAAATCGGCTAAGCGCAGGCGCAGGTCTACGGGGAGGAAAGGGAAATCTGCTTCCCAAATTAATTTTCCCACTATGAAAATTAAACACGAATAAAAATTTGTAACAGAAAATGGACAAAAAATATAAAAATTATTTTGGAAAAAATTAGTTTGTCATAAGTAGAAACAAGAATAATGAATTTATCTCTAATATTGTCGATCCAAAAATTTGCATTCTCTTTCGAAAATTTTAAAGTAAATCAGTAGGTTTTAAAAATTGGCACTTATTTGATAAAAAAAATGTAGGAAATGCAAATTTTTAAGTAGTTTTATTTAACTAACTACATAATATATATATATATATATATATATATATATATATATATATATATATATATATATATATATATATATATATATATATATATGTATATATTAATTAAAATTGGGCTTAAGTTAATGAAAAATATTTTATAAATCAAAAGTTATAAAAAACATTTTACAAAAAGCGCTTAAGTAGCAACACAGAAAAGGTTTTCTGCAAATTTTTGCATACACAATGTTATATTTATTCTAGATGTTATTAAATTATAGATATAGAAAATTTTGTCCATTTTGAGACAATTTTATTTGGAAGCTAAATAAAAATATTATTTACATATCAATTGTGAACGACAAATTTTTAAAAATTATAATTTTTCAAGCCAAATTTAAAAAAAAAGGTAATTTTGTAACTGAAAATCTTTAAAAATCTCAAAAAAAAAAATACAGTTTTTTGGTAACTTCCTAGATAAATTCTGTTATCGTTTTGTTAATTTCTTCTTTTTAAGATTTTTTGGAAAGTAGAAGAATCAAGCTTATTACTCAAATATATATGTTTTGGTGAAATATTGAAAGAAAATTTTTAAACAACATTTAACAAAAATGAAAATTTTCAAGTTTTAAGTTCTATTTTTTAAAGACTCTTTGTATGCATAACAAGTTTTATTATCTTTTAAATTGGAAAAAAAAATTTTAGAACTTATTCGTTTTTTACTTATTTTTATTTTTACTTAAATTTTTAGACGTTATTATTTTTCCCCAAGTATAGTGATTTGCTTAAAAATATATTAAAAATAATTTGACAATGTTTTGAAGTTTTGAAATAATTGTTTGAGTATGTAAACGATTTGAAAGATTGACGTCTCATTTTATTGTAAATGAAATAGCGCTTAAAATTTTATATCTTTACTATTATTTTGAAATAGAAAACAAATTTAATTAAAAAAATATAATAAATTATTTCTTTTTTATAGTAAATATAAAAGATTTAAATAGAGTTTAAAAGCTAAATTCTTTTGCTTTTTTCATTCAACTAAATTCAAAATTGACTTAAAATTTATGCAGCAACGAGATCTTTAGTGCTCTAATTATCATTAAAACGTTTTTTTTTTTTGCGAAATATATGAAAATTTACAGGATATTTCGAATTTTGTTGTTTTTCTTACAATTTCTTACTTTTTAGAAGCAATGAAAAGTAAGGGAGCAAAGCCATTATTAGTGAAATCGAATTAAAAAATAAAATAATAAAGTAAAATATTTATTTTATTTTTGTAAAAAATGTACTGTTCCCTTTGTCAGATTAGTACCAAATATTTGTATCAGTAAGTTCATGATATAAAGGGATATAATTTGATCTATTTAAGTAATATTGATATTCTAAGTATCAAAACCTACATAGCTCAACCTTTCGTGTTTTTCAGGTCATGCACTTTTATTATTTTCATTGAAATGCAATTTAGAGGGTAACAATTAAATAAAAATACACATATTCAATATTCCCCGAAATTTATGAACCACAGATTTATTAAATTTTTTTTTGTATTTCAAAAACTAAAAAGGAATAATGAAGTAAAGTATAAACATTTTCCGTGTCACAAAAAAAAAAAAAAAATATATATATATATATATATATATATATAGTTCAGAAGTTATTATAAAAATATTGTATAAAATTTTACGCCACTTATCAACTTAAATTTTTAGCTACTAAAGTCTTGTACATAATTTCGAATTAAAAAAAATCAAAATTATATATCTCTGATCACAGATGGAATCTGGACGTAGAAGATACATTTCTGCAATCTACTAGTCCTAGGCTACTTCCACTCTTCCGCTTACCCGATTCATGTCTGCTCCTTATGTCCACTGGAGCCACTTGAAAATTCCACATTTTTCCATATGACCATAGTGAAAAAACACATTTTTCAAAATTATATATCTCTGATCACAGATGGAATCTGGACGTAGAACATACATTTCTGGAATCTACTAGTCCTAGGCTACTTCCACTCTTCCGCTTACCCGATTCATGTCTGCTCCTTATGTCCACTGGAGCCACTTGAAAATTCCACATTTTTCCATATGACCATAGTGAAAAAACACATTTTTCAAAATTATATATCTCCGATCACAGATGGAATCTGGACGTAGAACATATATTTCTGGAATCTATTAGTCCTAGGCTACTTCCACTCTTCCGCTTACCCGATTCATGTCTGCTCCTTATGTCCACTGGAGCCACTTGAAAATTCCACATTTTTCCATATGACCATAGTGAAAAAACACATTTTTCAAAATTATATATCTCTGATCACAGATGGAATCTGGACGTAGAACATACATTTCTGGAATCTACTAGTCCTAGGCTACTTCCACTCTTCCGCTTACCCGATTCATGTCTGCTCCTTATGTCCACTGGAGCCACTTGAAAATTCCACATTTTTTCATATGACCATAGTGAAAAAACACATTTTTCAAAATTATATATCTCTGATCACAGATGGAATCTGGACGTAGAACATACATTTCTGGAATCTACTAGTCCTAGGCTACTTCCACTCTTCCGCTTACCCGATTCATGTCTGCTCCTTATGTCCACTGGAGCCACTTGAAAATTCCACATTTTTCCATATGACCATAGTGAAAAAACACATTTTTCAAAATTATATATCTCTGATCACAGATGGAATCTGGACGTAGAACATACATTTCTGGAATCTACTAGTCCTAGGCTACTTCCACTCTTCCGCTTACCCGATTCATGTCTGCTCCTTATGTCCACTGGAGCCACTTGAAAATTCCACATTTTTTCATATGACCATAGTGAAAAAACACATTTTTCAAAATTATATATCTCTGATCACAGATGGAATCTGGACGTAGAACATACATTTCTGGAATCTACTAGTCCTAGGCTACTTCCACTCTTCCGCTTACCCGATTCATGTCTGCTCCTTATGTCCACTGGAGCCACTTGAAAATTCCACATTTTTCCATATGACCATAGTGAAAAAACACATTTTTCAAAATTATATATCTCTGATCACAGATGGAATCTGGACGTAGAACATACATTTCTGGAATCTATTAGTCCTAGGCTACTTCCACTCTTCCGCTTACGCGATTCATGTCTGCTCCTTATGTCCACTGGAGCCACTTGAAAATTCCACATTTTTTCATATGACCATAGTGAAAAAACACATTTTTCAAAATTATATATCTCTGATCACAGATGGAATCTGGACGTAGAACATACATTTCTGGAATCTACTAGTCCTAGGCTACTTCCACTCTTCCGCTTACCCGATTCATGTCTGCTCCTTATGTCCACTGGAGCCACTTGAAAATTCCACATTTTTCCATATGACCATAGTGAAAAAACACATTTTTCAAAATTATATATCTCTGATCACAGATGGAATCTGGACGTAGAACATACATTTCTGGAATCTACTAGTCCTAGGCTACTTCCACTCTTCCGCTTACCCGATTCATGTCTGCTCCTTATGTCCACTGGAGCCACTTGAAAATTCCACATTTTTTCATATGACCATAGTGAAAAAACACATTTTTCAAAATTATATATCTCTGATCACAGATGGAATCTGGACGTAGAACATACATTTCTGGAATCTACTAGTCCTAGGCTACTTCCACTCTTCCGCTTACCCGATTCATGTCTGCTCCTTATGTCCACTGGAGCCACTTGAAAATTCCACATTTTTCCATATGACCATAGTGAAAAAACACATTTTTCAAAATTATATATCTCTGATCACAGATGGAATCTGGACGTAGAACATACATTTCTGGAATCTATTAGTCCTAGGCTACTTCCACTCTTCCGCTTACCCGATTCATGTCTGCTCCTTATGTCCACTGGAGCCACTTGAAAATTCCACATTTTTCCATATGACCATAGTGAAAAAACACATTTTTCAAAATTATATATCTCTGATCACAGATGGAATCTGGACGTAGAACATACATTTCTGGAATCTACTAGTCCTAGGCTACTTCCACTCTTCCGCTTACCCGATTCATGTCTGCTCCTTATGTCCACTGGAGCCACTTGAAAATTCCACATTTTTTCATATGACCATAGTGAAAAAACACATTTTTCAAAATTATATATCTCTGATCACAGATGGAATCTGGACGTAGAACATACATTTCTGGAATCTACTAGTCCTAGGCTACTTCCACTCTTCCGCTTACCCGATTCATGTCTGCTCCTTATGTCCACTGGAGCCACTTGAAAATTCCACATTTTTCCATATGACCATAGTGAAAAAACACATTTTTCAAAATTATATATCTCTGATCACAGATGGAATCTGGACGTAGAACATACATTTCTGGAATCTATTAGTCCTAGGCTACTTCCACTCTTCCGCTTACGCGATTCATGTCTGCTCCTTATGGCCATTAGGACCGCTTAAAATTTTCGATTTTTGTTCAAAGAAATTTTATGTATAGAGTGACATATTTGAAATTTTTTTTTTACAATTTTATATTTTAATGTGTTTTATAAATATATTTTGATTTTTTTATTTAAAATTTAATTTTGATATAGTTTTTTTTATTAAAAAGTAATTTTGTTCATTTTAACAAATCGTTTCACAGCGTGTGGAGCGTATTTAACATTTGTGTGGGACGTATTTAACTGACGAATTTATCTTCACACCCTTATAAATTAATTAAATAGAATCTTCTCAAATATTTTATATCCTCTACTGAGTACAATATTTGCTTATGGCATTAAATATTTATATTTCAGATGCCAAAGATTGTTATAATTGTATGTTTCAATGCAGTGGTTTTTTTTTTTTTTTTTTTTTTTTTGTATATTACCAACGAAATGCTTTTTATCGTATTTTCGCTATTATAAATTCTGTTTAAATATTTGTTTTTGTTTATTTATGCTCACAGAGATTACTTTGTATTAAAATTATTTTTAAAAGGATTTAATTTAATGAATTACAAATAATAAAGGAGACCTTGTAATTGTTTTTTTTTAATAAATCAGCATAGCAAAATTTCTAATAAATTAATTAAAAAGAAACGATAAAATTAAGTAAGTCAAAAATGGTTAGTAACATGCTGAACTGAGGCATAAATTAAACAAAAATGATATAATTTCGTTAACTAGTTTATTTATTTTCTTTTACTCGTATATTAAAATGCATGTTTGAATAAAATGTTACACAAATTTTTGTTTATAACTTTGTCTGCTGATAACTTATTTTTCTTTTAATGATCAATATATCTTTGAAAAATACTCTAGATTTTATAATGATACGAATTTTTAAAATATTTTGTATGCTTGCTTCACAATGGAGTCAAAGGGAAAAGTGCTACGTGTCAGCAGACAATTAGTTTCTAGAGTGGTAAGAAAGTTAAACAGTGACCTCACAATTGATTAGAAACCTAGAACAGGAAAAAATAAAAGTCCACTAAACGAACACAAAACCAAAAAGTATTCCAAACATTTCCAGATGCGAAGTGTCAAATGTTCTGAACGCCATTTGAGCAAAATTAAAGCCAAAATGGGACTTAAAACACTTAAAGTGCAAAAAGTACCAGATAGGAACGCAAAAAATAATGCTGAAACTAAAAAAAGAAGAAAGTTTCTAAAAAAAACAAAAAAATAAATATTGTGTAATGGATGATGAAACGAACGTCATTTCTGACTTCTTACAGCTTCTTGGACAAAAGTTTTATATAGCTGACGTCGACGAAGTTCTTGTTGGGCAAGCTATATGCAGCTGTGGTGAAAGAAGTGAGTCGTTTGTAACATTGGGCACAATTAACTCGGATAATTATACCAAAGAGTGTCTACGAAGAAGACTGCTTCCATTTATAAGAAAACATAGAGTCTGAACATTCTTTTGGACTCATTTTGCATTGTTCTATTACATTCAAAGTACTTTAATTAATTTTGTTCCGAAAAATATTAACCCTTCAAACTGCCCAGAACTTCGGCCAATTGAAAGATATTGGACCCTTGTCAAAAGGGAATTAATGAAGAGTAATTCCGCCCCAAAACATTGACAAGTTTTGAACATAAGTGGACAACTGGTTCCAGAGTTACGAATAGTACAATCGAATTAATAATGAAGGTTGTTTCGAAGAATATAAAAAAAAAAATCATTTCTAGTCATAAATTTATCCTTTATTTTTGCACATAATAAATCTGTAGAAAAAAGGCTACAAAAGATTATTTCATTCATAATTGCTTTTATATCAATATTTGTGTGTTATGTTTTATTCGATCGAATACTTCATCTAAATATTATGTATTATAATGTTTAAAAACATAGATATATTTTTTTCGTTATTTAAATTGCATCACACTCCGTATATATAAATATATATATATATATATATATATATATATATTATATTATATATATATATATATATATATATATATATATTATATTATATTATATTATATATATATATATATATATATATATATATATTTTTTTTTTTTTGTTTAATTTTTATTAATTTAATTTTATTTTAATTTAATTAACCGAGCATAGCATGTAGACTAATAGCTTGTTGTAGTGAAAAATACCAGAGCCTCTGGAGGGAATTGAACTGGTAACCCCCAGATTGATAGACTAGTTCACTATCAATTAATTTTTTATATATATTCTCTTTAATTTCTCTTTTCTTAATTGTTACAACATGACTACGGTTTGAGGTCCGGGAATTCCCGGTCAGGAAATCCCGGGATTTCCCACCAAAATAATCCTGGGAATTCCCGGGAATTTTTATTAAATTTCCCGGGAAAATTCCTACTTTTAAAATTCTATAGCAAAAATGTTGTTATTTTTAATACCTTATATTAATGAAGGATTGACGTTACTCTAAACATGGTATCTGCAAGAGTTTAACGGATAAAATATAACTAGAACGTTATCTGAGAGGAAAGTTAATGTTGCATGAATTAGGTTTGTGACTATTCAATTGGGTTTTTTTCTATTAAATGTCTATGTATTTCTTTATCTATGACTTAACGAATTTACTTATAAGTTTTTTCACATGAAATTTTAAATCAACTTTTTTTGTCATATTCAATTTTTAGATGCTTTAGTTTTATTATATATTTTAGGAATATTAAATAAGTTGAACTTTAAAAATAATCTCTATTATAAAAAAAATTGGGAGATTTTTCATTCTAACACAACACTTTCTTTTGAAACAGATGCATTCAAAATACTTATAAAAAAAACTAATCTCATGTTGTATTCATACGTATATGAGATTATTTTTGAACACTATGATTGGTCGAAAAAACGTTGTTGCAAACCAATTTTTAGTATTTACCAGAATGTAAGTTAGAGAAATAAAATGGATTTAAGCGATAAGCTATTTATAATAAAATTTATCCAATAAATTACTGTATATTTTTAAAAAGTTTTAGCATCAAAAACAATAACGTAGAAATCTAATGCAGTTTTTAACATAAATTACGATAGGTACTCATTTTATTTGTATAAAATATATAATATAATAATATTTACATTTTTTTTAATCTTAGAAATGGCGTTATACTTTTATATTTTTTTCATTTTTCGTTAATTTAGTATGATTTATAATGTTTCGTTTTGTTTTATTTAATAAAAAAAACAATTTTCTTTATAACTAAAGTTTAAAACTAAACTAAAGTTTAAACTTATAATTAAAGTTTAAAAAAATTCTCGGGAAATTGATTTTTTCGTTTCCATTTCCCGGGAAAGGAAATATTGCGGGAAACTCTAAACAGGACGTATGAGCGATATGTAATTTATCAATAAAGTAATTAAGAATGGTACTCATACCACCAGGTGGCTCATTGAATTGAAATGTGTAACATTTGTATAATCGTGTAATATTTATATTTAGCAAAATATATACATTATATATTTTCTTTTTCAATTTTTTCAATTTTTTCAAATATTCAAAACTTCATAGCAAAGACTTGTAGAGCGATGAGAAGTATAAAGAAATATTGTATAAATTTTTCGTGATGGTTAAAAATATTTTCGCATCAAACGCGGTGAAATTGTTATAATGATATTATTGTTTTGGGATCAATAATATTATAATTTCCATCAAATTACCTAAGTTTTGGTCACTTTTCTGTATAAAATGGATTTTCTTTGTAATATATATCGCGATATAAATATAAAATTTATAAACAAAACGGAATTTTTCTGCAATTATTAAATGTGTCAACATTTTATGATGAAAATTGAAGTGAAAAAAATCATTTCGAACCTATTTTTCACAAATTGTGTACAAAAAGGAGAAAATTATTTAAAAGTAAAATTTTTATATGTAATTCTATAATCAATAAGTCTTAAGTAATATTCTTTCTAATGATTGACCATATCGCAATGTTTTTCTCATTTAAATAAAAGAAGACATAAAGTAAAGTATTTTTAATCCATACGATATTCCTATGTTATATCATTTAAATGTTTTTAAAAAATAAAAATAAATAAAATATTAATAAATAAATAAAAATATTGAAAAAATGTTCAAAAGCATTTTAGAAATCGCGACCGGCTCATGAAGTTTTTTGTCTGTACTACTTTAAAAAACAAAATACCATTACTTTATAAATAAAGTAATGGTTTTTTGAAGTCCAAAACCCGAATTATAATCTTAATATGCAAATAGTATAATTATGTACATTACAACATTATAAAGCAGTTTAACATTATGTCTTATTTAAATTTTCATCCATTTTCTTCTACTATTGTATATAAATCTGTTTTTTATTTCATTTTTAAGTCGTCAGTTGAACTGTAGCACAAATAGTTTGTATTACTTTCCCATTGAAACACAGATACATACATTTATGTTGATGTTAATGGGACCAACTAGACCTAAAAACTATTAAATTTTTAAATGTCAATAGATGTTCCTGGATTTCTTAAAAAAGATGAATGTGTTTTAAAATTTATTTTTTGTTTTCACTTTTAATGAATAAATTTTGATTAAAAAAATATTTTTAGTTCGCCAAGAATCTTGTTACTACAAATTAATTGTATAAGCATTAATATAACATAAACATAGTTTGGTCACATTATTACAAATTTTTCGAGCCCATGGCATATTTTTTATCATACATTTCTCCTATTTTTTAGTTGTCAGCAAAATATTTTTTTATTGCAGACAAAAGCATACATATTTATGAATTATCACAACATTTGGATTGCTTCCAAAGATTCTGGCATTCAGGAATATACAATAATAATTTTAATTGATGCCCTGTGAAAAGATAAAAAATGCAATCAATAAATCATACAAAAGACATTTAATTGGATAGAAATGAAAAAGATAAATGTATGTAGATTCTTTTAAATTTAGACAATCAATTTGGATGGGTTTTACTAGAAATACAAATTGAAAATTAGTTTCAATTACTATTACTATTGGTAGTACATATATTCATCCAAATTTTGTTGAATTTGGGATGCAGTAAGCGGGAAATGAGAAAAAAAAGATGCACCAAAATATAAGGCAAATAAATGATATATCTATATATATAACCCTCATCCAATGTCCATTATAACACTTTGTTGTATGAAAATTTACATATTATATGATAAAATTTCTGAACAAAATCAGCCATATTCAGAATAAAAATACTTTTAACTTTGTCCTGGGTTGGATTCTGGTTAAAACGTTTTTTCAGATAGCCGCAGAGATTTTCATCTCTGGTGTATTTCAAACCCCGGCTGCGCTAAATCAAAATTTTTTCTAAATAGGATGACTGTTTACGTTTCTTTCTCATTGGAAAAAACAAAAGCGAAAAAATACTCAAAATATCAAAAATGTTTTATCAAAAACAAATTATAGTCCAAAAATGAATGAATGAAACATAATATATATATATATATATATATATATATATATATATATATATATATATATATATATATATATATATATATATATATATATATATTTGAAAGAGGTCTACCTGCAAAATCGATTTCGAATAAATTGAGACACACTTTTAGCTTTAGTTTCTGTACATATTATATAAAACTCATTTTCCATGATTATTTTCTTATCTGAATTAAAATTTGTTTCTTAAAACAATAATATATTTAATAAAAAATAATATATTTAATAAATTTTAACTTGAATATTACAAGATTTGTTAAGTTTTTTTAAAAAAATATTTACTTCTGTAAAAAAAAAACCGGTTAATCGGTTTTTTGAAAATTCCAAAAAAGCCGAATAATCGGTCACCCCACTCATATTGTAGAAAAAATATCTTTTATTTATTTATTTTTTTATTCATTCATTCATTTAGTAAGAACCTAGCCTATTGGCCATAATCGGTCTACTTCATCTACTCACAAAAATATCTTATCTTATGAGTTTTAATTCATCAAAGTAAGAACAAATAAAAGGGCGTATATATATAATTTGAATAATATAATAAGATAATCTTTTGATTTTATTAATAATTTCAGCAAATTTGTTCAAAAAGGAAACAAGTAAAATACATGTTGTCGGTCAGATCCGATCATCATATGCTACACCATGCGTTTTTAATATTTGTGGAGGGGTTCTTTTATGGGACCTATGGTCAATTGTCGACCGGTTGTTATATAAGATTTGATGGGGTAAATTACATTTCTGTAAAACATATGTAATAATATCACCATTGATATCACCATTTAAATTACCTTTATTATGCGCCTGAAATTAGGTTTAATATGAGAGCTATGGTCAATTATATACCAACTGTAATAAAACTTTGCACTAGGTTTTCTAAAAAAAAAAAAAACTTATTCGCTTCAAATATTATTCTTATGCTAATATTTATATGGGACTTATGCACTTTAAAGTGATTTTAGGAAGATGGGCTTATATGAAATCCATGACCAGTATTCTACTTATCTTCATGAAATTTGGCACACTAATTTATGTATATATACCCAGCAACAATTTTACTTTCCTGGTAAGCTAGCAGCTGTAATTGGAAGCAAAAATAAACAAATATTTTTTTCCTGAATAACTAGTTATTTTTGTTCAAGTTGTCCACAAATTCATGTAGTTAGTTTTAGACTCTAGGGGTACTCAAAAATATTTACCCAAGCGAAAATAAAAAAAGAACAAAAAATTTTGCCGGCAGTGAGATTTGAAATTATGCACAAATTAACTATTCATTTTTAACGACTAACGTCTTGTTCAGCACACCATCTCGCACTTAATTTTCTATGTGCCAAAAACTTGTTTTAGTATAAAATTTCTTTTTAGACATTTTGTAAAAAAAAAACTAACAGCATCAGAATGGGGTTAAACCAACAACCTTCTGGTTGTTAATCCAGCACTCTAGTCAACTGATCCACGTCATTGCAATATTATTGTGCTATTATACTATTGAGTACTTATTTATAATGACGCCTCATTAGCTAGAAACTACTTTAGCAAGTAGTTGTTATTACCGAGAACCAAAAAGTTTTTGCTGGGTACAGCACATATGGTCTGAATTTTAATGAAATCGTGATTAATATAAAGCATTTATAAACATTCATTACTGCTATTGTTCTAAAAAAAATATATGGATATAAGTCCTTATTCCATTTTAACGTTCTAATTCAAATACGGCTTTTTAAAATCCGTAATTTTGGTAAATATTTTATAATTTCTCTTTTATAGTTGTGTATTTTTCGAAACTTTGAAGACCTTTTGAGAGAAAATTCGACATCCTGAAGAAAAACTGAGTACTTAGTTTTATTATGTATGCTAGAGCCCATTTCATGATTTTTTTATGTGTGAAAAAATTTTTGGGAAATTGTTGCACGGTGTAACGTGTAAATTGACTGAGAAATCCTGAGCAGCAAAAAGAAAAAAAAACTTTATTTATCGCCCTGTGTTATTGAACAAATACACTATTCAAAATACTTATTACTCTTTAAAAATCGATAGTTCAACTAAAATTAATTCTTCCTACGTTTCATAATCTTTTTCTTGCTACAGATTATGTTCGCATCAATGCACATAATTTCATTTACTTTGGCAAGCAGTTTTAGTTATTTTACCTTCATGAAATTGATACTACAATTTGGTGCATACATTTTCGTATACCAGCCCTAAAAGAAATGTTAAATTTAAATGCAATATAATCTGAAAGTGCTTAAAAAATTTTAATTGTTGATGTAACAAATAATAAATACCCCAATAAATTTACATGATATAATAAATAGAAAAATATTTTTTCGACATGTTTCCTTAAAAATTTGAAGTAGTTTAAATTTTGACCTTTGATCTTCTTATTTTAAAGGAAATTCTTGTTCAATTTTCTTAAAAACTTCAGAATATATTTTCAGAGAAATGTGTAATAATTTTGCTTAGTCTGAATACCACTTAAAAAAATGACTATAACCAAAAAAACTGCAAAAAATGCCTTTCCGCAAAACTCAAATCGTATTTTCTGACAATTATAGTTCAAATTTAATTAAAAATAACATTTCATTTGAAAAAAATTAAAAATTTTTTTGTACGTTCCTTACACAAGTAGTCTAAAATAAATTAATGATCTGGGGTATTCGTAATAACTAAAACATTTTTTAATCGATTTTTTCATTTTATATCTAGTTTGATAGATAGTTATGTGTAGATTTCAGTAATATTTCACACAATATATTTTTAGAACCCAATGGACTATTTCAGGTGGAGTTACTGTCAAAATTCAAATTAAATGAAATAATGGTGTGGAAAGTAGTTATCTGAAAATTTGTCAAAATTTGTTAAGGGACTAAAAGTCATCTTAAAATACCTGTCTGTTATATGAGTTAATTAAGATTACACATAGATTTATTTGTAGGCATTTTATATCATAAACAAATATAACAAACCCACTTTATTATTTATTTAAAATTAGACAAATTATGTTTAAAGAAATCTTCATGAAAATAAAAGAAAATAACATTTGAAATTTCTGTTGACTGCTTTTGTATTAAAATGTCAACTATTGTTAGAATGCCATTTTAAACAATTTCCTTCTTTTCAATACTAAATTATGTATTTTTATCTTTGATGGATGATTTTAATAGTATAGGGACTCCCAGTTGAACTATATATATTTGTATGTGCGCAATGATAAGGAATTTAGAAAAAAATGTTTAAATTGGCTCGGGTGGAATTAAATAAAAATATTTGGTTGTATTACTTGTTAGTCATAAATGAAAAATTATGTAAATGCGTTGCATTAATGTAAAAGCAAAACCATAATTGGAGCGAATATAAAATGTTTAACAAACTGCGAAAACAAAGAACTTTAAGAGCCTCATTTTATAAGACTATTAAATTGATTTCATTTTTATTTTTTCAGATACCCCATATGCATATTTCAAATATTGAAAAGTTACCATTAACTACCACTGGATCACCATTATTAATACGCTGTAAAACTTTTCTCTCAGTTACATTTGTCATACCTAAAGATTCGGAATGTCATGATGTGTACACATCTCTATTAAAACTCTATCAACCAGGTAATTTTATCTCTTGACTTTATTTCTTAAGATTAAATATATAATAATTATTTAAACCTTTCTGTTTTAGTTTCTATTAATAAATTATATTGCTTCAATTATCAACCCGCCAAAGATGATTTTCCAAAGAATGCTGGATGGGAATATTTCAAATTGGAAAATGAATTCAAACGTATGCGTGTACCTAATGATACCTGGACTTTGTGTAATTTGAATACGAATTATGAATTGTGTGATACCTATCCTAGGCAGATTTATGTACCACAAGAAGCCAATACAGCCATGTTAATTGGTAGTTCACGTTTTCGTTCCAAAGGAAGATTGCCAGCTTTAACGTATTTACATTCCAATAAGGTGGGTATTACACATTAGTTTTTAAAATGTTTATAAAAAAATAAAATATTATTTAATATTATATATTGAATGACTGACAATATGATTTATATTTATAAAGAACATAGCTATTTAAAATTTAAACAGATCTAGCTAACAGTTCTAACATTAGGCATATGATTTAAAAAATCTGTTCAAATAAAAATATAATGTAAGAATTATAATAGATGTTCAAAATCGACTGACATTATTTTAATATCAGGCAATAATATATTTTAAATTTTACGTCTCAAAAGACGTAATTAGCACAGCTCTTTTCTCCAGTCTTCTAAATATTGTACTCAGAAAAAAATATATTAGTTAAACAACTAATGATTTTAGAACAAGTTCTTAAATTTGTGCCGGGTATTTTTTATCAGTAATAGATTTTCTAAGAATTCACATGGTTTAAAAATGTAACGATAATTTACCAAATTTCAAAGGTTTAAATTCGATTTAAATGAAAAAGGAAATCCGGCACTAAATTTGAAAAATTGTTTCTTAAAAAAAAACAAGTAAAAATGTTATATTGACTATTATACTCACCATCTGCAACTTTTTGTTCCACCCTAATTTAAAATTAAGTTTGGCTAGTTTTTGAATCAAAACTTTTTTGTTTATTAACCGATTTTGCCCATTTTCAATATCAAACAAACCTTATATTAGAGAAATATTTGAGCCGAATTTCGTCTCCCTAGGTGGTCCGCCCTGAACTCTGTCCTGCTTTCAACAGACAGGCGGACGCAAATAGCTAGATCGACTCAGAATCTTAAGAGAACGCAGAATGTATACTTTATGTAGACTAAGACGAATATTTCGACATGTTACACTGGGAATGAAAAAAAAAAAATATTTGAGAATCTTTCCATAGAATAAATTGTAAAATTTAAAAGCCATCTCATTGGTTATTGACGATGAACTTTTCAAGAAAATTATTAGCAATATGTTGAGCAAAGACTAACAAAAAAAGAAAAAATATTCTTCTACTAAATTAAGACAATATATATCAACTGTTATGCAAACTTTATTTCATTTGAAAAAAATAATAGAACAATAAATCTTTAAATATTCATATAATATTGCAAATGCTATAGGTTTTTATGAGTTTTTGTTAAATTTTTTATTAAGAAATATCATACAATCAATTCTCCATTTCCTTTTTCTTCACAGGCTTCCATTTGTCGTTGCAGTCAACCACTGTCGGGTTTTAGTGCACGTTGTTTAGAGGATGAACAAATGCTTGAAGCTATACGCAAAACAAACCCAAATACTGACTACATGTACGTTGTGGATACAAGACCCAGAGTAAGTTAAACCATAAGTATAACTGTGACTAGAGCACAGAACACAAAATAAAAAATCAATGCACTAAAAAGAAGAAGATAAAAAATAAATATAAAATATGCAAAATATGCATACGAGAGTATAAATTTAGCATCTACAAAGCAGTATACAGTGGATGGTTTTGAAGCATCCTTCCTTTGGAGTTGCTTTGGAATCTTAAATTTGTTTGTATATTTATGTGTGTATTCTTAAAAACATAATAGAATCCCTTTGTAAAACAATAGATTTTGTTGTTGATATTTGAAATATTTTAATTTTGTTATTTTGTATTTTTTTTGTTAGATAAATGCTTTAGCTAATCGTGCTGCAGGCAAAGGTTATGAAAATGAGGCATTTTATGAGAATATTAAATTTCATTTTCTTGGTATTGAAAATATTCATACGCAAAGGACCAGCTTACAAAAGTTAATCGAAGCTTGTGAACAGAAGGCACCAACTATGAGTGGTTTTTTGAATGCTTTAGAATCATCTGGTTGGCTTAAGCATATACGTTCTATATTGGATACATCGAGGTAATTAATTATACTGGCTATTAATATTTTTTATATATACAAAAGAGTGAGCGAAATCGTTTTAAAGGCAGCATTTAATATAATTACCGCTAATAAACGTTACAAAGTGGCACATTTTGACTTTTTTCGTTGCAAAAATCATAAATTTTGAACCAATGCAGATATTTTCAAAATTTACATTAAATTGTATACGTGAATACCAAATACACATTTTCGAAATACCTTCTACGCTAACACGTAATGTTAATGAATAAATCATTATTTTTACTTTATTAAGTAATTTTATGGGGCAGTCTGGTCCATGTAAAATTAAGTAAAACTGTACTTTATATAAATATAAACTATAAATATCTTAAATAGGGAAAAATAATAATAATAAAACTTGGCACAAATAAATTTTATATAAGCGTTAATAAGTCTACAAAATTTCATGAAGATCAGTTCACAATTTGGGAAATGACTTTAACGGGCACGAATTTTATATAAATGTTAATATGAAAAAAATATTTTAGAGAAATAAATTTTATTTAAATATGAAACACACTGCCAAATTTTGTGAGCATCGGTCCATTATTGACCATTGCTCCCATATAGGATCGACTTCATAAAATCATCCAGACGTGTGTAAAAATCATAAAATTGTTAGTATCAAAATAATGTATTATGCAAATAAGTTTTATATTAGTAAAAACATGACACCGAGTTTTATGAGGACCGATGCATAATTAACCGTAAGTCCTCAACATTAAGAAAACTACGTTATTAAGCTTTTGCAGTTTAACTGTTTTGGAGTGTATACGAGCAAGATAAGGCAGTCAATTTTAATTATTATTGTTATAGTATGAAATAATGAACATTTTCCAGGTAAAATCGAATACATCAACCTATTTTCAAGCTGGTAAGGAAAAAATTTATAAACATAATGAGGTTTTATTACTGACAATTTTTAGGGAAAAAGTTTAAGCGCCCTATGGTCCTATCCCAACATATTAGGGCTCATTTTAAAGCTTAAATACTTCTTTTATTTTTTTTTTTTTTTAATTTTTGGAACTCCCTTCATTTATTTAAATGTTATGATATTTTTAATGAAAAATGTCATGAAGTGCTCTTTAATACATATTCCCGATTTTATTGCGAGGTTGTCACAGTTATTTCAATTTTATACCCACGGTGGCAGCAAGGGACAGGCAAATTTTATTAAATTAGGTAGAATATTATCTAGTTGATGTCCCACAGTTAATATTTTCCATAACAAACTGTAGCCTTTTTAGTTCTATTCCATTGAATTTGGAAAAATGATCTAAGTATAGTGTCCTTTAAAAAGAACGACCGCCTAAAAAATAAAAGGCCAAATGAAAGTTTTTCTATCTTAGTTTATTTAAAATTAACCTAATTTTTAAATGATACAAAAATAATAATAATAATAATAATAATAACTGATTAAATCATATGGATACAATTCTTGTCTAAAAATTATAAATTTCTCAAAATGTTTGCCTTTTTTGCAGATTAAAAAATTTCAACTTTGAGCGGGTGTAACGACAACAATATTTAACCGATTCATTTTGTCCTCTGTTAGACCCAATCAATACTTTTATCAAATTCTTGTGTCAAATTTTTGATTTCTGCCATGGTTTTCAGCAAAATGAGTAACTGTGCGTTGTAACACCCGAAATATCAATCCTGATAACCTAATTTATTACAAATTACACTTAAAATTAATAAAATGTAAATTTTTTTCTTAGCTGTATTGCTTTTTCGTTATATTTATCTAAGAATTTGATAAAACTTATAAATTTTTGATTATAATTTGTTAGTTGAATAGCATATAAAGTAGCTGAATTGAAAATATTCAAGAAAAACACTAAAAAGTACAAAATAACACATTTTTCTTTTGTTGAATAACAGTTTAAGCTTCTAATTGATAAGAATTTAAAATTAGTTTCAAAATTATAAGAACAGCTGAATTAAAAATTCGTCAGATATCTTTAAGAATTAAATCAAATTCTTAAATTTTTCTTTATAATTAGTTAGCTGAATAGTATTTAAAGTAGCTGAATTGAAAATATTTAACAAAATTTGTAAAAAAAAAATACTAAAATAATACAACAACACTTTTTCCTTTACTGAATAAAATTTTTGTTAGCTTATTATTTTTTTTAATAAATTATGAATTTTGAGAGATTTTTTAAAAAATGTTATAACTTACATTTTACACTAAAATAATACTAAATAGCACTTTTTTCTTTTGTTGCTAAATTATAAGAATTTTTTTTAATAATTTATAATAACATCATAAGATTTCTACTTTTTAAGACGAAAGTTTTGTTGTAGAAGTTACAAATAAAATAAAAATAAATAAATAAATAAATAAATAATTTAGATTTATAAGTCCAGCTGAATCGCTTTTTATCAGCTATGTTAAGAATTTTGATATAATTTTAAAGAATTCAAAAACATTTTTAATTTTTATCTATATTTTGTAAGCTGAATGAATCAACATTTTTTAAGACAATTTATAAAAAAAAATCACTTAAATGTTAAAATATTCTTCCATTTTATATGCTCTATTAGTTTTTTGTTAACTGAATTGCTATTTAATTTAATTTGGGATACTATTTAATTTAATTTAGGATTTCTAAAGAATTTTGTCATTTCAACTAAACAATTTGATACAAATAATGACAAAAATAAAATTTAATAGTATTTTTCTATTTAGTTGCTAAATTATAGGTTAGGTTAGCTTAGGTTAGGTTGAAAAGGGCGGCGTTTTCACGCATCCACTTAGAGACTATCCGGTCCATTGTGATCTCTTTATAGAAAAAAAAAAACAAAGAAAACTAATAGAAGAGAAAAGAGAAGAAAAAGAAAAACCTAAGCAGAAAGAATAGAAATATAAAGCTAATGAAATAAAAGAATAGTGTGGAACCCAAGACCCACCAATCAACTCTGTCTGACTACCTCTTTTACTTTATACCCATTACGAACCCTATAAGGTTGCCGAGTCCTTTACCCGTAACCTCCTCCAGTTTGTGTAGAATATGGCTCCCAAACCACTTCAGTCTATTACGCTGAATCCCTAGACAATGACAGAGTATGTGATCCACTGTCTCTAGCTCCTTCACATCATCGCACGTCCTACAATAGTCTGACGTGCCAGTGTCCCACTGGTTATATTCCCTATTGCGGGGTGACCAGAAATCATACCAACAATGACTTTAGATTTCCACGATTCATGCCACGATTCACGAATCTGCTGGTTTAAGACTAGGCCATAACGCTTTAAATACCTTGCCGTCCATTCTGCTCCTCCAAGCATGATTCGTCCTTCCTAAAGTCCATTCCAGAATGGCCATGACACAATAACTTGTTATTGCCAGTAGTGCCGCCTGACTATCCACATAGATAGTCACCTTAGTGTATCTCTCCAGTCCGCTCCAGTCCAGAGGTCCCTTCTAGGTATTTCGATAAAGGGAGTAAACTCGATGTCAATTATAATCCGTTTGGGCAGCCAAGGATAATGATCGACTATCAAGCTTGACTTCACTAAGTATGCGAACATGCCCCACTGTGAAGCTCCCTATCAATCCCAATTCCTTCAGTCTAAACAGGCTCCTCACAGGCATTCCTCTCACGAACTCCTCAATTGGATGAAGGTGGGGAATGATGTCCAATGCCGCCTGAGGTGTACTTTTCACGGCACTCCTAATGCCAATTGAAACACACCTATGAACTTTAGAAAGAAGGTTCCTCTAAATTATAGGAATTTGCAATTTTTTAATGTTTTTGCATTCAAGCTAGATTGGACTGTTACTAGCTGAATTAGAAATTTTTTGCAGATTTTTTTTATTGAATAAAGTTTTGGCTTTCTAACTTATATTTTGTTAGCAGAATAGGAAAAAAATGCTGAATTATATTTTTGCGGAAGTATCTGCTTTCATTTTCTCAATTTCTTTTTTTATAACTGAATTTTGGTTGCTAATTTATTAGCATTTTTTAGTCCAACTGAATTACATTTTTACCAGCTGAATTACAATGTAAAACTATAAGTCATACAAAAATATTTAAGTTTTAATGATTTCATATATTTTAACTTTTTTTTTAATTTGAATTAGCTGAATTACAATTTTATCAACTTAAATTAAAATGATTTTAATTTTTTTGTATTTTTCTATTATACTTATGTGATCTTTATTTTTCTTTTCTTTGATAGATGAATAGAAAATAAAGTTGAAGAATATTTTTTTTAATCAGAATTCACAGCTGTCCTTTGCTGAATCTCTTTTTTCTTAGCCGAAGTAGACTTTTATTGCTAGTTTATAAATATATTGACTATTTTAATAATTTAATTTATTTTAATAATTTTAATTTAATTTTGTACCTTACCAGCTTAATTATAATGTAAAGTTATAATTTATGTAAAAATATTTAAAATTTAATGATTTCATCGATTTTAATATTGCTGAATAGAATTTTTATAAGCTGAATTATACTTTTTATCAGTAAAATAAATAAAATTTGCTGTTAGAAAAATTTATTTATATTTTTATATATTATTCTTTTATTTTCCTAGAAACTTTCTGGATTATATGTGATTTTATTCCTTAATTTAATTTGCGCAAAAAGAATTAAGTTATTGTAAGCTGCAGGAAGAAAATTGTGTTAATAATAATTTGATATCAATCTTTTAAATAAAATTGTAATTAAAATTTACTAACCTTAACAACTTCTTTTACAGTTTCATTTCAAATGTTGTTGATAAAGGAGTATCAGTTGTTGTACACTGTTCCGACGGTTGGGATCGTACTTCACAAGTATGCTCATTGGCTTCATTAATGTTGGATCCATATTATCGAACCATTAAAGGTTTTCAGGTATGTAATAAACTTATTTTAAACTTCAATATTTTTAATATATTTCCTTTATAAATTTAAGGCTCTAATTGAGAAAGACTGGTTGGCTTTTGGTCATAAATTCAGTGATCGTTGTGGTCATGTACAAAATGATGCTCGCGAAGTGTCACCCATATTCACACAATTTCTCGATTGTACTTGGCAATTAATGTCGCAACGCAGTGATGCTTTTGAATTCAATGAAAGGTTTCTATTGATACTACACGATCATGTACATTCATGTCAATATGGTACTTTTGTTGGTAATTGTGAAAAGGATCGTTTAGACTTGAAATTGGCCGAAAGAACATTTTCCTTATGGGGCTATATGGCCAATCATATGAATGAATATATTAATCCTTTGTACAAACCCAATATTGATGAAACAATTAAGGCTAATTTGGCACCTCAGTGTATAAAGTGAGTTTAATTGTTTAATATTTAGCTAATATAATAAGTATTTTTTGTTTATATATGATTTTAAGGTTCTGGCGAGGTATGTATAGTCGCTTTGAAAGTGGTGTACATCCAAGAGAGCCTTTGGGAGATTTGCTATTGGCCAGTAAAGATCATTCAACTTCCTTAGAAGATCATGTTCAGCATTTAACTAAGGTATATTTACTTTCTTTTAGTTTCCTGTATAATATTACTTAATAATTGTTTGTTTCATTAGCGTATTGCAAGCTTTAAAAATTACATCTCGAAATCTGCTAAAAAATTACAAGATGCTACTTCTACTAAGTCAACAACCAAAGAATCTACTAATGCTACAGATACTAATGATAACAAGTGGGTTTTTTATTTGTTGTGTTAAAAAATATATTTATTATTTGATATGTTTTTTTTTAGATATAATTATGATAAAAAGATGAGTGAATTATCGTCAGCCGATGATGATCATCCTTTAAAACCTGCTGGAGGAGGAGAAATTGTTAGTGGCAGCGGTAGTGGTGGCATGTCATTTGCTAATTTATCGGTAGGTACTTTGTAACTTTATAGTAACCATTTACATTAATGTAGGATTATTTCACAAAAACAAAGTTTATTACGCCTTTTGATATAAATAAGTTATTTACAAAAAATGTATAGCCAAAAGCGTTAAATTTTGCTTCCTAATATATATTTTATTAACTGGATAGGAAATAAAGTAGCTTTAGTATCGAAAAGAACTTAAATAACAAAATGCAATACTTTTTCCATAACTGAATTGCTTTACTGTCAGCTGTATAAAAATTATATATACTAATTTATCAATATTTAGATTTTTTTTTAAATATTTCTGATTTTAAATAAATTTCTAGAGGCTGAAATAAAGATTTCGACAAATTTCTTTAGGAGTGTATTAAATTTCTTAATATTTTGTTAGCTGAATAATATATAAAGTTGCTGAATTTACATTTTTAAACCAAATTTATAATAATAATTTTTCTTCTTCTGAATTACTTTTTTGTTAAATAAATATCAATTATAGTTATAGTTCTTAAATATTTTTGTCATTAGGTCCATTGTGTTTTAAATTGTTGAATTAACAACCTATGTAAATTTTTAAGAAATTTAATAATTTTTTCTGGTTTCTTACTTATATTTTATTAGCTGAATCGCATATAAACTATTGACTATTTTTAACAAAATTTATGACAATTGCACTAAAATAATAAATTATTTCTCCGTTTTTGTTTGCTGAATTACTTTTTTGTAAACCGAGATAGAGTTTTTGTTACTTATTTATAAGAATTTTGAATTATTTCATTAATTTAGATTTTTCTAATACAGATGAATAACATTTATTTAATAAATTTAATTAATTTTTAAGATCAGCTGAATAAGATATATACAAAAAATATTTTTTGCTAAAACTAAAATAATTAAATATGTGTTTTCCTTTTACTGAATTGAGTTTTTAATAGCGGAAATAGAATTTTTGTTGCTTTAAGTGTTTTAATTTTGCTTTGCAAAAACGTTGGTTTTAAAAATATTCTTGTTTCTTAAAAATGTAGAAAAAACTTATTTTTTCTCTTTTTTCAGCTTTCTGATGATGTTGATCCCAGTACCTTAAATGAGGAAATCAATTCGGTGGCTGTTGATTGGAAATCAATGCGCAACGTAACGGCTTGTTCTTGCTCAACGCCATTCGACCAGTTCAGCAAGAAAACACATTGTTGGAAGTGTGGCGATATATTCTGTGAAAGATGTATTGATAAGAATATTCCCTTGCCCGGACAAGATAGTGGTAAACCGGTACCCGTTTGTCGTACATGTTTTCGTTTGGTACAAAAGATTAGCCCATAAATTCATGATGAAACAAAAGTTATTCGGTCAAACGGAATTTCTTTATCGCTTGTTTACTAAGCGTAAATCTGCTGTGTTAAATGTATGGGATTAAAGTGATGGTGAGGAGGAAAATAAAGTTTATTCTAATATGTTTTTAAAGGAAACTACTTACTATAAATCAATAATGTGTCTGGATATGACTGTGTGTATGTATGATTGTGTGAATGTCTTAAAAAAGAAAAATATATCGACAATTGCAAAGAACGACCGAGTATCTTTCAATATTAATAAATTTTTCACGCAAATAGTCCAGGGATATCTATATAGATTTTTCAAAATTATATATTTATATATATATATATATATATATATGAATTTTGATTACATCATCAATACCAATATTTCATAAATAAAAAAAGAATTAAAAAAATTAATTTTAAAGCAATTACATTTTGCGTTGGTTATGCTATTTCAGATTTTTGACCTTGTAGCATATTTAGAAAATAGGGAATCTTTACTTTAAAATAAGAATTCAAAATTTTTGGGATGCACACATCTATGCACAATTTCGCTTTTTCTAAAACATATTCACATTTTTTAATATATTCGTATTTTTATGGTATTATTTTTTGAAATGTGAGTAGGTTTATATATTTTAATTAAAAAAATTATTGAGTTACTTTTTAAAAATTATTAAAAATAGCAAACCTTTAAAATACACCTAAAGAAAAATTAAAATTTAATGAATTCAACAATTGCTAAAATTGCATCTATAAATTGCATTTATATTTTGCAAATATTATTGAATGAAAAGGATATTTAAGAGATGCCGACTGAATTACTCAAAAAGAAGACAATAGCCTTTTATATGCTTTTTAAATTACACAAATGCGTCAATATCTTCAAGGATATGAATATTTAAAGTTGCATACTTTTTATATTTTGTTAACTTTTCCACAAATTTAAATCATTTTTTTTTTTTTTTCACAAAATAAGAAAGAATATTATTTTTATATGAAAAATTTGGAACATGATTTAAAAAAATTATATTATGCATAGTAGAAGGGGGCGTCCCAAAAATTTGAGATTTTTATTTTAATGTAAAGACTCCATCTATACTTCCAAATATGTTAAGAAATCAGAAAATTTAAATAGCGTATTTAACGAAAAATGTATTTAAAAAAATGCAATTACATTAAAATACATTTTTAAAAAATCTTTCTTATTTTTTAAATATTCGTATTAAAGCTGACATAAGCAAAATGCAAAATTCACAAAGCCTTCCCAGAGATATTGATATTTAAAGTTACATACTTTTGATTTTTTGGTTTTAGTGAATAAGTGAAATAAAATAATGAGTTTTTGCAATTCTGCGAAACTGAAAACTAAGATCGATAAATGGTTTAAAGGAGTTTGCGTATACAAATTTTTATGGAAATTGAAAGACATCATGTAAAAAATGCAACTTTTCGGTAGTTCTTTCATGGAATTGTCGATATATAAATATTCGAAAATCAAAATTAAGCGTATTTGTAGCATGAATGTTTTTTTTTTTCTTTTATAGTATAAAATCGATTACAGGCTAAACAAAATATAGCATCAGAATTATTTAAATATGTATTTAAAAGTTAAATTAAACAAAACACAAAAGAAAATTATAAAAAAATTGCATTTTAAATTGAAATACAAAAAACAAATAATAATTACGTAGGATAAAATCTTAAACTTATTTAATTTAATAATTATAATTTCTTTAAGTTCACATTTAAATATATTTATATATCTACCTATAATTACTAATTGTTTTGTTATTTTCCCAAATTATATTAAATATTTAGAAAATTTTATATATTTATGTAAATCTCTTTAGTTATACAATATTTAAACATAAAGTTATTTTATAGCACAAATTACATATCAGTCATTTGCTGCAACAACGTTATAACTCAAATAACGCAAATTTCGTGTTAATATCACTAATGCATAGTCAATAATATGTTTTATTAACTGACAAAGTAAGAGTTTTTTATATTTCAAGCGGGGTCGCTTTAAAATCATTTCGTCCTAATTGCATAATCTATTGTGTATTACATAAAACAGCGTATTATTTTATTTATTTTTTAACATCTTAAAGTCTTTAAGTTTTACCATAATAATTTCCATTCAAAATTTTTAAAAAATATTATCAACTTAAGAACTAAAAAAGCGTCTCCTGAAAAAATAGTTTTTTTTTTAGTTATGAGTTGTTGCAGCAATGAGCGATATGATTGATCTACATACATACACAAATTCAAAAATTGAAAAATTTTGGACGTATTTTTTTATTGAAGAAATTATATGAAATCAAATAAATTTTTGTAAAAAAGCAATGAAATAGTTAATTGTTTTAAATAATTTGACTTTATTCGCAGAAAAATAATTAAAAAATAATTCCCCAAATTAGAGAAATAACTTTTACAAATATAAAAATTATTAAAAAATAAAATCAGGCCAAAGATTCGTAGACATACAGCCGTATTCAAAATGAAAAATGTATGATTGCTAGCAAATTTTGGCAAAATTTGAGAAAAAAAACTAAATCGGATATTTGAAATTACCAACATCAAAAATTAGGTTTACTAAATGTTAATAAACATTTCTTATGTGTTTTTTATAGAAAAATTGTTTTATTTATGATTAACCCCTGTAATCTGAACTTTATGACTAATTTTGTTATAATTTTGTCATTGTCACAAAATTCTGAATATGAGTGTAAATTTTAATTAAAAAAAAAGTATATAATAATTTTTTTTTTTTATTTTCATGAAAAATCTCAAGCCAAATATTCAAATATTCTTAGTCTAACTTAACTTATGTATAAATATACACTTTTATCATAAGTATTTCCTATCACGAATATGTCAATTATTTGACATTGAAGTTGATCGAATAAAATTTCATAATTTTTTAATTATTCGTGTGATCGAATAAAATTTTAATTTTCTTCGATTAACAGAAAAATAAAATATATTGTTCGAATAATTAATTACAAGTTTAAAAAATGCAAAAACTGGTATTTTCTTAAATCGATTTTTGGATTAATTAACATAAAACAAATCTCAAAGTAACAATTCATTAAAATAGAACAAAAAAATATATACAAAAATTGAGACCATATTCAAATTACAGACAAATTATATAATTAACTAGCTTAACCCGGTGCGCTTCGCTGCACTGTTAAAATAAAATAAGTGTTAAAAAATTCAAATATATATTTTTTTATGATTTAATTTATTTATTTTCAAACGTATTGTATTTCAACTTATTTTGTAAATATACACTTTTAACAAAAAAAAAATTATTTTAATATATATTTATTTATATTATTGATAGCAACTAATTCAATTAAATAATTCTTATTATTAATGATTATTGTAATGCTTTATGATCTGTGTGGACAGATTTTTATTTTGAAATTTATAGTTTTCCATTATAGTGGCTTTAACCACGTTCTTCACTTACGCGATATTTAATATGTGCAGCATATGGGAGTATTGCTCGCCCTGCGCCTACCCCCTTTATTTTAATTTTCAAAGGTGTAGTTTATCATAAGAGTAACTCGTACCAAATTTGAACATTGTCACTATAACAGTTCTTAAGATATGTGATATTAAACATTGGCGTCCTATGGGGGGGTACCACTACCCCTGCAGCTATCTTACTTCAATTTCGGTGCTCAGAAGATCCTACTACAAACAATTCAAGAAAACGAGTGCAGCGGCTCTTAAGATATCCGATACTTAATATTGGTATCCTATGGGGTGTAGCACTTCCCCTGAATCTATCGAAAAAATAAGTGGCCTATTTTATTTTCGGGGCTCATGTGATGTTACTGTAAAAATTTCCGGAAAATCGATTCAGTCGTTTAGGAGTCTATAAGCCAACAAACAGACAAACATATATATAGATATAAAGAAGATATAATTAAGCTTTTTGGCTTTAAAGCGATTATTGTTTTTTTAATAAAAGTAGATGTGCAAAAAATCCTTTTGTTTACTATTGATGGTGGCAATACAGTAAGAATAGCATTAAAAGGAAATATAGTTTTTCTGCTCTTTTTAGATTTTTCTAAATAAAGTTATAATTATCAATATTGCGAGACTCTATTTTTGAAATTTTTAATTGATTGAGTTCATTTCACAAACCATCGCCATACATTTTAGAATCTTTGGTTATTTCTACATCATTTGAATAATTAAAATCATTTTTGAAATAATGCTGTGACTTTAGTGTCCGTAAAAGGGATTAATCAGAAATCTATCAACACGTGGTTTAAATCCTTTTCGACAGGATTTTTCAACTAAACAAAATTTTTTACATTTATAATTTCAGAAAGGCATTTGCGTACAATATAATAATTTAACAAAAACAATATTTCTCACAGATATTTAAGAGTGTCATTGGATTAACTTGGTATAGGTGATACCTAGTACTTCTATTTAAGGATTTCTAATGTCTGAATTATGAAATGAAAAGATTTTATAAAAATTACAAAAGGATTATGACCTTTTTCATAATAAAAGTGTACATAATTTAATCGAATATGATAATGGATTGGATTTCATAATCTTTTCTATAAATGAACCATTCAGACTCACAATTTTGAGAAGATTTTTCTTAAATTGTGAGTTAATATATACATATGTATGTTCGAGAAAATAAAAAAAATCGTCAATAGACCACTTTTAGCACAAAAAATCATCAAAAAGAGCGAGAGAGACCGAAAATGTGTATGAAATTATTAAATATGATATTTTTTCGGCATATATAATTATGCCAAAGTTGGATTCTACAGGTGCTTGCCATTTAGATGTGTACAAATCTATTGAAGCTTGGTAAAATATATCAGTGCTAATAGCAAAAGCAAAGTAACCACAAACAATTGATGAACTTACAATAAAGCCTTCTTTTGCAGTAGTTGGGGATAAAATGTTAGATAAGCCCACAAAATAAAAAGTTATGAAAATCCCTTTATCAGATAAAACTGAAAAAAAGTTGATGACTTGCAGCGTATTGAAACAACTGAATTGTCTAATATAAGCCAATTTTTATTTTTTTGACAGAACGTGAAATAAAGGATGAATTATTGTTTACTAAACCTTTATCTACGACTTCCATAGGTGTACAGATGGAGCCGCATCAATTATAGGATTGCGATCGGGTTTTTTAAATCACTTAAATCTCACTGCGTAATATACCGACAAATGCTTTTCAAACTACTATAGACGCAGTAAATTTTATAAAAACTATTGCCTTAAGAAGTAAATTCTTAAAGTCCTATGTGTCGTCTTAAATACAGAACGTAAGAAACTACTATTTCGTATCAATGTCCATTGGATTTCGAAGGAAATATGCTGAAGAAATTATATGAATTAAAGATAGAAAGTAGACATTTTCCTTTTATACAAAAATTAAGATCTTTATAAAAAAATTACAGAAAATTTTTTATATATTACTTTGAATGATATCTTGGATTCATTTGATGTTCAAAAAGAACATATGAAAAGTATAATAATATACTTGGATACACTTCACGATGAATTTTCCCGATATTATCCGGAGCTTAAAACCAATTCTTGCCAAATCAGTTTACTTCGTAGTTCATTTAGCATTGCTATTGATGACATAACAAATAATATTTTTAAGAATAATGTGCCAAATCTGTGTTTGTTGAATATTTTTTATTTATTTTTTATTTTATTTATTTTGAATAATATTTCATAACCTAGCCTTTTGGCCATAATCGGTCACAAATTTCTACTAACAGATAAATTTAAAATACAATTCATAAATAAAAATTTAAATATATAATAACATAAAATAAAAGGTAAAAAATACATTTAAGAAGTTATTGCTAATTAATAAAAACAGTTGGCTAAAACAGTTTTGGCTAAAATATTATAAAGTTTGGACGTTGGTTGGGAATGAAGTGTAGAAACATTTGCTTCAGTTTGTATATATGTACATGTTTGTGCGAAACTAGTTTTTCTTTCCCACAGTTCATACAAACCAAATTTATATCACGTTTGGGTGTGGAAAATGAAGTAAGATCTGCTTTGTCAGATATTTTTCCCAATGTAATATTTTTTAATTGTTTATGACCTTTAAAAGGTTTTTATTTTTTGTATTTAAATAATAAATGAATTTTTGGTAAAGCGATTTTATTTAAAATAAATGCTATACTATACTAAAAATCAAAATGTGGCAAGAGGTCCGCGAAAAAACAAAAATTTCTAAAAGGGTCCGGGAAGCATGAAGACCACTCTAATGTAGTTATTTACATACATGCATAGCTTCCATATAACTGCGATATTTCCTTAAATTTAAATTTGTCATAGTATAAATCCCCGCTGAATACATTTTTGACTCTGTCTCTTTTACAAAACACTTACAAGATTAAACAACGACAAAGTTTTTTTTTTTTTTTTTTGTCAAACATTTTTATCAAACATTTGCCAAACTTGACTGACCATAATGTAAGTAAACTATAGTCAGTCAGGAAAACTAGACTAAACGTGTTATAAATAATACATACATACTACACATACACACATTGGTACTAAATTGAAATATAGCTGGACAAAATTACATATACAGTGTATCACAAAATACTTTGTCTATACTTTTTTATAAGAAATTTGTTTTTCAATCATTAAAGGAAAAGAAAACAAACAAATTTACGGTTAACTATTAAAAAACAATTGTTTGTTTGTAAAATATTATATTTTGTGTGTTTATTGTTGCTTTTAATCATTTAGCATCAGAATCGGCGTTACCGTAAGCATTTTCAAAAAGTCGCATAAAAAGGCGACTTTTCAAAAAAAAAAAAATGGCACTAAAAAAGGATTTTTTGAAAAAGAGCAACTTATTTCAATAGTTCAAAGTTCTTAAAAACATAAATTTTAATTAATGAATTTTATTATTTAATTAAATTAATAATATATATTTTTTATATAATAAATATGAATTGTGACTATTATAAGCGATTTGTGTGTCATGAATATTGATGAGCAAATATTGATCTTATTCAAAATTATCTGAATACATCTATAAAAGTCTTTATATTTGCAAGAAAAAATTGAAAAACTTGTCCAACTTTGTACGAAAAATTTCGGAATAACTCCGAAACTATTGAGCGGATAAACAGATACATTGAAGACGATTTAGACAGCATCTTTTGGTATTTTATTTTCTTACTCATCTACAAAAAGTAAATGCATATTAAATTTGTGCCAGAATCATAACATTAAGAACTTTTTATTCATCATTTTTAATATATATATAAAAAATGTAAATCAAAAAGCGTACTTTATTAAAAAACGGGTAAATAGTGGCACATAATGCCAAAAAGTGGCAAATTTAGTTCATTATAAAATGGGGCATAAAAAATGGCGAGTGAATTTGAAAAGGTTCAATTTGCGACGGTAACACTGATCAGAATTCGCAGGTCACAAAAGTATTTTGATTTGATTTTATTAACTTTTGGTATTTATTTACTTTTATTATTATTTTTTTTTATTACTATTATTTATTATTATTATTTTTTTATTTTATTTATTTATTTTTTTGTTAAAGTAACACTTGTTGGGACATTATTTAATCATTAATTATTAGTCATTACACTCTTTTTGAATCCTTTGTTGTTAAAAATGCGGAAAAGAAGTTTATTACATAACTAAGAAAAAAAATTTTATACCTTAAGGTATAAATAAGGTTTTATACCTTAACCATGTTATGAATTTATAATAAGGTTAAATTAATTCAATTAATTTGTGAAATATTTAGTCGGTGTCGCCAAATAATACAAAATTTTATAAAACGTACCAAATTTCGCGGAAACATCGAAAATATGCCACGCTGAAGTCGTCCGAAAAATTTAAGTTCAAGAGATAAAATAAAAAAAACTCCAAGAAACCCGGTAAAAAACACATTAATCGTATCCAAAAATTAAGAACAAAGTAGCGACAAGACTACAAGCAAATGTATATAAGAAACGATCTGTAAGACACTAAGAGCCAATAATATCCACGGTCGTGTTTCGATGGAAAAAATGCTCATTTTAGAAGCCTACATACAAAAAGGTTATATTTAGAAGAACTTTAAAAAACAATTTTTTTAGTCAAATTGCTCTTGCATATTCAATGATGAAAGCAAAAACAACCTTTTCAGTTCCAATTGACGAACCAGAGAGAGCCAAATTATACCTTAAATATAAAACACATAAAATCTACTATAAAGCAAGTAAGTGGTTCTATAGTTGGCAAACTGATATGTGTTGATAGTATAATAGACATAGAAAGCAATAATTGTTATTTCCCACAAAATGTTGAACCGAAATACATATATGGCTTTTAACGACAAAACTCCTACACAGAATCAAACATACTTCAAAATACTGGCCTTATTCCAATAAAAAATTTTGGGACTTACATGGAAAAAAACGTCCAACAACATCGAATTTCATTGAAGACAACATTAAAAGAAATTTTACAGTCAGAATGGGACACTATCGATCGAGAAGTTTCGAAATTAATTGTATGCAATTCTAAGACGTCTGGAGGCTGTGCTGGCCAACACTCGTTATCAAACTAAATACCAAAATTAGTAAATACTTAAAAAAAAAAACAGTGTAAAACGAAAAAATAAAATACTTTTGTGACCTAAAAAATAGTGTTATATGGGCCATTATCAAAAATTTTTATTCTGGCTGAAACTGACTTTAATTCTTAATAAGTTTTGTGATAATAGTATTTTAACCAAACGGTTACAAATCTAAACTCACAAGACTTGAAACTCATAGAGTACAAAATTTTAGCACCATAGGTTTTATTTCATAATCATAACAACAATCATGTTCAAAAATTAAGAAAGGACTTAAAATTACTTAAAATTATTCTATAGTTTTTGTTCGCGCGTTTATATTTTTTTAACTTATTTGATTTGATTCATATATGAGGAATTGTCTTTTTACATTTACTTTTAAAAAACCGAGTTTAAGACTCAAATATTGTTTTTAGTTCTGATTTTTTAAATTAACTTTTGATGCCATTATATTAACAACACTTCGTGTAGTAAAACAGCAAAAAATCAAGTTCCTTGTGGTACCGGCAATCATTCAAATTTAAATAAAAAAAAAAAAAAAAAACTGAAAATAACAAGTTTTTTTCTTTCTTTTGATTGCTGTAATAGTGAATTTTAGCAAATGTGTCCAAATCCTCTAATTTAAACTTTTGGAAAAATCCCTCCGTTTTGTGAAAAAATTCTCTCCAATTTTCCCTCTTCCTTAAAATTGCTATTTTTACAAAAAATATTTTTTTTACTAAAAATACATTGAAAAATTCGCACAAATGTAATTTTTGTTTGAAATTCAATAAAAAAAATATCTAGCAAATTTAGATTTCTATTCTTCAGTAAGAGTGTATGATAATGTTGCATTTTTTCCTTATCTATTAAAATTTTTTATCGTTTTTTGAGAAAAATTTAAAATTCTCTTTATTTTTACAAAACATAAAAATCCCTCCCTATTTCCTTTTGCCTTAAAATTTCTTTAAAAATTCAAAAAGGGAAAATTTCCACCATCTGACATCACTGTCGATGATGTCAAGTGTTGATTAAATTATATTGTGGACAAGTGGTGAAACTAAACAAAATTTTCAAAATTTTAATTTTTTCCAGTTTTTATAGTATGTTTTTATTATTTATTTATTATTTTTTATTTTCAAAATAAAGAATGGAGGTTTATTGCTCTTGTAATTATGAATCGTTTGAG
The DNA here is from genome assembly GCA_932274085.1 of Protocalliphora azurea. Classification (NCBI taxonomy): domain Eukaryota; kingdom Metazoa; phylum Arthropoda; class Insecta; order Diptera; family Calliphoridae; genus Protocalliphora; species Protocalliphora azurea. The sequence continues at coordinate 140,605,240 of OW026521.1, read as the reverse complement.
ATACATCTTGTTAATGTGCCCTCAATGGAAACGCTATAGGAGGTGCCCAAATTTGAGGAGAAAAAACGTGAATCGCTCCAATTTAAATTACATTTAAAAATTATTATGGCGCGGTAAAATATTAATATGATAAAATTTTATAACTCTTTAAAATCGATCTAAAATTTTGCTTATTTTATTTTAGAATTTCTTTACATTTTATTTGAAATTATATTTAGAATAAGTACATCTATTCCGTTTCAGTTAAGCGAAAAATGGGTTAAAAATTTCATAAAAAGTATTAATGACTTAAAATCGCGGTGTCTTTAATATTTCATAAATCGTCGAGGCATACCCAGGGCGATTATTGAAATCGGTAAAAATATACACCAATCTGTAGCTGTTAAGATAGCTTCAATTTAATGCAACGTTACAAATTTTTGGGTGTGTATTTTTGTCATTAAAAAATTTATTTTATGGTAAAATGTATAATATTTGCAACTTTTTATTTATTAATATCATTTGAAGATTTTTTTTTTTGTCGTTAGATGTGAAAAGTATATCAGCAAATTAAAAATAAAAATAAAAAATCTATCTACACTTTGTTTTTTACTCGATATTCTAAAGAGAGGTTTAGCAGATATATGATCGCTATAATGTTCACTAATATAAAACTTTTCGAAACTTATTTAATTTGTATTTTGCATACCTTTGTGTAGGTTACATTTATTTTTGATATCGGACTTAAAATGGAATTTTTAAAATTTTTTAAAAATTCTGATTTTTAACTACCATGACATAAACGGTCATTTCTTGTTCATTGATATAATTATCATCGGTATTATTAACTATATCATATCACTTTAAATTTTTATTTTAGACATATTTATGTGAGTTAAATACGTGTGGTAATTTTTTAAATTTTGTTGAAAATAGAAATTTAGCAATGTTTTAATGTTTTTATAATTTTTTATGTTAAACCTCCATAACACTGACGCCACTCGCTAAAAGGCATTCACGCGAACATATTTTTGTTTCTATAAAGCCATTAAGAAATTGTAAAATTTTTTTGACCACCAAAAGTAAACGAGTTTAAAGAAATGCCAATATAGACTAATCGGATTTTGTAGATAAATTCTTAACCTTCTTTATTATTGTGCAGACTTTCAACAATAAATACAGTCAAATAAATAAATGTAATAAAAAAATTTTATGGGCTCTTTGAAACTTTTTATTTTTGTATTTCTATATAGCAAATTGCAATTTATATAAATTTTGGATATACAGATATAAGAAGTGCAATTAATGCAATAAATTTAAGTCAAATGTCGTTGATAGGTAAATTGAACGGACAACACGAAATTGACTATAATTGTCATAATTAGGTGGTGTTTGTAATTGTAAATTTTAAATATAAAAATTAAAATTTTTTTGGGGGGAAGGAGGGGTTTTAGAAAATATTTATTATTTCTTTGTAATAAACTCGAATAAAATATATTTTCGTATAATATTTTCGTATAATATAATAGAGAAATAACTTAGATTCGATACCCACCCATTCTTCGTAAAATTTTTAAAAGTCGCGATTTTTAGTATAGATTTTTTTTTAATTCTTCTCGGAAATATTTGAAAAATGGTATTATTGTGGTATACTCGTAGTTTTCGGTATATTACCAAAACTAATATTTACTGTATTTGGATATTAATTTAAATTTTAATCAATAACTGGCGATAAATCGGAAATTAAGAGCAATCGAACTGATTCGTTCACACATTATAGTCCAGATGTTATTTTTTGTTGTTTTTTTCAAAACTTAGAGTATTCGCTTTCCTTTCTCGTCATTTGTATCACCTCGAAACTAAAGTGAATAAAATTAAATCTGAGACATTCAAGCTCCAATCATGTGATAACTTTGCAATAAACTGTTATTAAGAATATTTTGAACAAACGATCAGTTGTAAAATTACAAAATTATTGTTCTGAATAAATCTTAATTAAATATATTTTTTTAACCTTTAACTTTACCAACAAATTTTTCAATTTATATTTAATATAAAAAAAATGTAATTTTATTTAAAAATTAAAAATAGTAAAATCATAAAATAAAATCTAAATAAGTGTACTACAATAAATATAATTGATTTTTTGCCCATTAACGAAATTATCCCACACGCTAAAGCGATTAAAAACATACAACTGGCATTTTTATGCCTGGCATTTTATTTACATTCATATTCCAAGAATTTATATGTTGGTAAAATTAATTATTAAAAAATTAAAAACCAATACATTATGCAACCTACAACCATATATATATATATAGAAAAATATAGCAAAGATATACCACTATAATATACCCGTATTATAAATCGATATAAATAATAAGAAATAAATATATGCTTTAGAAACCATTAAAAAAATTGTAAATTATATTTATGTTTAAAACAATAAAGTTCGAAAAATCACAAATGTTATTTAATTTTATTCATAATCGAAAAATACAAATATGTTTAAGATTTTTTGTGGATTTTCTCAAAGACAATACAATACATTGCACATCGTATTTGACTAAGACATCAATACATTGGTCGGAATTGTAAGTAAAATTTGAAATTTTTTTATATGAATTAAAACTTTAACTTTATTTTACTTAATAAATTAATTAATGCTAAGTTAAATATTTCTTAAAAGAAATTAGTAACGATATTTTAGTTCATTTCGATAACAATTATTTTAATTATTAAGATAAAACATTTTAAAATATTTTTTTGCATTATTGCGTTTGTATTATTTTCAGAATATTTTGGATTGTATCACTTTTAGCATTTTTTGCTTTTGGTTTATTCAACGGTATGCGTATAGCTAATGGCTATAGATCCAGAAATTCAACTATTACAATTAATACCGAATATATGGGATTAAAAGCTTTATATCCCTCTTTAACGTTATGTCCACATAACATACTGAATCAAACTAAAGTCGATGAATTTGTAAGGTATTTCAAAAAACATTCTTAAAAATAAAGATATATTATTAATTTACAAAATCTATTTTTATTTAGAAAATTAACTGTTAATTCATCCCATGATGCAGGCATAAATTTGAATACATTTTTACAAAATTTATCAAAACTAACCGCCAAAAAAATGTTCAATATATCGGACAATATAATACGGGCTGAACATTATATGCAGTTGATCTTTAAGTATAATATATGAAATATGTATTTATTGTATATTAGGACAATGTTTTATAACATCTTTAGTCGTCTTAAATTATAGTCGGACAAGTCCGGCAATATTATACCCTACAGTATTGCATTTGTGTCTTAAAAATATTTTCGAAATTTCGGAAAAGGACCTAATATGAGACCTAGGGCCATTTATGGTCCGATCCTTTTTTGTGTCAAATATTACCTCGACATTTTCATTTATGTGCGATTTATGCGAATTAAAGTGATTTCCGAAAGTAGACCTTATATGGGAGCTAAGCTTAATTGTGAACCGATCTTATGAAATTCGGCATTCCGTTTCACTGTTATAAAAAACTTATTCGTTACGGAATTTTTTGAAATAGTGACATAAACAAGGCATTTGCAATATCATAACCAATTTCAATAGGCTTCGTTATATGTGCCAAATTTCATCAAAATATCTTTAAAATTGCGACCTGTACTTTGTGCACAAAGTTTACATGAACAGACAACCAGACAGGTAGCCAGCCAGACGGTGGGTGTTATTTATACCCCACACCATCATAAGTGATTGGGGTATTATGCGTTTGTGCTGATATTTGTAACGCATAGAAAGTTATCCAACACCTACCTTAAAGTATACCAATCGACTCACATAAGTTTTATGTAAGTAGAAACAACATTGTCAGTTTTCATGAGAATCGGTCTATAATTTACTATAGCTCCCATATAAACCCACTTCCAGGAAATGCATAAAATTATCTAGATGTTAGTATCAACGCATTATTCTACATTTGTATATTTTATTTTACATTTGTAATCACAAAAATTTCTCACCAAAAATCGAGTTTTATATAAAAACTAGCTGCAATATTTTGGCCATGTTGGCTATGTTCATCAATATGCAGTTAGTTTATATCCTATAGTTCCTTCTACTTTAAAATTCATCTATATTTAAAATTTCATTGAAATCGGTTCAGCAGTTTAGGCGTGATTGCGTCACAAACAAACAAATAATTGAACAAACACTCACTTGATTTTATAATATTAATTTGAAAATATAAAATTGAATTTTATAACGAAACAAGAGGAGCTAGAGCAAAAAGGATGAAAATCACGGTCACTAAAATTTCTTACCAAAAATAAATATTTTTATAAAAAAATCTAAAATGTGATTTTATAGGGAAACTAGAGGAATTAGAGCATAAAGGATAAAAATCTGTGATCATTAAAATTTCTCACGATATCCAAAATTTAATTTTACAAATAAACTAGAAGCGCTAGAAAAACAAATTACGAAATCTGTGATCACTTATTTTCTTACAAAAAATCTATTTTTTTTTTTTAAGAAAATCTAAAATTGCTTTTTGTAAGGAAACTAGAGGTGCTTGAGAAAAATGATGAAAAGCTGTTATCACTTGTTTTTCTTAAATAAATCTTATATTTTATATGAGCAAAAAGAACACAAATCTGAAATCACTTAAATTTATTGTCAAAAATCGATACATTCACTTATTTCATTTATATTTAGTTTTTCACACAACTACGAAGTTGTAAAAACAATAACGGAAGCTGAGTGCAGAATTGTATACAAAGTATTGAATTCCTCCACAAAATCTAGCAATTTTTTATTAAATATAAATATATTTTTTTTATTTTGTAGAAATTGGCTGGATCCAAATCCATATCCAAAAAATGTTTCTGATCGCGTTGTACCAAAAAGTCCTACTTTTAATTTTAACGATGGTTTTCCCTTGGAAAAATTTATTAGAACATAATATTATTGGTAATATAACAGTTTATTGTCATTCTCCCTACGAAATACCAACAATTTGGACACGATCAGCTTCAATAATTGATAATGACGATAATATAATTCAAAAGTTAACGTTCGTTATTCAAGAAATAAATTATAAAAAGATGTTTCTAAAGTAAACAGGACATATGTTCCAGTTTAAATTATTATTTAGATAAATAATTGATCACGCGGGTTAAAGCTTAATTTCAGAATACATATTTAAAATTTTTATAAAAATATAAAAACAATTTTATGATAACATATGAAAATAATTTACAACACATTAAATTTGCAGACAAATATCGGCTGAAGACAGGCGTTGTCGCAGTAGAAATGAATCAAATTATTCCATCCACGTATTCTCGTAATCTTTGTCTTATGGAATGTCGTGCTCAGTACATTCGCGATGTATGTAATTGTATTCCTCATTTTTATGGTCATAAACGTTTGAAACATATAACTGTTTGTAATGTAAAAGGATTAAATTGCATTAACAATACATAGACATATTTCGTACGATAAACGCTAACTCTAAATCGCCAACAACTCAAAAATAATATGTGTTATTAAATATCCACCTCTTCGGGCACACCAAAGAAGTGTTATGTACAACAAATTTTCATTTTAGTGGCAATACATGGTGTTTTGTTCTCATTCTTCGGATTTTGTGTATATAGCTTATGTGATGTAATATACTTTTTTACCACACGAATATATTGGTTTCGAAAAGGATTTCGGGCTTTTAAATAAAATTAAAATATATTAATCTTAAAAAATAATTAATTAATGCTTAATCACATGATTGCTTTGCTAAGCTGGCACGGTAGGTATTTCCACCTTTTAAACAAAAGTCGGATGAGGCTTAATGTATGCTTGGTGTACAGCTTTCTTCATTTCGTTTAAAATAAAATAATAAATAGAAATAAACTATTAAATAAATACAACTTTAAGCTTTATTATTATTTATTTATTATTTTTTTTTTTATCTTAAAACTTCTTTTTATAGAAGATAAGTACTTTTCTGTGAAACTAGTTGATGCTGAAAAAGTTAGTAATAAATAGCTCAAATTAAAATTTTCAAAAAATAAATCTTAAATTTTTTAATATCTTTGATTAACAGAGATTTAACAGAAGTGTGAATAAAATATACAAAACTATTCTTACGATATTCTTGGGCTTTCGAAAGCTTCGTGGAAATATGAACATATTGAGGAAATAACGACCTTTCCAATTAATGGCGGCTCAAATCGACATTTAGACAATATTGTGTTTTACTTTATTACATTTAATATCCAACAATAAGAAAGTTATAATAAAAATGTTCTAAAATATTAAATATTTAGTTCTATATAGAGAGGAATCCATAAACACTAAAACTCATACTACACTAGCCAGTCAGGTTTCATACGCAATATAACAGGAACACTAGTACATGGTAATACGGAGACTTCTGTAACTACAGCCGTTACCAGTTCAGGTGGTGTTATATCATAGTTTAAATTTAATGGCGACATTTTATATTTGGCCTGCCAATTCGAAAGACAACACTTATCGTCGACCACAATGTCATCAGGATTTCCTAATTCATTGTAAACGATGGCATCCGTTTGGAAACGTTCACTAAACTTGTGTGTCTCACAGCAAACTAAGACGGGAACATTAAACGAACGTGCCACTAAAGCTACTTGAGCTGTGCCGGTACGAGCCATAACATAACCATTGGCTAAGAGAGCATGTGCTCCTAGCAAAACTTTTGTAACTTCTGGCATAACAAAACTAACCGCATTGATTAAAACATATGAACAGGGTATTTCATTGGCAGTGAGACGACGCAACAACTCTTGACCTTCGCAGAAGGGACGTGAGTCCACCACAATGACACGGAAATCAACTTTACGTTTTTGGGCTTCTTCGCATATATAGTTGATAAGGGAAGAACTAAAATTAAGTATAATGAAAAAAATATATTTTATATAAAATTTTTATTATTGCTAAAATCATACCAGCCAAAAGTTAATATAACATCACCATTATTGATTTTCTTTTGCATCATGGAATTAATAGCCTGAGCAGCTTTACCAATTTGATTTTCAATATAGGTATCAATAAATGTAAATAGTCTTTCTTTTAGCTTAAAAAATATATAGGACTTAATATATAGTTTTTAGTATAGGAATGTATATTTTAGTTTACCTCCGATTCTGGTTCATCTTTTGGTAACTGCATTAGAACTTGTTTAAGACTTTTATGAGCATTTATAACTGATACAGCTAATGTACGACATTGTTGTAAATAGTCAACACAGTTGGATATAAAAGATTCTAAACTACGATTGAACTCCTTTTTAGGTGGTGTCTCATAGTCTTGTATAACCTGCGAGTAATAAGAAATAATAAAATATGTAGTTAAACCAAATAATTTAATAAAAGACTGACCATTTTAATGGCATTTAAAAATGCCATACATCTAGCATTTGAACCCACTATAGTACGTTTGGCATATTGTTCACCCAAACGTGCTATACCGGGATGTATGTGTATGTTGTTGACAAACAGATTGGCATTGGTGTTGGGTTTATCCAAATGACTAAACAGTTTGACGTTGCCATCATTAAAACGTACAGCTTTGACTGGTGAAGTACTTGTGGCTCGTTTAGCAGACCTTGTTTCTGTTGAGGGTGAGGGAGATGATGATTTTATTGTTGTTTTAAGAGACTGATTGGAAGTGCTATTTGTTACAGTAGCTGCTGATGAATTTTTAGCAACAGCCGATTTATCTTTAACTGGTGTTGCACTTTTAGCTTGAGCTTTAGCAGCTCTTTGAGCTTCTTGTATAGCTCTTCTTTCGGCTTTTGTAAGAGCTGGTTTTTTCTGTAATAAAGAGACCAAAAAATATATTAAAAATTATTTAATTCTTATAAAAGCAAACTATAAAAATTGCTGTCCTTTCTTAGGAAAAGCTTTAAAAATACATTTTCCTGCGAGTTTAGGAGAAAGATATTTAGCCGAAATGTGTTTTTAAAAAATTTTATAATTAATATATATAATTTTAAACAAGAGCTAAAGTTAAATATGTACAAATTATTCAAAAATTACCTTTTCTCCAGCTGAAACATCACCAATACCGCCTACAACAATGGAATTTTTTGAATTTGTTTCATTGAATTTGACTTGATTCAATTGTTGAGTTACAGCTGCTATCGCCGCACTGCCACCACAAGAAGCGGCTTCAGATTTTGTAGCCTTTGCTGCCTGTTTAGCCAATTTTTTTGCTTCACGTTCTGCCTTGATTTGTTCACGTGTTTTATCACTACTATCTTCTAAATTTTTGCCATTTGCAGAGGCATTATTACCTTCACCAACATCCTTACAATTTATAGGTGTTTGAGGCAAATGATTGCTATTATCGGGCACAGTAGCCTGAGCTGTTTGAACACCTCCAGCTTTGAGTTTTTTAGCTTGCTTTGCCATTTTTTTTGCCTCACGTTCAGCTTTAATTTCCTCACGAGTTTTTTCTTTTTCCGTTCCTTGTGTGGCAGACATTTTTATAGGACCACCAGCAGAATTTTCAATACCACTCAAAGTCTTGATATATTGCCCCTTCGTAGTTTCTACTTTAACTATAGATGCTGTTTCCAATTGAACTTCTACTTTGATTTCCGTATTAATTTCTGTTGTAATTATTTCTCCAGGATTCATTTTTTGTCCAGTGCGGGATTTTCTCTTCCTCTTCGATTTTACAACACAAGGCTGGGCAGAAACAAAGAATATATTAAGAAAAAAAAAAAACAAAAAGTTTAAATAACTAAAAAAAAAACTTCTTAAAACTATTAAAAATATACCTTCATTTTGTTATCCTTATGTTAGCATTTAAAAAAGTTAAGAAATTAGTTAGAACAAAAAAATATAGATTTAACTTGCATATGCCACTTTATTATTAGCACACCCCCAGCTGGTGAGACATACAATTTTATAATTTCTTGTTTCACATATTGATGGTAACTTTTTTTATAAAGCTAATTTAATAATTATTTTTAGTTGTATTAACCTACCTTTAATTCAGAATATTGTTTTTATTAAATAATTTAATATTTGCACACGAAGACAATTTTTTTACAATATTATTATGCTGAAATCAAAGAGTATTTATAAATAAGATAATAGCAATTCGGAAAGCATATTTTGTTAAAAGTTTTTTATATATGAACTTTGATACTTTTGGTACCCTCTATGTAAAAGATATTAATTTTTTTATATAGAATTTAACAGCTTCAGCCTCCAAAATTATAATCAGCTGCGCTTTTAATAACTATTTATAAATACGCCTTGTCAGAGACCTCCGCCGAAAAAGTTTAACTTCGGCATCGGCTTTTGTAAAGATAATCGGAGGCGGCTCATAAGGCAGAGAAGTAATCATAAGAATTTTTTATTTCTTGTTTTCGGATCGTCTTATAGAGCAACGGTTCCCAAATGTAAGTCTAGGTCCCCTCATTCATATTCAACATAAAACAAGTAAAAAATATATAGACGGTCAAGCCTGACTATATGATATCCCACACCATTGTGTATGTCCATCAAAATTCGTGGACTGGTCTTATATTACACATGTGAAAAATCGTGGACCGATACTTTTGGTAAGTGTGTACGAATACGGAATATTACATTAATACTAACATTTATTCGAATTTATGCACTTTAGGGTGATTCCCGAAAGTAGGCTTGTATGGGAGCTATGGCAAATTATGGAGAGATCCTCATAAAATTTGTCACTGTGATTTCTACTTATATAAGACTTATTTGTGTCGAATATAAACTTGATATTTGTATGCGATTTATGCACGTTAAAGTGATGTTCGGAAGAGGGTTTTATATGGGAGCAATGGTCAATTATAGACCGATCTTCATGAAATTTGGCACAAAGTTTGATGCTTATACAAAACTTCTTACACCGAATTTTATTAAAATGTTGCTATATTTAAGGCATTTATGATCGCTAAAACCCTGCTCCGGGAGGACATTTATATGAGGGCTAGGTTAAATAATGGACCGATCAAAACCATGGTCCACGGACGGACGGACATCGTTAGATCGATTTAAAAGTGATTCTGAGTCGATTGGTATACTTTAAGGTATAACAATCTTTTTCTATGCGTTACAAACAAACGCATAATACCCCAACCACCTATTTTGTTGTAGGGTATAAACATGTTTCATTTCAAAGGTAATTTTATTACCTTTAACTATAGACATCAACGAATTTTTGAAGATATTCGTATTTTTATAAAAACAATTTATCTTATTTTAGAAGTATTGTAAATCGATTTTGCGATGATTTTTTTTTTTTTTAATTTCGATTTTCAAAATCCTATTGAAAGATTAATACCTTCTGAATGAATATTTACAATTTAATTCTTTGTATTTTATCCCAAATTTATACTTTGGGCTACCGATAAGGGTTTTCAATTCTGAAGTAAATCAAAAATCAGTTAATTCGTTATTCAAATACCAATAAGTAGTTGTGCTTAAAAAATTACATTTTTATCTTTCGGTTAAAATTTCTATTAATTGCGAACAAATCTAAGGCAATTCAAAAAATTCAAATTGTGCCAAAATTCATAAAATAATGTAAAAATTACATAAAAGATTAGGCACAAATGAATTAGCAGTAATCAATCTAAAAAAATTCGGAGGAACATCTCAATTTTTTAGCGTTTTGCCAGGTGCTTCCATAAAGAAGAAAGTTATTGAAATTGTTAGGATTCTCAAAGTACAGAGTAAAATCGATTTTTAAAAAGTAGAAAATCATTAACATAAAATCGATTGCAAACAACCGATTTTATATGGCATAAAATAAATTTTCGACTAAAATCGAAGTCGATTTACTATTCCCTATTATAAATTTACCTTATCTATTTTCATATCATTGTGGAACTTAATATGAAAAATGTTGCCACAAAATCTCAAGACTTTCACTGTAATAGTTCCATAGATATGCAATAATTAAAATTTATCCTGTATGAGAGTTAACACTTCTCCTAGAGCTGCAGGCCCTATTTTTATATAAGTTATGATTCTTCACAAAAAAGTTATTCCTATAATTTTAATAGGAATAGTTTTTCATTTAAGGAACAAATAATTTTTACTCCAATAATAATAATAATAATAATAATATTCATTATCATTTTGTCTGTATGGAGGTTACCAATTCCTCTACTCCGATGCCAAAATAAAGCAGCCTATTAGAATTATGTTGGTTTTTTTAATTACTAACTAGTTTAAAAATTTTAAAAATCATACATTACATAGTAATTAAGAGCCTGATTTTGTAAAACGAAACGAAAATTCGTTTCGAATTTTATATTGAAAACAACAAAAAAAATTCAAAATTATTTGCTGTTTTCCATACAAATTGTCGAAATTAATTTTCGTTTCGTTTTACAAAATTAGGCCATAAATGTATTTTTTACAATGCATATATCGTTATTTTATTTATACACATTGATTATTTTTAAAGTGCAAAACTCTTTGTCTCTCTTCAAAATTGGCAATATTATAAAATATTAAAAACAAATTATATGAAATATTTAGTCGTGGTTTAAATAATTAATATAAGAGAATTTTTTAAACACTTGCAAAATAAGAGAAATAAACAGTTTTTTTGCTCTCCTGAAAAATTGTGTTTTTCGGGATAAAGGGCTTTGATATAACCCATTCATTCACAATTGTTTAAAGTTAAATTACATCTGGCAATTTTACATTTCTGACAGTTCTATGGGCTGTCAAATCGATTTCGTTGTGATTGTCATTGCAAGGAATTTATTTCATTTAGTCGACTCATAAAAAAAAACTCAGTGGTAATTAAAAGAATGTCTGCTATCCTTTCTCAAATTCTTCGCCGCAAGATTGCAACCTCTGCCCCAAGGTTTGCCACAGCCGCCACTGCTGGTGACCACTCCGGTAAGTTAAAAACACAAAATTTGATCCAAAAACCATTTTTCAAGGTAGGGTTAGGATATGCAAGGTTATGTAATGTAAAGAAAAAAGAAATACAAAACTCTACTGTCTATAAAACCACTCAGAAATGTTAAACTCATTAAATCAATTAATTCTTTTGTTAATTTCCAGGTGGTTACAAGATGTGGAAGCGTTTGACCTTCTTCGTTGCCATGCCCTCTGTTGGTTTGTGCATGTTGAACGCTTATTTAGCTCATCAAGAACATGCTCATCATCCCCGTCCCGAATTCGTCAAATACGAATACTTGGCCAAGCGCGACAAGCGTTTTCCCTGGGGTGATGGTACTAAATCTTTGTTCCACAACCCTCATACTAACGCTTTGCCTGACGGTTATGAAGCCTAAGGTGTTTCAAAAAATATTCGCGTCAAATTGATGTTTAGTTTTAATTAAAATCTGCCTACAATTATTTCAAATGAAATATTTCAGAATAATAAAAAATTAAAAATATCAAAATAATAGTGATTGTTGTGAATTTTGTTATTTAATCGAGTTTGCTGCCTTAAGAAAATATAAAATTCATAATACTTTAGTTAACTTTTGATAAATTAGAATTTTGTTTTTAATAGTTTTGGAGGAACTGGCGCAACTCTGTATGATATAACGTTTTGAAAAAGTTTAAAAATCAAATTTGAATAAAAATTTTACCATATATTGTTATTTGCATGATTACATTTCATCTTGGCTGCATTGAGGTCTTTCGGTAACATTTGCGCTAATTATGTACCGACTTTCTGTTCTTTTAATATTTTTGAACGAACTGAAATTAACTTTTAAAAGACAAACAAAACGAAACGTATTTTAATACCTAGTAAACAAAATGCGATACGTATTTATACTAAACGCCACCATAGGTGTTTGGGGCATAGAATACAACTAGAAGTTTATGTGAGAGGCAGAACAAACTAAATTTTCAGAAAATTTACTTATTACACACTCTTTCTTACCATATTGTTTCGGAGAAGCACTTATATCCATTTTTATTTTATTATTTATAGGCGGCTCATCTCTAACAAAAACCATGCGTTATAAAAGCATGCATTTAAATAATCAATCTGTTGAAATTTTCAATTTCTGGTCTAAAGTTTATTCAATTCACTTTATTTTAAAAGTCTTTAGTATAGCTTCCCAATCAATTAATTAATTATTTCATATAAATTCACGTGATTTTTAGCAATCAATTTGTGTTACAATCAACGTTACAACTTACAAGTGTGTTTTCTCTTCATGTACTAATTATAAACTATAACTTATTACAATGATTACTCACATGATAGTCGGTAGCGTTGGGGTTGCAGTGTCTTTTAAACACTCCTCCCCAGAATGTCCTCTTGTGAACTTACTTCGTTATTTACCCAGTTTTTACACTGATAATTTTTCCTTTTGGCCAACAATTGCGACGGTTATTTGGGTTAGCAATGTATACTACATCTCTAATCTTGATAGGCTCGACATACTGAAACCATTTGGAACTACGTGTAATGATAAGTAAATATTCTCAGACCCTGCGTGTCTATATCTACATAAGTAAACAGCCGACATTACGAACCCAATCTAGGTGACGGAAGTATGGACATCTTTGGAGGCTTTGATTTTGTGTTTTGGATTGTGCACATTTGACATGACTACGAAAAACAATCTTTGGAAGCTAACCACTATATGCCCAATACATTTATCTACATCTAAGTTTATATCATCTGGTTCAGCGTTTAGAGTTCGTAGAACATTTTCCAAGTTCGATCTTCAGTTTCTAATCGTGAAACCCGCTGAACGTGTATGAAACCGACGCTTTTTATCAACTGCATAACTTCTTTCTCTGTGTCCGTGGTTTTCTACAATTGCTTCCACCTCTCTTAGGCAAGTAGTATGATAAGGTTGTTCCAAAAGTCATAACTATTTGTGCAAATTCAGTTGGTTCTTTATTTCCCTTTTCGTACTATAAAAATCGCTGATAGCTTTGGTCTTCCGGGTGTATTTTAATCTGATGATACATTTCCTTAATATCGCCACTTATTGCAAAGCGATGTTGACAAAATCGTCTTAAGACACTAAAGGCGTAGTAAAATCTGGGCATTTCATTAATATTGAGTTAGGTGAAACCCCTTCACTTTGGCACCTGCTTCCCACCCAATGCGTAGTTTTGCAGGTTTACTGGGGTTAATGACAAGGAAAATGGGTAAGTACCAACAACCATTTGACCCGGATTTGTTAGGCAGTCGAACGGCATAACCTTTACACAGATATTCCGCGATTGATGCATGTGGTAGATCTTTTGTTAACTTGGACGAAAGATATATTGCCTTCCTTTTTACCATGGGGAAACTATCAGTATGTGCTATTTTTGGAGGTTTCCACAATAGTCTTGTCTCGTAACGGTTACCTAAATTTCTTGTATTCTCTTTTGTTTTAAACTAATTACATCTTTCTCTGATAAGGCATTTCGGTTGTATTTGCTTATATCCATATTATCAAGAAAAATCTATTGCTTTACGGTTCGCAGTAATTCGCCACATTCCTTAGCATCAGTGCAAGTATGGAATACATTGAGTTCGAGACATTATTGAGTTTTAATGAACATGGACCTTTTACGGATCGGACTCGTTTCGTTCTCGTATTTTCAAGCTTGCTGTAACCACAGAAAAATCAAATGTTTGTTTTTTACTGGATTATAAAGCGTATACACAAAAACAAATTCATAGTCATAACTTCAAAAATTACATCAATATTAACAAAAGTCAAAAGGCCGTAACATCAACTTCATAAACGAAACAGTCGTAAAATTTGTCCCATTTAAGAAAATTTTGGTTGGAAGAGTATTTATTATATGCTTTATCTATTTTTGCTTTAAGTAAACGATTAAAAAATTTACTTAATTGCTTAAATTTAAAGTGACAAATTAAAAATTATTGTTAAGGCTTTTGCATTTTCATAATGTTTACCGCTTTTCCTGTAAAAAATTAAAAAGTGTGGTTACGGCTTTTTGCATTTTAGGAAATATGACAATATGGTCATATAATATATCATTAAAAAGATATTTGTAAGAGCTTTTAAATGGTATAAGAAAGAGCGAACAAAATTTTTTATATTACTACAATCACAAGTAAAAAGCTTTTGAATCATTATCAAAATTATTTAAAAATCAATAGCTTCGGTGATCTTGAGCAACTTCTTTAGCTAATAAATTATATTGTGATCTTACCAAATCAATTATAGTTTGATCTCTCTATAATATTTTTGGCGAAGATGGAATAGTGGTATCAATAAAATGTATATGTGTTCTGATTTTCGTATATCCATTTCTAAAGACATACATGTTTCGATATTAGGTCCTTGGAAAATCCAGCAGCCCAATGCATTCTGATTTATAGAATAGGTTAAAGAGGACATAATTATAGTGCAGCTATAAAAATGTTAATGTCTGATTCATGTAAAGCCACATTTGCATCGAATTTATTAAGTATAACTTTTCTCTATATAAAATTTATCAGACTCACTAAAATAACGTGAAAAATAAGTGTTTGGTGAATATAATTTAATTTGATTTGCACAACCATGTATTACTGGAATACTAGAATTATTATATTCCCCTTGTTTCTATTGTTCTCGCAAATTTGTTGGTGAAAGAATCAGTAATACTTGTTTTTCATCATCGAAAGAGGTATCAGTAGACATAATATGAATTGCTATGACATGATATTCATCATCATCGTCTGAGGAAAAGTTAATATCACACATCAGTCAAATCTAATAACTTTACATTGCTTTTCAATTTTTAAAGCGTATACTTTTCTACAATAAAACAAAAATCACATTTGTGAATTTATAGGTATATATAGTTATATGCCCAAAACTCACAATCGGTCTAACAATTTTGCAAAACGTTTTATTTAGACCTTTGGATTTGTTTTTGCATTAAAGAATAATACTTTATAAAAAACCTAAATTGATTTGAAACGAAAGATATTTGATATTAAAAAATTGCACTTATTGTTCAAGTCGTTAAAATGAGGTGAGACTCCTTTTTTCTGTTTTTTAATTTTTTTTATATAATTGATTTACCCTTTATTTTATCAAAAAAGGAACAGTTGAACAAACATATATTCAGTGAATAGTTTCAGATGAAAACAACAACTAAAAACTACAATTTTTTTAAATGTAAGCTCATGTATGCTGGGTCTCTGGGTAGTGTATTTTAATTTTTTAATATGAGCATATATACTATACATGGAGAATTTTTAATTAAGCATTGAATTTTCATTATTTTTATTTGAAAATAATGTTAATGTAAAAAATGTATTTATTTATTTTAAATCGAGATATATACAGAAGCCTTTCAAGGTAAATAAATATATATTACAAATAAATATATATTACAATTTAATGATAGTGATTTGTTTAACTGTAATTTCTTTATTAATGGCAATGAAATTACAAAAAAAAAATTAAAATACTAATTATAATTACTCAAAAAAGCATTTTTTGCATAAAAAACAATGTTTTTAAATATATTTTTAATAATTTTGAATTAAGCTATGTTCATATTTGTGAAATATTTGATCAAAATTGCGTGACCATTATAGTTTTTCATAAAAATTGTTTGCCGTTCTTTCAAAAGTTTTATAATAGAAAACATCGTCAAACTAAATTCAATAAAACGTAATCTGTGATTTACGATAAATAAAAAACATTTTCCAAATTGCAAGAAGAAATTAAGAGTTATTTTAGTTAGTGGTTAAGTCTTTTTCGTCAAATATTTGACTAATCTGAACGTGGCTTTATTTTAATGTAATCTTAATATAGATTTTAAGCTAGGATGATAAAATAAGATTCTTTTAAAAAATTTTGGAATATATATATAAACCAAATAGAAGAGTAAATGAGTATAATTACATATCGAGGGCTTTTATTCAAAACCCTCTGTCTCGAAAAACACAACTTTTCTGGAGAGCAAAAAAATGAATATTTCTCTTATTTTGAAAGTATTCAAAAATTGTTCTTTGGGTATTAAAAATATGTTTTGCAAAGTAATAGAGTGATCGGGTATTGCAAAACCGTGCTGAAACGGATCTGAAATTTGGAAATGCATTTATATGGGCAAATTTTGCTTTTTTAATTTTTTTTCAAAAATATTTATTGAATACTAATTTTTATTTCATTTTATTATAGCAAAATTGTAATCCATACAGAAACAGAAAAAATATAGAAATCGGTTAAAAAATTGTAAAGCTATTACAAATTCCCCCGACAATTAATAAGTCTCAGATCACTTGTGTGGTAAATGTACAAAAAAAAAAAATATTTCGAAATATTTAAATAAAATAATATTTTTATTTAAATTTTATTTATAGTTATTCAAATAAACATTTTTATTTGAAATTTTTAAATTTATAAACTGAAAAGTGCTCCTTAGGCGTACGTCTTATATGGGTGCTAGGGCCAATAGTTTACCAATCATTTTTATATTTTCCGATAACAATATTGTGCACATAAAGCATTTGGAAAATTTATTTTATCTCAGTATCCACATCTATCCACATGAAAAAGCCCTTAAGGGAATATTTTTGTATGGAAGTTATATAAATAATAAACCGATTTGAATAAAATTTACCTAAATCAATATAAACATACTTTTATTTATTTATTTACTTGTTTATTTATTTAGACATCATATTAATACAAAGACTTCAATGCCAAAATGTAAATATGTATTACATAGTAATAATCCTGAGCTTAAATATAACTTACTAAGTATATGAAATGTTCCTAAAAAATTATTTAACAAAAATATAAAATTTCAATTCATTTCAATTTCAAAACGTTAAGTATATTAGTGGTAATCAAATGCTTTCAGCTAAATAATCAAGAAGTTTAAGACGGAAGACATTATTGGAGTGGGAGAAAATACGAAGTTCATAGGGTAAGTAATTCCAACAGCTTGTAATTCTCACAAAAAATTATCTTTCAAAACGCAATTTAAAAATTATTTGAATATACATTTCAGGATTCCTGGAAGATCGTAAAAATATAAATTTATTACACAAGTGAGAAGAAAAACTATTCTCAATTATGTTATGAAATAAGTTCTTGAAAGAACAACCAAGAAATTGGTGAACATAAGCCGAAAAATGATGTCAATGTCTCATAAACAAATCTAACAACAGTATTGACATGTATGTATATGCAAAATTTGATTAAGTTATCTTCAAAACTGATATCTGTACTTTAACAAAAAATTTTCATTTTCAACGGACCAACGGAGGACGCTGGCTTAAGAACAAAAAACCCTAAAATTGCAAAATTTACTCTTTTTACTTGTTTGTACCAAAAATAATGAAACAAAATATAAAGTTATTTTTATCATTTCCTGGGTTAAGCGTAATTTTTCATGCCATTGACACCGTTGTGCTTTGCTCCAAATGACGATCCGAAAACAAGGAAATAAAAAATTCTTATGTTTATCTGGCGGCTAACAGCCGATTTTGAGCCGCCGTCGACAATTTTTAGAAAAGTCGCCTACGCCGTTATAGCTTTTTTTATGATGCTTTCGTCTATTTATATTTAGTTTTTGTTTTGATATACTAACGAGTTGATGGTGTTTTAAATAAACAGTGAAAAAAGTTTGCGAAAGCATCGTAATTACATAGGAGTAAAGGAGAAAATGCCGCCTAATGCGTTTCTCATTAAAAAACTTTTTATAAACTCAACTTGAAATGTGTACATTAACTAATTCGTATGTGATGTTCTATAAAAATGTTTGTTGCAAATACAAAAAATTATTATTCACCTTGATACAATGTTAAACAAACGTCACAAAAAACATGCATATATAACGACGACAACAATAATAATAAAAGCGGTCTTTTACCTTAAATGTAAAAATAAATTTTCGGAAAATAAAAATTTTAAAAATATGATGACAAATAATATACAAAGAAACAGAAATAATCGAAACCACGCAAAATTCTAATAAAATACAAAAGAAAAGATAAGAACTAATTACCAGTATTTTTTTAAAGATTTGTGGCATAGTCTCATTTTATTAACAAATAAATTTAATTTTAACCTTCAAAAAATAGTTATTTGTACTTGGCTTGGCGTGTCTGGCATTTATATGTTTTGTAAATGCGCTAAGGAGCATAGTGTTGAATATAGTGTATGTAATGTGAGTGTGTGTGCAAAGGATGAATGGAATTGGTTGTGATGGATGGTAAAAATCAAGAAAAATAGAAAAGAAAATTCAAAAAAAAAAGACACAAATTTAAAATCAATAAGAAAATTAATTAAAATAGAAAAAAGTGCAACTTATTACTTTAATTTGTTGTGTTATTATAAATTAAAATTAGAAATAAACCACAAACACTATACATTTTTATTAATAAGTCACAAATAGAAAACATTTGTAATAATAGTAAAACAACAATTAGTTATCAATCATGGCGGATGAATACATATCGTCTATAGAGTACATTACAAGTGCTACTTTAAAAATGAACAAGGACTCCCAACAACAACAAAATAATCGCGATGTCTACGATGGCTTTAATGATGACGATACCGTTGGCAGTCATGGCATTGGAATAAGAAACAGCTTCGATAGTCCCGATGCATTGGGTATGGGTTGTGAAGCAGGTTCGAATAATGAACTACATCCTACAAACGGTAAAACTGTGTAAGTTCCTATTAAGACAGTACTATAATACCTTTTCTGTTATTTATTTAAAAGTAGCATAAACGGGATTTAATTATTTATTTTTTGGCCCGATACATGGATTTATCTTCCATATAAGGAACATTTTCGAAGTAGTAGTATGAGTAAATTTTAGAAAGACATAAAGTGCATAAACCCCAATATTTTTTAATGTTTACCATTTTCAATTTTTGTTAAAAATTAATAACTTATAGGTATTGTCCGATTAATTAAATTGAGTAGGAGTATAAATTAAATCTGTTTAACCAACGCATTATAAAAAATGTAATGTAATGTTATATAAAAAGTATCGGAAGTTATGGTCGCGCTTGGTTAATGTTTGATCAAACATTTTCAAACACTTGGTTTAGATAAATATTTCCTGTATTTTGTGGTTTAAAATTCAAACTTGAGCAAATCTTAAAAATAGAGATATTGTTTTATCACAACCAAAATATCGCAATTTCACAGAACTTCTAAAGCAATATCACCACATGTCAAAACTATTATTACATCTTTAACATTTATCGAAGTACACTGAAAAGAATTTTTTTTATTTTATATAATCACTTCGTCTTTAAAATTCTGTTCTCTAAATTTAATTTCACTTACGTGCTCAAATTTTCTATAAAAGAAACTAAAAAATTTTAAAAATCTTAAATTTTTAGTTTAATTTTTTATTATCGCATAACTTTTCACTTGTTATATAACATGTGAATAGTGGTTAATAGTTTGAATCTAAAAGATGTAAATTGTCAGTGCTCTAATCCTTAAGATTTTAGGTGAATGATCCAAAATTTTTGATTTCTTAGTTATTTTGTAAGGTCTACCAAAATGCATCAACGTTTTCCTGCTTTTTAAAATATAAATACAAAACACATAATTCGATTTCAAAGAGTTTCCAACATTTTTGAAATTACTCATGTGTAGGAACAAGTCAGGTTTTTGACCTAAGTTAACATTTATATTAGATTGTACATATTTATTACAGTGTTTTAATAGTAGTAGTATTTACATTGAGAGCCTATATGCACAATCCGCTGTCTTAGGTTTTCTTGAAATTGTGTTTTTATGATTGTAGTAACAATCATCTATGATATACGTAAATTTTAAATGAAAATTCCTAATTTTTTCAAGTTTATTAACGTTTATGTATTTTTCTATCTTACACAATAAATATTTTATGCTTATTTTTGAATGCAAATCTCTCTATTTCTCTGAGCAATTATGTATTTTATTTTTGATAATACATATAAACATAACATATATAATTTCTGACTAACTTATACATGCTGAATATAAATCTGGCCTAAAAACCTCTAAACCTACCCTAAAGTCTTAAAAGTCTCGAGACTTTCATTGTGATAATTTTTAAGATAAGATAATTAAGATTTACCTTGCATGGGGGTAACACTTCCCCTAGAGCTACCCAACTTATTTTCATCTCAGTTATGAATCTTGATAAGTAAATTATTCTCAAACATTTTTAAGACTTTTGCTCTAATAGTTCTTCATTTACGCTATAAATAATGTATACTAATGTATAGAGCACCTTTTTAATTTTGACCCATTTTTTATAGTCAATTGAATCCTCTTATAAAGAATATTTGAGAAATAAAAATTTTTAAAAGTATTTATTTTAAGCACGAATGTCTGAAATATAACGTAAAAAAAATTTTAAAATCATAATTTTTAATTATAATTTTTTTTGCTTTACTCGAACATTTAAATTATAATAATTTTAGTGAAGCAACATTACTAAAATGCTATTAACATTTTTAAAAATATTAACAAAAGTTCAGGTAAATCTATTCTGTCTTAATATTTTTAAAAATGTTTTTAAAATTGAAAATAACTAAATTCGCTAACAGTCTTTGAGTGAGAGAAATGTTAGGTATCCAAAAATTAAAAACGTAGCTAACTTTCGTAGCTTTCGTAAATGGCATAGGTTTCGATCAGTAGTGTTAAAGATGTTGAGTCATGTAGGTGAGTCCTACTCATAATCTAGTATATTTTTGCGTATCTCATCTAGTGGCATTTTTGGTTGAAGTTTTTATATACAAGTTGTATGTGGACATTTTATGTTTAATATCACTTTTGCTTGATATTTGGAAGTTTATTATCGGGGATAGAGTTGCGAATTTAGCTGCTTCATCGGCTAATGTGTTGCCTTTAATTCAAGTATGACCACATTAGTTTCCCTTATTTTGGAGATTATAATGTTTTTCATTTTTGATATTCTGTGTGGTAGTTATCGCAGATTTTGAATCTGAACAAATAATATATTTTCCTCGAATAAGTTTGTATTTGTTGAGTGCTGTCAATTCTGCCGTAAAAAGTGAACATTTTTCGTAAAGTGTAGCTAGAAAAATCTGTCTTTAATGTATTATCGCTAACTGTAAATGTTGTGGTCAAGATTGTTTTTGAGCCATCCGTGAACAAAAATTTAAAATTTTTATTTTTATATGATATGAATATTCATTAAATAGTGAATTATATATATATATATATATATATATATATATATATATATATATATATATATATATATATATATAACACATCTTTGGGTTTATTTATTAGGTCAAATAAAAAACTAGTGTTTTTTAATTTCCAAGGCGGTTCAGTAGGGGTGTAGATCTTCATTATATATCCTCTTTTCATTTTTGCGATTCATTTAAATTTTACATGACATAAAATATTATTTTTCCACAAAAAAAAATTCTGTTTAATTTTATTTTCTTGAAAAATTTTGGAAGTTTTTTCAAAGGAAAAAATTATTTCGATATTTTATCATATATTTTTAAAATCATGATATCTTATAATACTGTATCGTTTCTTGGTAAAGTGGGATTTCACAAAGTTTTATTTTTAATTATCCATATCTTTTGAAACAGAAATCCGATTTCATTGATTTTGATGGTAATAGAAAGGAAACTTAGTCCGCTTCCTCTTTTTAGAAAAATGCATTTCCAATGCAGATGCACTTTTGAAAGCGTTCTCCTTTTCAATTTTTTCAAATTGACTTAAAAATTAGTAAACTGACTGAATTATTCGGTTTAAATTTTTATGTGACGGAAAGTTATAGTATTTTTAATAATTTTTTATAAAAAATCCCAAAAAAAAAAATTTCCATACAAAAACATTTATTAAAAAAGGTGTTTTTATGACTTCAGATATGAAATTTTTGTATAGGATATTTTTTTATATTTCTAACAAATGGAGAAAATGAAAATATACATATATGAGTTATTAAAAAAAGTATAATATTTTAATACCATATCTTTTTTCAAATTTTCTGACAAAGAAATTCTACAAAAAATGGACTTAAAAATATGCAAATGCATTAATTTCTAACTAATCTTGCCTTTTTTAAGTGTATAAAAGCACAGTTTAAATGTTTTTAAAATCAATAAAATCGGAAATATACGTTTTGAATTTTATATGTTTAAAGTTGAACACTCTTTGTGTAAAACGTAAAAATTTGTTTTAAAACTTAAATATTTAAAAAAAAGTAATATGAGGAAAAGTGAAAAATGTAGTTGCATTATAAATGTACTTTTTTGGACAATATTATTTTTAATTACATAATTAACTTCTCTCTCGCTTTTATCTTAGTGAAATCGGATTGCAACTTAAAAAGTTATGAATATTTAAACCTAGATACTTCGAATATTTTTGACCATTTTCTATTAAAAAAAAAAAAAATCGCAAATTAAATCGCGAGTTTTTCGAAATTTAGAAATATCAAAATGGAGACATCCATCTTAATCCTTAACGTAAATGTATGCTTAATTTCAAGAAAATCGGAGGACGTAAAGTCAAAAACTGGAATTTCTTCGATTTATCCTGGAATTTATGATTTTTTAGATATACATAATGTCTTTTTTTACTAGTTTTAAAAGCTATTTCTTTAGCTAGTGAGTTTATGGGGTTGGTAGCTAGCGTTCCAATTGCTAATTTTATAATAATTAATAATTATTACGTTTTTTATTAAATATTATAAATAATTTATTGTCCTAGTTATAACCCTAATGTGAACAGAGCTCAGAATATTTTCTCTGTATAAAAGAAACATTTTTATCAATTTATTTTTCATTAAAATATGTCTGTGTACTGTACAATTGTTTTTATTTTTATCAATTTAATAGCTCAGTTTCTGACTTAAAGTTTATGGTGGCTAGTATGCCAACAGAACGCAATGCCATGGAATATAATATGAACCACAAAAAGCGCGGTTTAGCGTTAATCTTCAATCATGAATTTTTTGATATACCGTCATTGGAGAACCGCAAAGGCACTAATATTGATTGTGAGAAATTAAAGAAAGCATTTAAAAACCTAGATTTTGAAGTAACAACATATAAGGATTGTAAATTACGAGAATTTCTTGAACATATCGATAAGGGTATGTAATAATTACTTATTTATTAGATTTGAAATTAAAAATATCACTAATAAATTTTAATGCATATACAAATAATTTGTTTTCTTTTGATTTTCAGCTGCTGCACAAGATCACAGTGATCATGATTGCATTGCAATTGCAATTCTAACCCATGGTGAACAGGGTTATTTATACGCCAAAGATGTAATGTACAAATTAGATACTATTTGGCATTATTTCTCAGCCAGAAATTGTCCAACATTAGCTGGCAAACCAAAATTGTTCTTTATACAAGCTTGCCGAGGCGATCGTTTAGATCCTGGCATTAAGTTACAAAAGACTGAAACAGATGGTGAAACTTCATCTGAAATGAGTTATCGTATACCAGTACATGCTGATTTCCTAATAGCTTATTCAACAATACCAGGTGAATGAATATACAAATGTTGAAAATATAATAGCTCCGTTGCAGCAATTGTCAGACTTGCAAAGGAAAGCGTTTTCGCACCAATAATTTATTTGTATTTTGTTATTTTTCCAACAATTTCTGACTAAAACCTGTAAATTTTATAAGTACTGGAACAGAGCTAATATTGGACAAAATTAAATCACAAAGATTGATCAAGTATTTTTTTGTTTCGCAACGTTCTGAAAATGCCGATATCGCTAATGTCTTTGTTTTGTCCAATGTTGTATAAAAAGGAAAATATAATAAATATGAACTGAAAATTCTAGTTACATGATTTTGTGCTTCAGCTAACATATACGTATTTTATTTTTATTTTTTAAGGTTTCTACTCCTGGCGCAACACTACAAATGGTTCATGGTTTATACAATCTTTAATCGAGGAATTTAATTCTAATGGCAAAAAGTATGATTTACTTACACTACTGACATTTGTTAATCGTCGTGTTGCTATGGATTTTGAATCATGTGTGCCGTCACGTCCTATAATGGATCAACAAAAGCAAATACCTTGTATTACATCAATGTTAACACGCATTTTACGCTTCACTGATAAAACTAAACAAAATTAATGTTGCACACTTAAGTTTTGATTTTCCTAATAATTAAGGAAAAACAATCGCAATAACAAAAACAACAAATAAGAATGTGTCATACAAATTGCGTACAAATTTACCATAAACAACATTTTTTTAAAGAAATTCCTTTAGAACAAACACAATTGTTAAAATATTTTTTGTATTTAAGCATTAGATAAAAATTACATATTTTTAAAACAAATTAATAAAAAATTAATTTTTTGAATTTTAAAATTTAATTCTAATATTTAATACAATTTTGTATTTGTATAAAATTTTTTGAATATCATATTTACATTTTCCATAAAATACAATTATTATAATGCTAACTTGGAACTGAATTTTTATAGTGCTACTATTGTTAACTTCCAATTTCTGTATTTATATTTTAAAATGTATTTTTGGTACATTATACAAATGTATTTTTTATATGTAAGTGTATAAAAATCATGTTTTTTTTTAGAATTATTAAATTATTCAATATTTTGAAAATATATATATATATATAATAATTTTTTGCCTTCCACAATGGTTGCCATTTATTAATATTTAAGTTCTGTTAGTTTAATTCATTAACATTTTCTTAAATTTAAAACATAATAATATATGAATTCAAAAAAGGAAAATTTTTATTTGTTTTATTAACCCAGCAAAAACGTTTTTTTTTCGGTAATTGCAACTTATTATTAAAGTAGTTTCTTGGTATAAGTACTCAATAGTATAACAGTAATATTGCAATCACGCGGATGAGTTGGCTAGAGCGCTAGATTTTTTCTTATTTTAACATTTTATTATGATGTTTAGAAATTACACACATTTTTTGATATAAATATTGAGTTAGTCTAATTTAGGGTTTTCATAAATAGTTATAGATTGATAAATAGATGAATAGATAGATGATGGAAATATAGATAGGACCTTGTCTATACTGTAAATACTATGCACTTTACCATAATTTCTTGTAGTAAAGCGAATTATAAAAGGTTTTATAAAAGAAATTGACTTTTATTGTAGCAAATTTTTTAGTGTTCACACAGAAATGATTTGGATTAGAGCAGGGGTTCTCACAAGTTTTCGCTTCGCGACGTTACAACTTGAGAACCACCCACCGCAATTTTGAAGTAAGAAATTAACTGCGGTTAAATCATGATGATTTTAATATGTTTCACAAAATATTTTTAAACTAATTGGAGTTGCAAGTTTAGTATCAAGAGTTATTCTTAAAACTAAAGAAATTCATACTCAAGAGAAATGTGGTTCCGAAATCAGGCTAAATTTAAATTTTGTTCAAGATTTATTGAGGCTTTATTAAGAAATATCAACTTTAAATATTTGTTGATTTTGATTTCACAACAAGAATTTTTAAATACATTTTGGAATCAGATTTGAAATAATTTGATAATATTTATTTCTCCAATTATTTTTAAATTATTGTCAAACGTTTTATATTCAGGGTTGTAAGATTTTTTTGAATCTCTTTGAATCGTTAATCAGAAATCGCCAAATTGCAAATTTATTTAGTTCTTTTATTAAATATAAATTCAGCTTAAAGCCAAAGATAATTGTAGTAGTTAATAGTAATTGAATAAAAATAAAATTATAACTTAAAATAGGGTCTCTATCACAAAACGGACAGCAATTATAATTTCTAAACTATTTAAGTGTCCACCTTGAAATTTTGCACATATACGGATAAGTTATATCAATATTATAAACTTTTTTAAGAATTTTTAAAACACGGTTTTTTGAGATATAATGTTTTGATTGTTACATGTCCAATTTTGACCTTTGAACTTTTGATATAAATAAACTTTTATATATGTCGTTATAAATGTAATATCTTTGATTTTAATGCGAAACTAAAACGGAGATCTACCATGTATAGTTCAGAAGTTATTAGCAATTAAAGTTTTTTTTTTTTTTTTGGACCAGAAAATTTTATAATTTAAAAAACACTTGCAATAGCCAAAAATTTGAAATCATAGATGTCATATCCGAGAAAGACTGTTCTGGCTGTTCTGATATGGAATCACTCAATACGCCTTTTTTTACATATAGCTTCATTTTAAGTCAACATTTAAAAAAAGTATTTAACTTTAGTAAATATTTTTTGAGGAAAGACGTAAATCAAAAAATGAAATTGGGATATCGTGTCAAAAATATATTTGTTTGAAATGCGATATATATTTTGAAAAATTTTCAACCAATATTTTATGCAATTTTTCACAAAATATAGAAAATAATTGGTTTAATCACCTATGATATGAAAATATTTAAGAAATTCTAATAAAACAGATCAAAAATGTGAAGCTTTAATAAAAGCAATAGAACACGAGAAAATTGGAAATAAAACAATAAACTACACAGCGATAAGGCTAAAAATTTCTAGAACCAATATGTACCATTATGTTAGCTTATTATAGGGCATTCAGACCGAAGCGAAATTACGTACTTGATAGTTTTTTTTATTATTTTCTATTAGTTTTATCAGTTATTAACTATCTGTTTTCATCATTTATTTAAATTTTGTTATTCGAGTGGCCTCGTAAATACAAAAATCATTTAAAAATATATAATAAACACTAAATATCTTTAAATTTTCCATTTTTAATACTTTCACTTTACAAAAATAGTTGATTTGAAAAAACGCCGAAAAATAATACCAAAAGATAAATTAATAATTCTTATTGTTTTTATGCAAAAGGTTAAATAACAATCCATTCTAAATAGCAGTTTTATTGGTGGGTCTGAAAGACTATGACTGGTATTTTATTGAGGTAAGATTCAAGCAGGTTCCACTTTACCGCAACTAAAGCCTTGTTCAGACCAGCTCGAAATTACGAAATTTCATGCCGAAATTACAAATGAAATCTATAGTGTTCATACTGGCTAGATGACATTTGATGTAATTTCGTGAACAGCTGATACTTATTGTTTACATTTTAAATTGTTATAGGGGTAAATAAAGTATTTTGAAATGGAAACTAATAAGAAACAATTACTTACTAAATTGGAAATTATTAATTTGCAACAATTAAAAATGTAAAAAGGATAAGTTTCATTTTGCAAAATCACTTTAATCATTAATTTTAACATTTGTGTTTAAATTTAAGATCAGTTGTCAATTGTTTTTTTTTCTCACGATTGAAACATGCAGTACGTAGTTGAAAAAAGTATTTTTTCCAACCATGCACAGAGTTGCACGGAAATGGGCATCGTAATTTCAATGTAATGTCGCCGAAATTACACAAAATTATGTAATTTCGCAAGTGTCAAAATGTATGGGAAATTACGTAATTTAAACTTGATTTCGGCCGAAATCACGAAAGTGCGTAATTTCGCGTCTGTCTGAATGCCCTATAATCTCATTTTTTATTGAAAACCTATAGTAAACTTTCTTTTTCAATATTGACTACTTATAGGGCATTCAGATCGACGCGAAATTACGTACTTTCGTCCGAAATCAAGTTGGAATTACGTAATTTCCCATACATTTTGACACTTGCGAAATTACATAATTTTGTGTAATTTCGGCGAAATTACATTGAAATTACGATGCCCATTTCCGTGCAACTCTGTGCATAGTTGGAAAAAATACTTTTTTTTCAACTATGTCTACTGCATGTTTCAATCGTGCGAAGAAAAAAAACAATTCACAGCTGATCTTGAATTTAAACACAAATCTTAAAATTAATTATTAAAGTGATTTTGAAAAATGAAACGTATCCTTTTTACCTTTACATGTCTAAAAATTTTTAATTGTTGAAATAACAATTTCCTATTACCAAGTTTTTCATTAATAGTTTCCAATTTAGTAAGTAATTGTTTCTTATTTTTTTTCCATTTGAAAATACTTTATTTACCCCTATAACAATTTAAAATGTAAACAATAAGTATCAGCTGATCACGAAATTACATCAAATGTCATCAAGCCAGTATGAACACTCTAGATTTCATTCGTAATTTCGGCATAAAATTTCGTAATTTCGCGCCGTTCTGAACAAGGCTTTAGGTAATTTATCCACCTAAACCTGCATATCTACAAAGGACATGGATTGCAGTACGAAAAAGTAATGTAGTTTATACTAATCTATAAAATTAATTTATTATTTTAGTGGGGATTTTTGGAGATAAATTTTGCTTTTTGGGGATAAGGGTCGCAAAAATCTGGGAATCCTGATGCAATTTTTATACATATTAGTACTTAATTTTTTTTTGAAGGGATCAAAAGTTATGAAAATAAGTTTAAAAATAAAAAAGTACGTAGAGCGTTATAAAGTTACGAAAAATGTAACAAATGTAACCAAACGGCAATACTTGCGTTAATACCAGTTGTAGATCTGTGGTTAGTTCAGTTGAATTTCTTCAATCTCACAATACATTTGGTTTTAATTTCATAAGTCTATTTAATTTTCGGTTTTTTTTTATTAATAACAAAATCTGTTTTACCATTTCTTTTATTTTTATTACATGAATAATATAATTAAACAAATCTGTACAATGTTGAGACCGGCTTCAAAACCACAGTAAGTTTTTCTAAAGCTGCATATATAAAATGTTAATAGTATTGAACCCATTTCCGCAGATCTCATATTACTTCACTTACATATGTATGTATGTGTTTACATTGGGTTATTCTTTTGCTTGAAGAGTAGAATATTATTCTATAATCGATTAAAGAAATCTTAAACAATGGAAACATCGGAAACTTTACGGATAAAACAAATTTTTAGTAGCAAAAAATTATTTAATAGCACCTGTATAGTATTTCAAAAATTTATATTTCTCTTTCAATTAAAAGTAAAATAAGCTTCTATAAAACTCCTCCTCCCTAAACAGAAGCCCCTGGCTCTAAGATACAAATCTAGCAAACATGCTTTGCCCATATAATGAAATAATTTACCTTATTATCTATATTTAAAAACGTAAAACACAATTAAAGTGAGTATCTTTTAAGAAAAAAACAAAATATCTCGCATAATCAGATTTACTTCCCAAACTTATTTTTTTCATAAAAAATATGATTGCAGTACGAAAAAGTAATGTAGTTTATACTAATCTATAAAATAAATTTATTATTTTAGTGGGGATTTTTGGAGATAAATTTTGCTTTTTGGGGATAAGGGTCGCAAAAATCTGGAAATCCTGATGCACTTTTTACACATATTAGTACTTAATTTTTTTTGAAGGGATCAAAAGTTACGAAAATAAGTTTAAAAATAAAAAAGTACGTAGAGCGTTACAAAGTTACGAAAAATGTAACAAATGTAACCAAACGGCAATACTTGCGTTAATACCAGTTGTAGATCTGTGGTTAGTTCAGTTGAATTTCTTCAATCTCACAATACATTTGGTTTTAATTTCATAAGTCTATTTAATTTTCGGTTTTTTTTTTATTAATAACAAAATCTGTTTTACCATTTCTTTTATTTTTATTACATGAATAATATAATTAAACAAATCTGTACAATGTTGAGACCGGCTTCAAAACCACAGTAAGTTTTTCTAAAGCTGCATATATAAAATGTTAATAGTATTGAACCCATTTCCGCAGATCTCATATTACTTCACTTACATATGTATGTATGTGTTTACATTGGGTTATTCTTTTGCTTGAAGTGTAGAATATTATTCTATAATCGATTAAAGAAATCTTAAACAATGGAAACATCGGAAACTTTACGGATAAAACAAATTTTTAGTAGCAAAAAATTATTTAATAGCACCTGTATAGTATTTCAAAAATTTATATTTCTCTTTCAATTAAAAGTAAAATAAGCTTCTATAAAACTCCTCCTCCCTAAACAGAAGCCCCTGGCTCTAAGATACAAATCTAGCAAACATGCTTTGCCCATATAATGAAATAATTTACCTTATTATCTATATTTAAAAACGTAAAACACAATTAAAGTGAGTATCTTTTAAGAAAAAAACAAAATATCTCGCATAATCAGATTTACTTCCCAAACTTATTTTTTTCATAAAAAATATGATTGCAGTACGAAAAAGTAATGTAGTTTATACTAATCTATAAAATAAATTTATTATTTTAGTGGGGATTTTTGGAGATAAATTTTGCTTTTTGGGGATAAGGGTCGCAAAAATCTGGAAATCCTGATGCACTTTTTACACATATTAGTACTTAATTTTTTTTGAAGGGATCAAAAGTTACGAAAATAAGTTTAAAAATAAAAAAGTACGTAGAGCGTTACAAAGTTACGAAAAATGTAACAAATGTAACCAAACGGCAATACTTGCGTTAATACCAGTTGTAGATCTGTGGTTAGTTCAGTTGAATTTCTTCAATCTCACAATACATTTGGTTTTAATTTCATAAGTCTATTTAATTTTCGGTTTTTT
The DNA here is from genome assembly GCA_932274085.1 of Protocalliphora azurea. Classification (NCBI taxonomy): domain Eukaryota; kingdom Metazoa; phylum Arthropoda; class Insecta; order Diptera; family Calliphoridae; genus Protocalliphora; species Protocalliphora azurea. The sequence continues at coordinate 140,573,779 of OW026521.1, read as the reverse complement.
TTTTATTAATAACAAAATCTGTTTTACCATTTCTTTTATTTTTATTACATGAATAATATAATTAAACAAATCTGTACAATGTTGAGACCGGCTTCAAAACCACAGTAAGTTTTTCTAAAGCTGCATATATAAAATGTTAATAGTATTGAACCCATTTCCGCAGATCTCATATTACTTCACTTACATATGTATGTATGTGTTTACATTGGGTTATTCTTTTGCTTGAAGTGTAGAATATTATTCTATAATCGATTAAAGAAATCTTAAACAATGGAAACATCGGAAACTTTACGGATAAAACAAATTTTTAGTAGCAAAAAATTATTTAATAGCACCTGTATAGTATTTCAAAAATTTATATTTCTCTTTCAATTAAAAGTAAAATAAGCTTCTATAAAACTCCTCCTCCCTAAACAGAAGCCCCTGGCTCTAAGATACAAATCTAGCAAACATGCTTTGCCCATATAATGAAATAATTTACCTTATTATCTATATTTAAAAACGTAAAACACAATTAAAGTGAGTATCTTTTAAGAAAAAAACAAAATATCTCGCATAATCAGATTTACTTCCCAAACTTATTTTTTTCATAAAAAATATGCTCATATAAAAAAAAACTCAATGGAATTGCTTGAAAATTTGTAATCTAGATCTCGTTCACTAGACTATCAATCCCCATAAAAATTCTGTTCAAAAACGGATTATATAAACCATTCATATATGTATGTATAAAATGAATTTACAACACTATGTGCTGAATATATTTCAAATTCAACTATGTTGAAAAATTGTTTTTTTTTTCTTTTTAACAAAATAAAACAAAAGTATTTTATGAATATGAAACTTGAAGTTGTCATATGGCCAAGGGTTAAGAATTCGAAGTTAAGAAGTTTTTAAGTGCTTATGGGTTCGAATCCAGGCGGATACAAGAGGGATTTTTATTTCATAAATTTCAAAGAAAATTTTTTTAAGTATATATAAAAAAAATATTTTGACAGTTCCTTATCTGACATTTCAAAATTTTTGATTTATGTTTCAAGTTAAATTATAATACAATTTTTCAAAGGCTTAGCCATGGATCGGACTCAAAACCCACAGTTCTTCAGTCGCAAACCCAAGCGGTATGCCACATCGATTTATTGAATTTTATTTCCTTTATTGCCTATATAAAAAGTCTAAAATGCAACTCCAAGCTTAATAATACTTTTTTATAAAGAAATCATAAATCATAAATATATTGTTGCATGTGAGATAGAAAATATTATAAAATTTATTGCGAAGAAAATTGGAAACTTTTTTAAAGCTGCTCCGGAAAATCCTTTATAAAGCCGCCATTCCTGAACGGATTTTGCTGAATTTAAATTCCCGCGATTATATGCCACATATGTGTTCAAAGAGAATTGCATTTATGCATTTATGGGCTTCAAAAAATCCATTTTAACACTTAGACGGATAGACAAATATTTTCAAAAGTTATTTTTAATCATAAAATCATGAATATTTTTCATTTTGATTTCCTTTATGTATACTTTAAGATTTTCGTATAAAACGATAAATTTACATATCCCCTTCATTTTATGTGAAGGGTATATAGAAATGTTGTAGTTAAATGTTTTTTTGTAATTTTACCGATTTTTTCGTAAAATTTATTAGTATTTAACGATAAGTACGGTTAAGCTATCTACAAAAAAGCTCGTAAGACTTTAATGATAATTTTAATGTTGTTAATTTTTTGAAAATATATTGTTAGGAAAATTAGTTTTATAAGTTTTAATTAACAAATTTAAATATTATAATTTTTAATATATTCAAATTTTTTTAGTTTGTAACATATTAGAAGTATCTAGTTTGTAATGTCTGTTTATTATTTAAATTTGGTTGAAATATCTTAATTGTAATTTATATTAATTTTGTTTTGTTAATTTGCTTACGTGTTAGTGAGAAATTTGTATTATCCCAGGAGTTTTTGGTGGCTGTTCCAGACTAGTTATCTTAACTACTACGTTAGGGTACCTCTAGTTACTTTATTGTGCAAACACAATTATTTTTCAGTTATAACTCTCCAGTAATAGAGTTGTTATGGTTCTTGGAGTTACTAGAAGATGTAAGATTGTGGATTCAGTTCAGTAATCAAAAATATTCAGAAAAAGTCGAAAATAGCCGAAAAATGTTGTTTTATCGAATTGTTCAGCTTCAGGTCTCAATATGTTTCATATTTTTTAAATTTATTATATTACTTTTTATTTTCATCCAATATTTCTACCAACTTTGTTGGTCATCTTCAGGGATGTGTTTACTAAGAAAAAAACTACTAAAAACAATTATAAATATAAATATTCTTAAACATAACAAAACAAAAAATTAATAATAATTACATTAACTATATTGCTGTATTGTCCGTTGTTATTGTTCTGAGCTCTCGTCACTGATTGTTTATGTTTTTCTTATTTTGTTATTCTTATATTTGTTTATTGTATGTAGATATATGTGAGCACAATTGTCTATTTCTGTTTTATAGTTTATTCTCACTCTTGTTGGTATGTCTATGATATGAAGCATCTCTTGCATATATCATTTCGTATGATTGTTCTCTCTTGTAAGTAGTTTACGTCCAGTTATTGCATAGTGGGCAATAGTGGTTTTTCATTACATTTAAGAACTGATTTGTGCGATGATAATCTTGTAACTTTACCCACTGTATTTTCCTTCGTTTAACGGAGGCCTTCAAAAAGTTCATTTTAACAGGCAAATGTTATTTCATCTCCTGTGCCCAGCGTTACCAGAATGATGATTTTATTACAATTTTGATGATTTTTTCTTCAAAATATGATGTTCTTTAATCATCACCAAAAGTTTTTTTTAAGTATTTTAAAGATTTATTACATGATTTTATTTAAAATTTTTAGTATTGATAATAATGTGAAATTTTATTCAGACTCAAGGTCAGATTTTGATGTAAATATTATTGAATGATACACTAGCAAAGTGGAATGTATTTTCCGGACTGGTATATGTAGTATTTTTAATAACAAAACTTTAACTTTATATGCCATGATTGTGAAGTTGTTGTTCTATAATGTTTTAATTAGTTTTTCTGAGTTATGGCGCAATAGTTGTAACAATACTTTCAGGGACTATTTTCCTATAAAAATCATAAGAAAATAGTTCACACCCGGTAAAAGAGCACATCATAAGGATATCAAATTTAAATGGTAAACAATGGTACAGCACATGACATCTGGGAAGAAACATATTTGGCTTAGCATAATCATTTTTTACGATATTAGTCTAATTTTTATCCTATGCTAATGAATAGTAAATTGTTTAGGGCCTTGAGGATAATTTGGTAATTTTGTTTACTCCATTTTATAAGAGTTCGAACATGAGAACTTCTTGAACTCAATGAAATATAAACAAAATTCAGATGAAAACAAATTGGAGAGTTATTATATTTCGTAAAGAAAATTGTTTGAACTTGTATGATTTATACATTAAAACTTCAGAACATTTCCTATAGTTACTGGCAACGCTGCCCGTGGCTAAAAGGATAGGATTTATACATATCTGTCGACTTTCGACAAAACATCTTGAAGTCGAGATGAGACAATTTGAAAATGTTTTAATCATTCTTTTGTAGGCGCGTCGTTTACACTAATCAGCGACACTACGATTGCTATCTTTGAAAATATAGCTTACAAATACTACTTTTCTGTAGTATTTGTTTATATTTAAAAAATTTTCTTAGGTCCAATGAAAATGTTTTTTAAATTATACTTAAATGGGATTTTACACTACGTTATTTTGTATTGTACTGTTAAACCCCCTTAAGTTGTTTGGTCAGAAGTCCACAGATATACTTTATGAGGTCCCAGATTATTATAGAAGTTACAAACTGAATAGCAAACTTATAAATATATTCTATCAACATATTCAAAAGTTCGTGTTCTAACGATCAGAGAAAAAAATTAAATAGAAATTTATAATTTTTCTTTATTTAATAACACTTTATGTTTATAAAGGTTTGCCCTGGCTTCTACCAATTGGTGTGCCACCGAATACAATATGGATCATAAATTCAGGGGAATTGCACTCATATTTTATCATGAGAATTTTAAGTCAACAGATACAACTTTAGAAACTAAAAAAGATTGTAATGATCTGGAAAATGCATTAAGTAACTTGGATTTCGAAGTTGTTACTTATTACGATTATACATGGAAAAAAATAAAAAAGACTGTCAAAGCAGGTAAAAAAAGCTATACTAATTTGAATTATTCTTTCCAGTATATAAAAAAAACATTATAATTTTGTTCCCATTTATTAGCGGCCGCAAAGGATCATTGTGAACACGATTGTATTGTAATTGCAATATTAACACATGGTGAACATGATTTCTTATGGGCTTACGATGAAATGTATCTATTAGATAGCATATGCAAATTTTTCGTAGCCGATAATTGTCCAACTCTTGCTGGCAAACCAAAATTGTTCTTTATAGAAGCCCCACGAGGTGAAGGTTTAGATTCAGGTGTTTTGCTAAAAAGGAATGAAGCTGATGGCGAAAGAATGTCTGAAATGAGTTACACTATACCAATACATGCGGATTTCCTATTTGTTCATTCAACAGTACCAGGTAAATATTTAAGTGCTAATGGTTATGATCAATAGAGAATTACCAAAAATTGATTTTTATGAATCTGCTTAAGAGATTTATTTAATACTATTTATTTTATGTACAAAACACATATACCCTGCCAGCATTTGGAAGAGTTTTTTCATCCATCCACTAAAAAGTGTCTTTTTTGACACTTCTAGGTGTTCAAAAGTAGAAAATAGACAAATTTAGATTTACATTCCAGAACAAAGGAAAAACAAACAAGCGCGATATAATTTCGCTTAGTAATATATAACTTTTAAAGAGATTAATGTTGTTGTTTAAGTGTTGAATAAACAATTAGTGATTTTTGCCTTTAAATATTTTATATATAATTTAAAGTTATATTGACTTATTAATTTAGTTTAAAGTTATAGTAAGTTATTATAGTGTGTTTGAATATAAGGTAAACATTTAGCTTAATTATAATTAAAAATATTTACTAGAAATAATACAACTGCATTAAAAATATGTTTTGTTATACAAAAGCGATTACATTTCAATACTTTATTGATGTACTTTTCTACACTTCTAAATGATAGTATTTCAACACCTAAAGAATGCACTAAATAGTGTCATCTAAAAAGTATTAGAACTGCGGCACATTTTTTCTCGACTTATATTTACTACATAAAGTGTCACTTAAGTTCACTTTTGGATAGAAAATGTTGGCAGGGTATTTGTAAATTTAAAACAAGTTCATCTTCCTAACGAGAGATGTATTTTAAGAATATATTTTATATCGTATATAAATATATTGCATCTAAATTATTTACAGATTTCTATTCCTGGCGGAATTCTATAAACGGTTCTTGGTTTATACAGTCTCTCGTCGCGGAATTAAATAAAAATGGCAAAAAACGAGATCTCCTCACAGTACTGACATTTGTTAATCGTCGTGTAGCTATAGATTTTCAATCAGAATTTCCATTTCAGCAAGAAAAGGATAAACAAAAACAAATACCTTGTATCACCTCAATGTTAACACGCATCTTACGTTTTAATGATAAAATCGAACAAAACTAAATTTCAAATACTAGTTACTATATAAATATGTACTATTAAATGTCGCTTAGATATCCAATATTTTAAAATTTAATTATTGTTTAAGAATTTAAAAATACCAAAATTTCTTTTTAAACATCTTGGGAGCCTATATATTTAAATTTTAATAGTTATATAAAATTACTAATACCTTACGATTATTAAACCAACAAAATATTAAATAAATATCAACAACCTGTAAACGTAAATCTAACATAGATAGAACTGTTTTTTCACCATATAATATTTCTGATTTTAAATTAAATCAAAAAATTAAGTTTAAACTAAGTATATACGTACTTATTTGCAAAAACAATTTAGCTATGTAAGTACTTGATTATCTAAGCCAGGAGTTCCCAACTGAAGAATTCCAAAATATTGTATAAATTTATTATTTTAATATTTTATTATTATTATTTTTTTTTCTCTAAATGAGTGTGGGAATAAGAGATCGATGCCGATTGAATTAGTTATTCAATAACTAATAACTAATAACGTCGTGTGTGTATTGTTTAGCATTCGTGAGTGTTTTAAAGAAATCAATGCGAAAAGCCATCGTGCTTTGTTGTTTTAGTTGAGACTTGTCGTGAGTGATTTCGACTATTTAAAAGTAGCGATTTCTATGTGTGAAAAAGTTTGAAAAAAAAAAATTGAAAATTTGCTCGATCAAAACTCGTTCATAATGCAAGAAATGCTTACATGATCAATGAGAGAGAGGAGAGTAGATCAATAATTGAAAGCGCTTGGATTAATCCAAAAGCAGAGAAATTGCTGCATCGAATTGTTACAGATGATAATAATCCAAAGCCCGGTCAACCAGAAAAATCTATACCAAAGTCAAATAACCATGGCTCCCAGGTAATGCTGTGTATTTAATGGGATCTGAAAAGTGGCATCTATTATGCGCCGTTAAAACAGGAAGAAACGATCATAAGAGATCTGTGAACGAAAAAGGTCAAAATATGCGACCAGACACGAGTCCATAACTTTCTATCATGAATATTCTAGACATCATGTTGTGTGACCAGTTAAAATCTATTTGGAAAAAAAGTGGTGCCCCACCTGCCGTATAGCCCACTTTAGACTACTACTTTTTCGTTTGATTCAAATTTACGTAGATAAAATATGCTTCTTTTCAAAACAAGTTATCAAAATTTGGGTTGATTAATTTGCCTCAAAAGTTAAGCTAACGATGAAAGCCAAAAATTGCTAGAAAGATGGAAAAAGTCGTAGCTTCCGAATGACAATACTTTGAATAAAATACATTGTACCTTAGCTTCAAAATAACGTTAATTTTTTTACTCATTTTATATTTGTATTATTAAATAATTTAAGTAGGGGTTCGCGGGGAAATTAATAATGCCAGATAGGGTTTCCGAGCTGAATTATTGCGGGAACCCCTGATCTAAGCGACAATAATACTTATTTTTTAATTTAATTGCATTAAATTTTAAATTATCTTATGAATCAAATGTTAAGAAATTCATAAGATTAGCCTTTAATTTACGTATGGGAAGATGTATGTATATGTATTAAAACAGTCTCAAATATACTCCAACAACAGAAATGCAGTCAATACATTATACATTTCCAACAAAATACGTGCCTTAATATTTTTAATATTAACCCTACAAATATTTAGAAGATATTTTTTGGAAGAAATTTACGCAATATCTTCTTTTTATTATCATTGAAGCAATATTTTTCTAATATTGCATTTTTATCATTATATATTAAATTAAAATTTTTTTTATTATTTTTATGCTCAAAATATCGCCCTTTTTTCAGTAAGGTGATTATCACCTCTGCAATAAATTTGTGATATCCCATTGAGATCATCTCAATGGGATATCATCAATTTTATTTTTCAGTCACAATTTTTTCAGTTGTCGAAAAATTTTCCAAAAGTGAAAAAAATATTATTTTTCAGTCACAATTTTTCCAGTTGTCCGAAAGTGAAAAAATATTGAAGAATTTTTTTCTTTTAACAAAAAATTAATATTTTATGTGAGCTTTTCAATCTTCGTGTTTTATGATGTTAAAATTTATGTGAATGCATTCTTTACAAGACGTAAAAGATTTATTTATTTCAAGATTTATTTAGAGATAATTTTTCTATATATTTAATATATCTTTCAGAATATTATCTGGCGGTATCTTATTTTTTCACCTAGATGATTATCTACCAATATTGCCTATTTTTATTCTATTTCTTATTGCTTAGATGTATCATCTGTGACGCACAATCTCTCCCGATGGGAAAACTTCTGCAATACGAATATAATTATTGCGGCAATACGAATTCGTATCACTTTCGTATTATTTTGTTTGTAGGGAAAGGTTTCCATTAAAATTGTTGTGTGTTCGTTTGTTTCTCTTAAGGATATTTGGCAAACAAAATATGTTTCCGAATTTTTACTCTTGTTCCATTTGAATACAATAAAATTAAAAAATAATTTCGTCGGTGCGCTGAAGAAAAGCCGATATCTTTGACGTCTGCGAAAGGCAAAAGAAATTAAAGAAAAATCTACAGATTGGCTTTTTGTGTACGAACATTTTATTAAATTTTTTTTTTTTTTTAATATTTTTGTTTTTCTGAACTTAACAAAAAGTCCTATGTGTAGTAAAAAACAATAAGAGTGTATGTTTTTCTTTCTAAAGAAAATCTACACATAGGATTTTTTATAACTTCAAAAACCGTTGAGGTAATATAAAACGTATTGGTGGATGAATGTATAACTAATAACACTATAAGATATGAGTAAAAAAAATGCAAAAAATTGCATATAGGACTCTCTTCTCAGCACACCGATGTCTTTCTTTTTTCAAATTTGATTATTCAAAAATAAAAGTTTACGAACATAAAAAACATTAACATTAAACATTAAAATTGAAGCGTAAACATCTATATGCTAGGAACACAATTGTGCCGTATTAACGTACAAGGGTGCTACGCAGGTACGTTGTCAAATTAGAACATATACATGTTTTTATAAAAGATCTGATCCGTCTGACATCAATTGCAGAGAGATCAGATAGTCCATGCATATATGGACTCCCAAATTCAGTAGTCCTTATATTCGTAAGAGCAGAACAATGACAAAGAAAATGTTATATTGTTTCTTCCTCCTCCTCGGACGATTTGTTTGACTAATTTTTAAATAGACATTTGTGGAGAAAAACTATTAAATTTTCTTACTAGAAATCGACTATTTTTAGTAATTGCCGTAATTTGTAAATAGCGTCAACTTAGTTAACGAAATTTTATCCCCAAAAAATATATTTTACAATACTTATGTATGTATTAAATGTTTGATAATTTATTTTTCATCATCTTTCAAATATAATGAAATAAACGTTTATGAATACGTTAATTCTTTGAAACAATTTATAAGTTTAATAGGACCAATGTTGTTATAAAATGTTATGAGTTATTCTTTTAAAAGATATAATAAAGTGTAATAAATTTTAAAATTTGATGACCTAGAAAGGGGCTATATGTCAGAAAAATGTATTTTAAGTTTTTTTTCTTCAATTATACTGTGCTCGAAAATGAGACTAATTTTTTAAGAATGTGGGCACTACCATTTTTTAAAGTGCTCGTTTTTGAGAATTTTAAGTTGAAAGGCTAAAAAAGGGTTTAGCAAAATTAATTTTTCTAGCTTAAATTCAATAATTTACCCTCGTATTCACAAACAACTTTTATATTTAAAATGCATTTTAAATAAAATTTTGAATACAAATTTTGTCTATAATTTAAAATTGGTTGGTGAATACGGTGGTTAATTCCATCCATTGAAGTATATTATAATGAATTCTTATTATCAAATATATTTTAGACGTTAATAAACAAAACTTTAAACTGGCAAAAAAACTACTATAATTCTGTAAGTAAGCTAACTAGTGTTACCAATGAGCAACTCTTCAAACAAAAATATAAAAACATTTAAAATCGGGCTAAAACTGATTTAATTTATGATTGTAATATGTATTCAAACAATTTATTGTTTAATATACATAAATAATATATAAACCCAAATATAGTTGTCACAATTGAATTTAACGTACTTGAATTAGCTTTACTAGTAGGGTGCCCAGTTTGCTAAAATGCAATTATTATTATCTTTGTTAAAGCTTAATTTGCATTTACAAATTATACGAAATTTTAAGTACCAAAAATTCTACGAAACAGCATTTTAGCAAATTTTTTAGTATTTCTTTAAAAAAAATCAAATAAAATTTAAAATTAGCGATTTTTGGCGATTTCTGATTAAGAATTTGGCGACAGAAGCTCAAAAAAATTTGACAACCCTGGTTGTGTTTTGTTGCTCCCACTGAGTGAACGTTGACTGTTAACAAAAAGGCGACATTAACTTGAGTCATAGATTAATAATTAGATAATTATGTGAGAGAAAAAAACCTGATCAATTGTCAAAAACCTAACTCATGCAACAATAAAATACATGTAGTCAGTCACATTATATTTTTTTGTGTTTTAAAAAAATGAGTAAAGTTTTCAAAAATTTAGTTTGAACTGCCTCTCACGTAAACTTCTAGTTGTATATCTATGACTTGAGTTTTATTTAAAAAATTGTCAATAACTGTTATTTAAAATTCGTAAAATAAAGATCAGAAATATTTTTTTTATTTCTGATAAATAAATAAAAGTTTATTACATAATAGCTTAAATAGCGTAATAGCAAATGCAATGATGTATTCAGGTTATTATTTCTCCATATTGTTTTGATCCAAAATTACACAAATAATAAAACATTCATTATTTACTTAAGTTAAAAATAACGGTACATTCATATCGTCACCTATAATGCGGAAGGCCGTAACCACTCAAAAATTCAATATAGGTTTTTTATTAGATTATGATACATTGATCCAAAATACATCTACACAAAAAATTTTATATTTTTATCTTTCAAAATGAATTCAATATTCACAAAAATCAAAAGTAAAATTACTTGAATTTAAGAAAAATTGGGTTTAAGAGTTTTTATGGTCTATCTTTTTTTATTTTAAATGCACGATTGAACTTCTTAATTTTTTTTTAAATTACCCTATGCAACAAATTTTAGGTCATCGAATATTGTCTCAATGTTTCCAACGCAAAATGAAAATATAAAATTAGATTAATCAAGTATATAAGGTATTTTCCAAAGTTTCCAATTTCGGATATATTTCAGCTATGGTATGCATCTCGGGATTCTCAGGAAATATTCAATTTTTTATGTTCCGCCGAATTTTAAAAGCATTTAAATGCGTGAATTTTAACAAAAACTTATATATTTTTAAAAGAAATCAGTAAATTTGTATTTGCAATTTATTAGATGATATATAGGGGATGAATAGTTTATTTTATTTATTTAGTTATAATAAAAATTATAAAAAATAAAGGAACACTAGCACCTAAAGCTTTCGGATTAAATTTCAGAAAAATATCAACAATCATCGAAGGAAATTGAAATTCGAAAAAAGATATTATATACACTGGCGCATAATCCTATAAACGCACATACATTTTTCTATATATACACTTAAACTAATAAACTAATTTAGCATTATTAATAATGTGTTGATGAACCTTTGTTTTGGATAACTTCAAAAATTCGGTCCAGCATTGATTAGACTAATTTTTGAAGAAAACCACTATCAATTTCTTCCCAGGCTTGCTTAATTTTTAGTTTTATATACTAGGATTTAGACTGGTTCGAGACATGGATTGCAGCTTTATCCTGTTGGAAAATGCAATCTTCATCCATTTTTTCATACTTAAATGAGAGAAGAGCATCTTCCAACAGTTCATTATAAATTGCACTGTTCATTTTAGTTGGAACAAAACATATTTTTGATTTTCCTGCAGCAGAAAAGGTTTATCAGACCATAACACTGCCTCCACCGAAATTGCGTTTCAACATACGAATTTCGTTCGACCTCAAATCATGAATTTCTTTTCATCAGAAAAGATTACTTTATTCCACTCATATGTCCATTTTATGTACATATTTGTGCACAAATTTTAAACGATTTTCCTTATGATGCTGTTTTAACATTGGCTTACATTTTGGTTTCTTCCATTTTGTGTTACTATCTGTTCACAAAACGTGTGCAACGTGTTTGGAAGTTTTGTTAATTTTTGATTACCTTTTGTTGGTTTCCGCACTCCGTATTTCTGCCCATTTTTTAAAAAGCCTCGAATAACTCCCCCCGAACGGTTAATTTTTTTTCCAATTTCTTTGTTAGAACAGCCTTGATCATGAAAAAATTTAATTTGAATTTTTTCCTGGTCTGTAAGAAAAGTTCCTTTAAACATCCTTTAAGCTGATGAAAATTTCCAATTAAAATAAAAATATTTCCAGTAAATAAGGATGTTGTCATCAGAAACTTACTTTAAATGAAAGAAACAACTAAAACTTTTAAAAAGTTTTTTTTTTTTGCAATAACTTTTTAAAAAATTTTTTCTCAACTGCATTTATAGGAATATTAAACTGAAACGATCACCAATATGTTCTGCTTGCTAAATTAAAGAAAAACAAGAAACATATATTTCTTACATAAAAAATACCAATATATCACGAGTTATTGTAACAACACAACATTGTTTTTGGTTAAGAAAAACGAATATACCTCAAAGAAAAATAAAAATTTTAAATGCGTTTATATAATATGCACCAGTGTACATATGACGTCCCCTTTGATAATTTTAAGCACCTTTTAAAATTATTAAATTCTATATATTTTAAACTTAATTTTTAAAGATATTTAGAAACTTTCTTAAAAATTGTTTGTATAATTAAATATTTTGTTATGTAATTTATGATAAATATATTTTCGTTCGCAAATACGACATTGTTTTGAATAAGAATAACAATGTTGCGTAATACTGTGTCGATATCCAAAAAACTCTTTCACGGCATATAATATATCAGAATTCATTCAGGTGTATTAATCAGTAGTTTAAGCAATTGATAGTTTTAACAATTGATAAAATTTAAATCTGCTAATAAAAAAACTCATATTCTATTTGGGTCTCAGTTGTTCAAGAAATGTGAGTAGTTATAATTATAGTTCTTTATCCGAGATCCCGGGAAGTCGAAAATTTTTTCTCGTTGTCCCAAGAAATCAAAAAATCCGGGAAGTTGCGATCCCTAATTGCACCATTTTTTTAATTACGTGTGAAAATAAAAAACGTTTAAATTAGTAAATTTCGATGTATTTATGGGTACTTATTGTTTTATAAAATGTAAAGCGTTTCTTAGATATGTATCGATTGTATATATATACCAACTTTTGAAATTTTACCCGTCGCCACTCCAGCTCTTTACTCCGCGCAACCTGCAATTCTTACATACGAAGACGACAGAAACACTATAGATCACGTAGGCGAAGAAGGAGATAAAGCTTAATCATTTCCTTGTAGTCAATAAATCCAAATTTCGATTGACAAGGAAATGATTAATGACCTTCAGTTCATAAACCTGCTATCATATAGGGGTATGATCATAAATTGCTGAGAAAAAAAGGTCTTAAAGTGCTAGCCAATGGCAAAACTGATCAATCAGGTAACTTCAATGGATATATATGTAAATATTAAGCAATTGATAAATCAACGATGGCTGTAATAATGCAGTTTCAAAATATCTACTTTAGAACTGGATTTTCTTAGATATGACCAACATGTAGAAATCATGTTTGAAATCTTGATTACACAAAGCTGTTACAAAAACATTTGTTAATTTTTTATAAGTTTAATTTATTCATAACCAATATATCTTGTATTCCAAAAAGTATACTTGTGTTTAACAAATTTAAAAAAAAATGTTAAAGATTTTATTCATAAATAATTAAGTATACATACATAATATGCATATTATGTATCGCACTTGATCAACAAGAGGGTATTAACTCAAAATTTTAAAATTTTCAGTAGAGGTAAAAAATTGTTTGTTGTTACATTTAAAGAGAATTTGAAAATCCGAATATATCATGGTAAGTAAATTTCATTTTAAAATATATTTACATGGTTTTTCTTTCAAAATTTTGCAATTATTGCAAAAAAAAAATTTTTTGAGTTTCGAGAGTATTCGGAATACGTTGAAATTTTTTCAGTAGATATTGATGTTGTTAGTTGATTTCTTGCAAAAACTGAAATTTTAAAAATTTTGATTTAATACCTCTTGATATAAGTTTCTATATAATTTTAATAGATATTGTCAAATTTTATTTGTTCAATATAATTTTACCATCTTTGATTTTAATGCGACCTTCTTTAGCCATAGCGGCAGCTTGTGCTTTTGTAACGGTAATTTTTTGCACTTTTTTTTGGCTAGTTTTCATTTTAATAATATCGTCAATATTGGAATCTACTGTTGCATTTGATGATGAAGCTTCTGCATCAGGATCGTTTTCAACTTTGATTGTTTTTGGTTTTGGTACCTTATTAGTAATAATAGTTTTTGTTGGAGATGTCTTGGTTACGGATATATTTTTATTAATTTTTAATATAGACTGAATGGTTGGAAGATTTACATCCTTAGTTGGAGTAGTTCCAGTAGCATTTGGAATTTTTCGTCTTAATTGTAAAGATTGTTTGATGGTTGGCTGTTGTTGTATTTTTGTTTGTGTTATAGCTTTTTTCCCATCTATATCAATTTTACGCTGTTTTAAAGGAATCAATAGACTCTTGTTATCCTCAATTTGGTTTTCATCATTTTGTTGATCTTCAGCACTTCGAATTATTATTTGATTAATAATCTTTGGGGATTGGCTTTCTGAAAAGTTAAAATAATAATAAAAAAAAATTAAAGGTATTTGGTCAGTAATTTTTTAATGTCATGGAAATACATATTACATAAATATAAAATAAATAAAATGTCTTTACAAAAAATAATCCAATCCCTATATGAATTTTGTTAGGGTATTCATTTTACCAGACTTTTTCATTATCCAATTAATCAAATAACTCTAAAATGCAGTTTTTAAATTATTTTGCACTTTTAAATTACTCGAGTTATTCGAGTAAATTATACCTTAAAATTTACTCGTCTTTTCAATGCTTATTAAAAAATAAAACAAGCATTCTGTGTTGTCTTCGTATTTTATTACCCCTAGTCTACACATAGACATTTTTATGTTGGCAATTGTCAAAATCTATCTATCTCTTTAAAATGTTACGTGTGGACCAATAAGAAATCTATTGCGTAATCTATTTCGCAATAAGTGTTTAAACACAAAGCTGAGCAATAATGTTTAACATAAGCTGTCAAAATTATTGTTCTCTTTGCCCTTCTTAACCCCAGGTCTACAACTGATATTAACGCTGATATAATATGTGAGATAACGCCGGCAGAGGAGAGTAAACATTTTGTTTATATTATGTTAAATCTTAAATAAGGGGTACACGTATTCTAATAAATCCTATAAGATATTATTATTTTCAATCAGTTACAGAGTAAACATGTCCTTTTTACTTAAGCAATTCGCACTTTTTTAACAAAATTTT
The DNA here is from genome assembly GCA_932274085.1 of Protocalliphora azurea. Classification (NCBI taxonomy): domain Eukaryota; kingdom Metazoa; phylum Arthropoda; class Insecta; order Diptera; family Calliphoridae; genus Protocalliphora; species Protocalliphora azurea. Next base: position 140,558,570 of record OW026521.1, on the reverse strand, counting down.
TATAAAAATGATTTTTAACATTTAAAACAAACACTAAAAGGAAACAATTTTACAAAATAACATTGTTTTTCAATAATTTCCAAAATACACATGCACACACACAAGCAAACTTTCGTGTATGTGTATTTTTTTGACAGTTCATCTTATAACATGGTTGTGTAGAGAAATCTCATCACAACAGTCTCATAATTCATCTTTTAATACTAATATTTGAATCTACACGTGAAATAATTCGCTCAGAGAGCGAATTTGACACTCTCTGACACAAAAATCTTACATATTATGTTACGTCTAGACGGGCTGTAACCCCAGGTCTACAACTGAGATTAACGGTGATACAATATGTGAGATAACGCCGGCAGATTAGAGTAACCATTTTGTGGATATCATGTTAAATCTTAAATAAGGAGTACACGTATTCTAATAAATCCTATAAGAAATCATTATTTTTAATCAGTCGCAGACTAAACATGTCCTTTTTATTTAAGCAATTCACACTTTTTAGCACAATTTTTATAAAAATGTTTTTTAACATGTAGAACAAAAACTAAAAGGAAACAATTTTCTAAAAAAAAAAAAAATTGTTTTTCAGTAATTTCCAAAATACACATGCACACACACAAACAAACTTTCGTATATGTGTATTTTTTCACAATTCATCTTATAAGATGGTTGTGTAGAGAAATCTCATCACAACAGTCTCATAATACATCTTATAATACTAATATTTGAATCTACACATGAAATAATTCTCCCAGAGAGAGATAATTTGACACTCTCCGACACAAAAATCGTACATATTATGTTACGTCTAGACGAGGTGTAATAAAAAGAAAAGTACAAAATAATTAATTTTGTTTTGAAAAGAGAAATAAAGAATAGAAATGCGAAATAAATTAAAATTTTCGATAAAAAAAAAGACAATTTAACACAAAAGTTTCTCATGTACGTTTTCTTCACCCCTTAACACAAAGTTGGAAATAAAATTGTTTTCCCGTTATTTTGCTGACGTTGCTTCTAAGGTTAAGAAATAAAAATGCCTTCGTGTAGACGTAGAGTTAAAAAGAAAAATAATATTTTAAAATATCTAAAATATGAATACAAGAGTAGCTTCCGTTTACTCATAAATTTGTACACACTGTCCAGTAAAAACTTGTACAGGATTTACGTTCGCGTACCCAAAATCCAGTAAAGAGAGAAAAAATGGAGAGAGAAAAGTGACAGTTTATAAGGTGTGTATTTATAAATTTTACTTAAAAATTCAGTACGGTTGCATAAAATAAAAAAAGAGAAAGAAAGTTATAGCCAGTCAAGACTGCTATATAATAACCTACATCTTATATTACACCTGTGGCCAATTTTATAAAATATACAAATACAGAATAATACGTTGATACTAACATCTAGATGATTTTATGCGATTCCTGGAAATGGGTTTATATGAGAGCTATGGTGAATTATCGACGGATTTTCATAAAAATTTGGCAAAATTGTTTCTATTTACATAAAACTTATTTGTGTGCAATATTATCTTGATAGTAATATTCGTATGGGATTTATACACGTTAAAGTTATTTTCGAAAGGAGGGTTTATAAGGGAGCTATGGTCAATTGTGTACCGACCTTCATAAATTAGGTAGAAAGATTGATACTTGTACAGAACTTCTTTGCACCGAATTTATAAAAATATTTCTATTTTTAAGGCATTTTTAAGTGTTTAAACTCTATTTCGTGGGGGACATTCGTTGGGGGCTAGGTGAAATAACGGACCGATAACAACCAATTTCAATATGCTTCGTCCTTGTATAATAGAAGTCTCACATGCTAAATTTCATTGAATAATCTTTACATGGACAGTTAGCCATCCGTCCATCCAGACAGGCGGACGGACATCGTTAGATCGATTTAAAAAGTGATTCTATGCGTTACAAACATCAGCACAAACGCATAATACCTCAACTATGGTGGTGTAGGGTATAAAAAAAATATACAAATGTAACCTATGTGAACAAGTGGCAACACCAACAAACTTTCAGCGAATTTTTTGCACGTGCGTTTATTCACATAAAAAATGTAAATCAAAATTCATACGTGAACAAACAATAAACAAAATTTGAATTCGTTGAGCACTATAACCGGAAACGGTATCCAATAGTCATTCCCGAAAAAAAAAACAGTTCTTAGGGGGTATCCTCTAACTTTGGAAAATTGCAAAATTTGGATGAATTGAAATTTGTTCATAAAAACGAAAACGGTATTCAACAGTGGACAAACTATGTAAATATCAAAAAATTTAGTAAATGCAAAAAAAAGTTTTATAAAAAAAAAAAAAAAAAATAATGAAAAATGGATAGAAATTTTAATTACATATTATTTTGGAAAGACTATTTCAGAAAGGTTATTTAAGAGTTTCTTGTAAATTAAATGATCTCAATAGGTCCGTTCTTTTACTTTTCCATTAAAATGAGTATTTACTGAGTAAATTTAAGATTCTACTCTTGTAAAAAAAAAGTACGCGAACCGAAAATATGTAAAATCCGGTAAAATACCCATTATCCTTTTTAAAATTTTATGAGAAAGCCCATTTATAATGCATGATTTTTGTTCGAGATGAGACGCCTAGATGCAATAGAAATGGATTTTAGTGCTTCCCCGAAGTACTATGATAAGGAAGAGTGTCTTTCGCACTCAGTCAATAACTTACACTATTGCATTCTTGGAAGCTATATATGGAAACGATTAAGCAATTAAGTAACAATCTATTGCTTCTATCATTTGAAACTTTTTTTGCTGGGTTACATCAACTCCATATTAACACATATCGGTTTCACTATCATTCGTAGAACTAACAATATGTTTTTCCAAATTAATATATAATCCTCCATATTGTTTCTTAATACTAAATGGTGAATATTCTTTTCTTATCATCTTCAAACCCAAATTGAAAACAAAAAAATTTTAATTTTATATTATAATTTTTTAAAATGTCGTTTATATACATATTTGTTTAATTTTTGTAATTTACTATGCTTCATAATTTAGGCATATATTCTTTTTACCAAATATATTTTTTTTTAATAATATAAAGAAAATATTATTATGAAATTGCTGTTATGAGATTTCTCTACACAACTATCTGTCAACAAAAATACACATATACGAGTTCTTTTTTTTTTTTTTTTTTGTAAAATTGCTTAATTTTAATGATTGTCTTACATTTTAAAAAACATTTTTATAAAAATTGTGCTAAAAAAGTGAGAATTTCTTAAATAAAAAGGACAAGTTTACTCTGTGACTAATTTAAAATAATATATAAGATTTAACGTAATATAAATAAAATGGTTACTCTCTTTGCAGGCGTTATCTTACATTTATATCAGCGTTAATCTCATTTGTAGACCTGTGTTAATGATTATGGCAGTGCTATCAGATTCATTTATATTTGCATTTTTTCAGTTTGAAATTTCAAATTTAAAAATAAATTATTTTCTAATTGTAAAGAAAAAAAAAATAGCAAAACTTAAATAAATTTGTATTTCTATTTATAAAAAAGGTAAACATTTTTTAAATTATATTATTTAAAAAATTGATTTATTAAACTTTAAGGTAAAATAAAAAAGGGAAGAAATGAACTGCATGTTTCCCAACTATATGAACACCAAACATTTTTGTAAAGATTCAAATGTAAGCTTTTTAGAACTCCTACGATGCCTAATGTACGTAAGCAATGGCTGGAGGTATGCAGAACATCCGAAGACCATTTTCCCAAAGAATCGTTGGTATGTTCCATTCATTTCAACAAAAAAGAAATTACATTCAATAATAAACGTTTGAGATTAAAAAGATGTCAATTAAAGCCAACAAAGAAAGTTAACATTAATAAAAACAAATGACCACATAATAAGTATGTAGGTATAAACTTAACATTAATATCAATTTATTTAAAATTAAGGATTGCATTTTTTAATTCACCTTTATATTTATTAAATTTCACCCTATAAACTACAAATTTTAATAAAAAGTTCAAAAACGAATTAATTTTTACATTTTTAACCATTAAAAAACATATAATAGAGGAAACAAGGCTGCCAGATACATTTTTTGGCCAACCCCAAAATTTAAAAAAAAATTTCCCAAAAAATCCCCAACTCAAAAAAAAGTAATTTTATCATTCAAAATAATAGCAGTAGTAATAATAATAATAATTAATAATAATAATAAGAATAATATAATAATAATTATTATAATTATATAATAATTATTATTATAACTATAATAATAATATGATAATAATAATAATTTTATTATTGTAATTATTATTATTATTATTATATATAAATAAGTACACAATACATGTATTAAGCTTCACATTCACCATCAGAATCGAAAGAATTGGTACTTTACATAACTTTAGAAGTAAAATTATTCAACATGTCGGCTTAAATTCCTACCAACAGACTTTATTAATATTAACAAACTTTATTAATATTAACATATTAATGGCCGAGGTTTTACTATTGTTTATACTTGATATATAAAAATGAGAAATTCTTGAAATTCTTTTTGTGGGGAGTATATTTAATTGGGAGCAGTATTATGAGATTTATATAACTATTTTGCAAATACTGCAGCATTTTATCAAAAAAGTCAAATTCGAGACAAACATTGAGAACAATGAAACTTTAAAATATTGCCAAATGACATATTTGCTTTTTTTCCTGAAAAAATGAAAATTCACAAGCAACTTTCTTATATTCACCATTAATATCCCCCAAATTTTTTTTATTACTTATAAATCGATTTTTGATACTTATTTAAATAAGAAAGGAAAAAACTACTACCTTAAACTTTAAAAATAACATCCGATAATTCAGATACGATCGGATATTAATGAGTTAAAATACCTCTCAAGCTCATCTGCATGCTTGAACTTTGGTTTTTGTTAAACTCATAACGGAAAATATGTATTCTACACATGCGTTGTTTATTGGGATCGTTTGCATATTAAGAACTGATGGTACAAGTCCTTTATAATGACATGTAAATTTAGCATCTTTAAAATTATAAATTTTTATTCAAAATTTTAATGTTATTAGTTGAAGAAAAATCATACCATTATTACATAATATCCCTGAAAAATACTCAAAATAGTTCAGATATCCCCAATCCCCTTACCAAAATGTTCATATTTTTCTGCAATAAAAATTCCTCAAATTTGGGGTTAAAACCCCAAATCTGACAGTCCTGGAAACTACAGTACAAATTTCATACTTTATCGTTTACGCTAAAATCAATTTGATTTGAATCAATTCTAAAGTATTTGTTAAAATGTACCAATCAGGGGTTCCTAGAAGATCTTGCTTAAAAATTTGAAAAAATGATATATAGAAATAAAATAATATAATAAAATATAAAAATAATATTAATAATTGCGACATTGTTTTTGCTTCATGAGATCTTTAATATTAAGAGACTTTTTCGAATAATGCTGCGTATCATTCTCTGCATCCACAAAAGATCGATTTTTTTTGATGGACAAAGATGCGTAAAAGATAGTTTCATATAAAAATGTATGTTGATGAATATTGTTCTAATAATTTTAGGGCTTCGGAGTCAACAAGCGGATAAACTTTGATATATGTCAACTAAAATGCTTTGAAATATGTTGATTCAAAATTTAAATTTAACACATGAGTAATTTTTCAACTCTTTTTTATATTCATATCGTAAGGATTTTTCCGTCTTTAAATTAAAAAGTCTTTTAAGCAAACTTTCTTTTTATACCCCGCAAACATAAACGTTTAGTGTACTCAGTATTGAGAGGACGCACCATTCGAGTAAATTTTAATATTATTCTACGGTTAAAATTCGAAAATGGCACTGAAACGGTTTTATAAAAAAAATTCTGGCATACTATAAATAAAAGTAGGGTTTCATGTGAAAAATCGATAGTTTCATCAAAATAAAGTGAACTATTTATCTTTTAAATAATTTGCTGCTACATAAGTAAGTTTTCTTTATATTGTGTTATTGGACAGAATCTTTATTTGGTCATTGCTGCCTTTATCAAGCACAATATTTTCAATCGAAGCAAAATACGGGTTTCTTCACTATAGCTGATGCAGTTGATTTTTAAAACATCTCATTTTTGAAAAAAATCTTTACTTTTGTCTTTAATTTGGGGATGTTTTCCATTTTTAAATAGTTTCAGGCTTTCGTTGGAATTTTTATTTAAAATTCTAAATAATAAGACCCCACGAATGTCCTTACGGACACCTTATGGGTCGCGAACCCCCATTTGAGAACCGTTGTATTAAATAGTACAATTACATAATTTTAATAAAAAATTCCTTTAATCCGAAAACACCTTTTAAAAAATATAGCAAAGTTTATTTTTAATGTTTACAAAAGTATACTTCAAAAATTCTTATTTAAAAAAAAATAAAATTCATCCTGTTTATAGAATCCATCACGCATCGCTTTTACATTTTCTCAACAAAACCAATAAATTCGATTTCTGTTTATGAAATCCAATAATTGGAATTGAAAATTTAAATATCGTCGTTCCAAGTTTATAAGGAGAATTTCAAAACAAAGTTTAAAATCGTTGATTATTTATTTAAGAACATAAAAATATAATTATTTAGAGCGGAAATATCAAAAAAATTCCAAATTTTGGTGTCACTTTTAGATTCTAAACATTATATAAAAATTAGGAAACAATTGTTTCCAAACAAATTTTTTTAAACTAAAATTAAAACATCTTTAAAATATTTTTTATTCGAATTATTCGATTAATCGGCATAATTTATTCGAATAAATTTTTAATTGAAATTCTTGATTTTACTTAATCGAATAATTATTTGATTTTAATTTGTCGATTAATCGAACAAACCTTATTCGTGTAAATACCCTAAATTTAATTCAATGTTATTTTCAGTTTATGCGAAAACAGTTTGCTGGATAGTTTTTACTAATCTTGATTTAATGAAAATTTAAAAGATAATTTAAAACCACCAAACATACCTTTTTCACTTTTAATAGACTTATGCAATGGACTTTTCGATTCCTTGGCTTCCTCGGATAATTCATCACGCAAAAACTCATTAACAACGTTTTGTAGTTTCTCATCGCTATTTTCTTGTGCTTGTTTTTTAGCCTCTTCCTTTTGCTTATCGGCCTGTGCACGATCATCTTCATGATATGCCTCCATCTCCTGTGTATGTTCAAGATCTGTATGTGATTGTAGTTTTTCTGCTGTCATAAAGATTAAATCGCAAAATTCACAAGCATAAGCCTCGCCTTCAGAATGTTCTTGTATATGGGTGGTTAAGACGTTCATATTCTCAAATACCTCTTTGCACAGAGGACATACAAGATTTGCTTCATTTGCATGGATAGTAGAATGACGAATTAGTTCATCGCGTGTCTTGAAACTGGTATTACAAGTAGTGCACATAAATTGAATGGCATTTACATGATCATCAATATTTCTATGAGACCGCAAGTGGCGAGTTAAGTGATGTGATAGTAAAAATGATTTTTTACAATATTTGCAAGGATATGGTCTTTGGCCGGCATGGGCCGTCAAATGACGAGCCAATTTGGTAGTTGTTGAAAAGCTTTGTTCGCAATACTGACATGGATAGGGCTGTTGGCGTGAATGTACAACTTCATGACGTTCAAGTCCCTGCTTGAAGGCAAAACCTTTATTACAAATTTTACATACAAATGGTCGATTAATATTGTGTCGCTCAGTATGTTTTTCCATATCTTCTTTCGATATAAAGGAACGTTCACAATGGACACATATAAATTTGGGAACATCGGTATGGGTTTTTTCGTGACGAGTTAATAGACTTGCACGTGAGAAAGCCTTATCGCATGCTGAACATTTATACGGCTTATCTCCATTATGTATCAACGAATGTCGTTGCAAGTCATACTTCGAAAAGAAAGACTTGTCACAATAGCTACATTGAAATTTACGGTCACGTGAATGATTTTTCATATGTAGATCGCGCAGTTGTAAGAGAGGAAATGTACGTTCACAGTGAGGACAAGGAAATACATTGGTTTCAACAGGAACCGCATTAGTTGGATCTGGTTCATCTTCGTAAACTGCATCAATGTTTAAAATTTCTGCTACTATTTCCATTTTGCCATCTACATCTTTCTTAATCTTGGGTAAACTTAAACGTGGCTCATTTTCTTGTACGGCTTGTTTATTCAAAATTTTTACTGAATTTTTATTCAATAATTTCGGTTTGGTGGTTTTATTACCCGTATCTACAACCACGACCGGCAAACTGTCTATATTGACAAATTCGGTTTCATTTACTTCTTCAGCGGCCACTAACTGATGGATGTCATCAAGCGATAGTTCATCGTTGTTTTCAATTTTCTCCAAAAATGTTATGGTACAGTCGCCATCCGATTTCTCAAATTCGGAATCAACGTTCATTGTATCCTCAGATTTTGGTGTAATAACAGCAGCAGATGGTGTCGTAGATGTTTTTACAGACGAGTTCAGAATTTTTTTGGGCAATAACAGAGATTCTTGCTGGACCCCAGTGTTTGGAGTGTGCTGCATGCGCACTTGAGTCGTTTTATTACTCTGTCTATTAGGTCCCACCACGATGGGCGACATTGTAGGATTGTTGGGCATAACAGGTCTAACCAAACATCTTGGCCATATACCTGTTAAAGGGAATTGACGCAAAAGGTTTTCGGCCTTTTTACACATTTGCTTGAATTGATAGCTGTATTCGAACATGTTGGTACAATCAGAGCACACATATGATGGCATACCGTCGTTGCTAAATACCTTTAGAAAAGCAAGCAAATAAGTTTATACACAAATTATTTCCTTTTTTCTAAAAATTAATTTTATATTAAATTCTAATTAAAACTGCTAATGCTGGTGGCCAATTAAGTTTACAAACCTACCGCAAGTAAAGTACATAAATATCAAAACTGGTGGGAACTTGTGTGTATTAGCTTAGCCGTGACGCCTTTTTTTATTTGTTAACGCTAACCCGCTCTATAAACCCCAACAACCAGCAAATGTCAGAAATCCAAGGGGAAAAACTTAATTAGGACAACTTACCTCAATTGATGCTATAGCCATTATTTGAATGGGTAGTGGAGCTGAGGATTTAATGCGTGTGTCACGCAAATAAATATTTGTAATTTTGAAGGGATCCTGAGTTAAGCAAAAGCGACAAATTCGCTTTTTCTTCAATTCAGCTTGTAAAGCGTCTTGATCTAAAGTAGCCATTATAGTCTTTGGTATTTTTTTTCTAATATTATTATTTTTTAGATGAATTGTATAAATATTTTCTTGTAAAATATTCTTATTTTACACTTTTTTCTTTGTATAGATTTTTTAATAATCTACACAAATTTCACTTTATGCACAAGATGGTGGATGACTTTACTTTCCAAGACAAATGTCAAAATCCAAGCCATAAGTTTTAGTTACAATTTCAGTATGCAGAGGGTGCTTTTGCACTAAAACAAATAATACTATTGTGACAGTAAAAATATATATTCACAATAATGAACGTAATCACTCACAATTACAGGAAATTAACACTTATTTTTTAACAAGATTGGCACCTATCGGGTAAAACTAAATCGACGAAGCTGAATTTAATGGTGATAACCCTTTTTTAAAAGTTTGCGCTCGTTTTTGAAATATTTAATATTGAAAGAGTGTAAAAGCGGTTAGGAAAGTTAAGTTTTTTTGCTTAAGTTTTATAATTCAGTTGTTAAATTTAAACAAAATAAATAATTAAGATTCTATTGCAGTATATGATCAATAATTCTTATTATAAAATATGCCTTAAACGCTAAACAAAAACACTTTAAACTAACAAAAATATTACTACAATTCCGTGAATAAGTTAGCTAGTGTTACCGATGAGCATCTTTTCAAACAAAGATAAAAAACATTAAAAATCGAGCTGAAATTAATTTAATTTATGATTAGAGTATATATTCAATTGACTTAATGTTTGATATAATTAATTTATATTACTTATTTATAATTTTTTATAATTTGTAATTAATATCGTGAATACGAGCGCTAACTTTGAAAACGGCTGCCTCCACTGAATTCAGCGAACTCGAATTAGCTTTACCTGTAGTGTGCCCAGCCTGTTAAAATTTGCGATTAGCACAGTGACAACATTGCGAAATAAAAATAACAGTCATGAAAAAGCTCTGTGCACAGAGTAATAAGAGACGAAACTAATTGTTAAAAATCTAAGTCGGTTGTCAAAAACCTAAACTAAAATACATGTAACTAAATACTTTAGCTCTGTTCCACTCCTTGTAAAATGTACAGGTTTTAGTCAGAAATTGTCAGAAAAACAGCAAAATACACACAAATTCTTAGTACGGGAACGCTTTCTTGTAAATTCTGACTAAAACTTTCAAGTCTGATAAGTACTAGAACAGAGTTATTTTGTTGTTGCTAAAAAAATAAACATTTTTTTGCGGCTCACATAACTCATTTTTTTCCAGGAACAGCCTTGGTGGAGACCATACAAAACTCATTTTTATTGGAGAAATAACCTGGTGGAGTTCCATCAAACTCTTTTTTGGGGATATATTGGTGGAGGTTCATTAAGACTTATGTGGAGAAGAACATGGTGGAGTACCATTAAAACTCAGGAGCTTGATGAATATCAATCCTCTGTGAAGAAAGAACTTTACAAACCTGATAGCTCTGGAATATAAAAACATGTTTTGTCATTTAACTTCAATCCAAAAAATAAAAAATATATATATATGTTATATATATATATATATATATATATATATATATATATATATATATGTAATTTGTATACAGAATTAAATTATGATTATTTATTTAAAAATAAATAAATAAATATATAAATTATTATATAATTTTTCTTCATTTATTATATAATTTTTTTAATACATTACTTTTATATAATATAATAATTTTTTTTTAATATAGTACTTTTATTTAATTCTTGTACAATTTGGAACCCCTTTACAATGAAATTATTATTTGATAATATTCACAAGAACAGGAAACACTTAATTAATTACAATAGAAACTCATACGTATGGTGCGTGGAAAGGATATTTCAATTGTGAATATTTTTTTTCTCTCTGTTCTCACCTAACGTAAAACATTTAGCATTAACACTAAAATAATATTAATAGTAAATGTAGACCGGTCAAGTTGATGTTAATGTTAACTTTTTTGAATTTTTTTAATAGTCTTCATTAGAGATGATGTTAAAACATCAGTTAAAATGTGATAGTAAAACATCATGTTAAAATGTTCTGCTCAAATTTTAATATTTTCATTATGGCATGCATTCATGTTTTCTTATTTTCTCATTGTTTTGTTGGTGCTTTCCAAAACATACAATAATTTCTTTGCTTGTGTTAATAAGCATTTTAACATTTGCTTTAACAACCGTGTTTAAATAACAAAAAAATTAACATTTACATCAAGTTGAACGGTATACATTTATAATTAACTTGATGTTAGTGTTAATGTTAAATGTTAATATACTGTCTACATTCGACATAAATTGGTGTTAAAGTATCGTTTTTGAAACATTTGTATGGGCAACCATGTTTATGTATTATAAACATTAGCCGTCTACATTTACTACTATCATGATGTTAATATTAGGTGTAGACCGGTAAAGAAGCAAATGTTAAAAAACAATGTTTACACATCAAACCTCACACACAATGTTTTTTTACTTACACAATGAAATTATTGCATATATCTGAACCCTTCAAACATTTGGAAGATAAATTTTGTTGCTAATAGTCCAGACATCACTTCTTAGTGACTTCTGATGATTGTCGAAAGATTGTTCGAAATTTACAACAACAGATTGTCAGAGGTGTGTACGAAATTAAAAAAAAAAAAAACAAAATACATTACTATCGCCTTTACACTTTCCCGAAGTATACTATGTAGTCTCTTCTAGAGGATAATAAGATAACAGCTTTAATTTAACAAAAACAAAATACATTATTGCACATTTATCTTCCTGATGTGGGTTAGGAAGCAAGCAAAATCATGTACTTCAGTAATAATTTAACTTTGGCGTGGTTTGGTAGCAAAGGATATTTTAAAAAAGTAAGTAAATCTTATTAAACACTTATTTAGTAATATCGGACTTTTTTTATAAATTTATTTTAGAAAAACCTCCAACAAATAAAAAAGGATTTGCATATGTATTAAAGTCCAAAACTTTGCTTCTAAAACTGTCTTGTCGCATTCTCTGTCCAAAATATAAGTTAATTATTAAAATTATTATTAATTTCTATGTGAATTGTTACTTTTGTAATCTAGATGTGAGAAATAAAAATAATTATGAAAAAAAAAACGCAAAAATAGTTGAAGTGCAAAATCATCTTTCAGAAGTCACTAAGTGTCCTCTACAAGACCCTTCCCGACGGAAGATGATTTTTATGATACTTTCGCAATAATTTTGGCGAAGAATTTCAACTTCTGTAAGACTTTTCTTAGTGACTTCCGCAATAGAAAATGTTTGCTGGGAAAGGTAACAATAAAACAATGAGAAAACAAGAAACTAACATAAATGCATGTATGCCACTATGAAAACATTGAATTTGAAACAGAAAATTATAACATGATGTTTTAACATCATATCAACTCTAACGAAGACTACTCGTTTAAATTGAGAAATTATTCCTCTGTCAAAACAATGAAATTTCGTTGTTTTTTTGAAATTTTTGCTATGTAGTTTAATTAAAACAAGAAAATTACAAGACTTAAATAACACAGGACAACAAAAGAGCATAAAAAATTATATCGCGAATAATTCTGCAAAATTCTTATTTCTTAGATTATACAGTATTGTGCAGAACAAAAGCAACATAATTATAATCTTCATATAAGAGTGTGCACAACAATAGCAACTTAATAATATATTCTTATAATATATATATATATATATATATATATATATATATATATATATATATTATATATTATTTACAATTTTACATTATTAATTAAGATTAAGTTGTTAATTGTTGGCTATAAAATAGTTTCCATTTAAATTTTTGGACTACACAACCAGTCCAGTGTAGTAATATTTAAACTTTCAGAGAATTAGATCGCACGATTAAAAAATCTGAAACAATTATGTTTAATCTAATCCTTCAAAAATTTTTAAATCTATTTCGCATTTTACCCTTGCTAAAATATCATGTTAAACCAGACATTCCTCCTTGTACACAGAAAAAAATATTTCTATAATTTTCCTCAAATAATTCATTATTTGATTTTAAATGAAATTAAAAAAAATATTTGATTATAAGATTTTTAAATGATTTGAAAACCAATATAAAAAAACAAAAAAAAAATTATGATACATTTGCTTCGCAGCAACGCTTGCTTAAAAAAAAACAGCAACAACTATAAGCATATACGTATGTATTTATTTTGTAGGTATGTACAAACAAACTCACTTCATATACAAACTAACTTTTTATCTGTGAACATGGTAAAAAATTTGTAAGTATTATTGTTTTATTATTCTTTTTATGTTAGCTTCTTACTCGGGTTAATAATCTCCGTCCGTGTATATTAGACTGCTCTAAAAAAAGCCGGCTGTAGAATTTTGACCGTAACGCCTCCTAGGATTGTTATTTTTTATGTAAAAATATAGTGTGCAAAATATTAGAGTGATTGAATGTCGCTAACACGTGCAGCATCGACCCTGAAGTTTCTAGGGCGCATTTATATGGGAAAGTTTTGACATTTTCACAGTTTTTTTTTTTTTTTTATTTAATTTGGTGTTATCAACCCTTTTTTGGAATATTATATAAAGGAACCGTAATCTAGACATAGTTATCTATCAAACAAGATAAAAAATCGGTTGGAAAATATTAGAAATTCCCCAGACCATTATTATGTTGGCGAGCACTTGCGTAAGCAAATTACAGACAAATTTTTTTTTTACAAGATGGGCACCCATTGATTAAAATTAATTCGATGACTCTGAATTTAATGGGTGTTAACCATTTTTAAAAGTTAGCCCTCGTTTTTGAGATATTTCATTTTGAAGGGCTAAGAGAGGGACTATGAAAATTAAGTTTTTTTTGCATAAATTTAATAATTTAGTTTTTAAATTTTAACAAAATCAACAATTAAGATTCTATTGAAGTATAGGGTTATGAATTTATATTATTAAATATGTATATTTTAAACGCTAAATTACAAAACTTTAAACGAACAAAAAACAAATATACATATATTGACATTTATATGTTGAAATTTGCGACTAGCATTGTGTTATTTTTCAGTTGAAAATAATACTGCTTTACCATATTAAATAATTAATTTTCCCTACTTCTACAAATTGTAAAATTTCAGGATAACATAGACGTGCTCGAAAAGCAGACTTATTTTTTAACAAGATGGGCACCAATTGGGTAAAACTAAGTCGACGACATTGAATTTAATGCTGTTAACCATTTTTAACAGTTAGCGCTCGTTTTTGAGATATTTAATTTTGAGGGGCCAAATAAGGGGTTTAGAAGATTGTCTTTTTGCATAAATTTAATAATTTAGTTGTTAAATTTCAACAAAATCGACAATATATATATATATATATATATATATATATATATATATATATATATATATATATATATATATATATATGGATAAATAAATTTGGATTAAGTGTGGACATGTAATACCGAAAGGCATATATATATATATATATATATATATATATATAAGGCACATCAAATTTTTTAAACAACTTACCAAAAATTGGGCTAAAAAATAATTAAAGTGCTACAAATTAATTTTTTAAATTACTTATTGACTTCACTTAAAAAATTAATATCGAAAAACTGAGGACGAGGTAGTGACGAACTGGCGGGGTTCAATAAGACATTCTCTTATTGGAAAGTCAACTTTTGGACCTGCTATCAGAGACAGATGATATTCTGGTCATCTCGAGAGATTCCCTCGATCCACAGATAAACTTGGGAATCTTGCTCTTGAATCTTAAGATGATCATGAGATCACTGTGATCTCAGCCCTCACTCAGAGTCAAGAGAGGAACCGGAGCGTCGAAACGGGGTCGGAGCTGGGGGATCGCTCGAAATGTCAAACATTTGGCAGTACTTTATAGAGGCCATTTGCCACTTACAGGTAAGGATAAGTATCTTGTCAGAAAGGACAAGAGGAAAGTCAAAAGATTCGTATGGATATACGGACCTTGTGGCTCTCTGGGAATGTGTCAGGATGCTGAAAGTCAACCTCCTCATTGATCCATGCCAGAACAGAGGGTATGGGTAGAGACGAATCAGCCAAGCCTGCAGCACTTTTGAAACAGCAGCTAACGATTGGCAAGCCAACAACTACCACTGGTGGGTTAACCATATACCATCCAGCAAATCTGGCAACTCACAAAAGGTTGTTAGGGGTGCTCGGCCTGGAGATGATCAGCTATCGACTAGCACGTCAGCAGCCGGTCAGCTCCATTGATGGAACCCGCAAGGACACCACAAGTGAAGTTGTAAAAACTTGTGGCATGCGATCTTCTTCATCGAAGGCTGTTCTTTATTAAAGGTCCCCCTGAAGGGGGGACCTTTAATGACCAACAAACTTCGATGGTTAAGAAGGCTGTTTACATGCTATCTAGCTCTAGTAAGGCCCCCCATATTAGGGTTTCACAACGGGAACAAATTGGAGCCAAGTGTGCTGTCTCTGGACAGCTGCCCTAATAAGCTAACCTAACCTAAGGCCCCTCACAAGGAGGTCATTAAAAGATCTAAGTCATGAAGTGATTAGCCATAAACATCGAAGGAAAGCTGATCCAGATGGCAGGATTAGCGTTGAGCAATGGCGACAGATTGAGCACAATTTTATTGAGGAGATTGCCCTTGTAAAAGGAAGGACGGACGAGCTATCCTTCAAGGGAGCGGATTGGATTAAATTGGACTGAAAAACTATTAAATCTTTTGAATTTCTCAAGAACGCAGTTGTTAAGTACGACACTCTTTATCCAAAGGCGCTCCTGGCGTCTGAGTTGCCCCTGCGTCCTCTAGTGACAGCATGGATTCCTCCATCTATTCCAGAGGATGGAACTATTCAGACAGTATTGGAAAATCAGAATGAAGGTCTTCTCATAGGTCAGTGGAAGCTTGTGAACATCATTTGCAGTGGATCAGGAATCTGTGAAGAAGTTTTCAATTTCGGATTTAGGGTGATCAGATTCAGAGATTCTACGAACTGACTAAACTCCTTATTGACTACAACGTAGACGTGGCCCTTATCCAGGAACCTAGGGTTAACAACACCAAGATATATGGTTTAGGGGTCACAATGAAGAAGGTACGAACATGTATACTGGCTAGGAATGATCCGAATATTAAACTTTTTCATTCTTTTAGCAGTGGGGACTTTAGGGTTGCCCAATGGGAAGCCACTGGATGCAGTAGGCTCATACTGGCATCTGTGTACATGCCATACAGTCTTGACTTTGTGATATCAAGGGAAAAACTCTTATAGAAACTCCAGAAGGACGAATAGAAAGTCTTTCGGTGAGTTAGTGAGTAGGGACCTGAGGAATACTGAGAACTGGATAAATTCGGCTGAGGGTATCGAGAAAGTCGTGAACAATTTTACGGATGTAATTACGAATAGCTTTGAGCTCAGTTGGGCGATGATTTATCCTGGCAATCGGAAGCTGCCGAAGTGATGGATCAGGGAACTTAGGTACCAGTGGTCTATAGTTAGTAGATTGTTTAATAGAACCAAGCTAACGAGGAATGATAAGATGGGAACGGACATATGGGTGAATTTCTGTGAGTCTGTGGACTCTGTAAACTAGTTGTCTATATTCAGGCGGGTATTATTCTAGGACCCTGTTGTACCTAGATGCAACAGAGTCTGGCTCGGAGTCCTTCAGCTTACTGATCGAGACTCACTTCCCAGGCTGTAATGATATAGGATCTGATAAGCGGACTAGTAGTGTCTGTGATAACCAACTGATACGATAGAGGAGATGATCACTATAGACAAGATGGGCGGTAAACTCATTTGAGCCATAAAAGTCACCGGGCCCGGATGACATTTTTCCAGCCATGTTACAGGACGTCAATAAAAAGGCCATCTCACTACTCGTGGAGATATTTAGGAAATGTCTAAGGGTAAGATATATTCCTAGGGGGTGGAGAGAGGTTAGGGTCATTTTCATACGTTTTTAACATTTGCAAATTTTGTTGTGTACAATTTTAAATATAACCGTACAATTTTCTCTCATTTTTCAAAGAAGAAAGAAAAGTACACATTTTTGTTAATACTCAAATAAGCAAAACATTTTATAAAATTAATTTTGTTGCAAACTGAATACTTTGAAAAATATTTAAGTTTTTAGGGTAACCCATATGTTCATTTTTCTAATAAACCGGTTTTTTAAACCGGATTTAAAAATAACATTTTATTTAGAAAAACGTACTAAATGCTAATATTTGAATGAAAATTTAAAAAAAAATTATTAACTGAATAATATTCATATAGTTAATTTCTTGTTAAGTTTTATTAATATAGTTTATGGTTAAATTGAAATTTTAAAGTAATAATTATCTTGGATGAAATTCGCATATCAATGAAATTAGTTTTTTTCTCTTGTAACATTCTTACAAAGAATTTAAAAATTGTATGGTTTTTGTAAATTCAATATTTGTAATAATACATTACTTCATTTTTAAAGGAGTAGTATTTGGAGGAGGTTTACCTACAAAATCGATTTCGAAAAAATTGAGATACCATTCTTTCTTATTAAGCACAGTTTGAGATTTTGCAAAATTAGCTAGCCAAAATTCTAATTTTTACATTACTGATAGAATTTGCTGCAAAATATATTTAATACATAGTAATAAATATATTGAATGGAAATAAGATCCCGTCAGATTCACTTCAGAGCACCTAAATTCTTGAAAAAAAAAAGAATTATTGGAAAATTCGGTTCCAATAAAATATTTTGACATTTCAAAGAATGATTTGATGTTTTAAAGATAATGATAAAAAATTGTCTTTTGGCCGGCTAAATCATCGAAATGTAACACAGTTCATAGTTTATGTACATATTATATAAAACTTAATCTTATTTTTGATGATTATTTTTTTACCTTAATTAAAATTTGTTTCTTAAAATAGTTATATTTAATATTTCTTACCTTAACATTATAAGATTTGTTGACTTTTTAGATCAATATAATCTTTTGATGAAAATATTTACTTCTGAAAAAAGTTCAACCGGTTTTTTTCGGAATTTTAAAAACAGCAATAGATTTTTTCAAAATTCTTGCTATCCGAACTATTCGAAAACCGGTTTATACGAAAAGTCGAATAACCGATCACCCTAGTTTTCAGGTTATATAATTTTCTGTGTAATAAATTAGTAAATTAGTCATTCATGTTTTATAGAGAATTAATAGTGCTAGAATACTTTAAAATTGTCAAAATCCCCTAAAATAAGCAATAAGCGATGAACACAGGTAGCATTTTCAACAAGACATAGCAGTTATTGAAGGACTATATTAAGGCAAATGGAATCCTACTATGTTGACAGACTATAGCTGCTTCTTAATTGAGAAAGAAATTAAAATTAGTACTTTTTTAATCCTAAACAAAAAAAAAAAAAAAAAAAAAAAAAAGAAATATGTAAAAAATTTTGAATGAAGTTAAAAAGAAAAACATGATATCTCTTAAAATTGCGACGTGATGGAAATGTTCATTTTATACTCTACACTGTATCTAGTCCAAGGAATAACAACAATAATAACGTGGAATTATTCGCGAAAATTTTTTTTACTCTTTTGCTGACTTTCATATATAAATTTGGATTTTTATTCTTTTACATTTTTGATGTCCACTCATTTTCTGACATTGCACAGTGGGGCAGAATCGAAAATTTTTGGAAATAAATCTGTAACTACTAATTGGCTGATTAGATTTACATAAAATTTCACATAGATGTAACAGAGGAGTGTACAAAGGGAAGGGGCCCCACAGGAGTGGAACTAGGTACTCAATAAAATTATCTATTGACTAAAACAAAAAACAAGAAAGATATAGTCGGTCAAGCCCGACTATATGATACCCCACACCATTGTGTATGCCCATCAAAATTCGTGGAGGGGTCTTATATTAGACATGTGGACAATTGTGGACCGATACTTTTACTAAGTGTAAAATAAAATATACGAATACAGCTCCCGAAAGTGGGCTTATATGGGAGCTATGGTAAATTATGGAGCGATCCTCATTTGTCACTGTGATTTCTACTTATATAAAACTTGATACTAACATGTGTATGTGATTTATGCACGTTAAAGTGATTTTCGGAAGAAGTTCAATAGGCTTTGTCCTTCTGTCATGAAAATCCTATGTGCCAAATTTCATTGAATTATCTTCAAAATTTCGTGTACTTTGTACACAAGGTTTACATGGACATCGTTATATCGACTCAAAAAGTGATTCTATTGGTATACTTTAAGGTGGGTGTTGGATGATTTTTTCTGTGCATTGCAAACATTAGCACAAACGCGTAACACCCCCAACCACCTATGAGGTATAAAAAAGTTTTGAAATTGAAAATTACAAAAATTAGGAGCGATGTTTTATTTACTTAATCATAAAGCTAGTATTGCTACGAATAGAATAATTGATGGGAAAATCTTGTATAAATATATATATATATATATATATATATATATATATATATATATATATATATATATATATGAATGTAGGAAATATATATATAAAAAAATACATACATTACATAATGATTTATTTTATTTCTAAACATGAAACAGTTGAAACAATTTCTAATACACTGAATTAAAATAATAACTTGAAATAAATCAATTTATTTTGGTTTTTCGTTTTATCTTTATTATTTATACTGAACATTTAAATTTTTTACATAAAAAAATGTTGTTAAAACATATAACTAAATATGCATTTTTATTTGTATATATATATATATATATATATATATTTATATATATATATATATATATATATATATATATATATATATATATATATTTATATATATATATATATATATATTTATATATATATATATATATATATATATATATATATATATATATATATATATATATATATATGTATATTCGTTTTATTTTGTTTTAAACAAATTGTTTATCACCATTAATTGCTATATAATTTTAATAAATCTATTGTATTTAAGCGCTGTTGTAATACACAAATTACATTCGAAATATAAAAGTCATTGTATTAAGTTAAATATAAAATTAAGTGTCTGTATACATAAAAGGAAATAAAATATTAATTATAACCATTTAAAAAATGTTGTAACAACAACAAAAAACACACAGTATTAAAACAATCGTTAATTTGAATCAAATTCAAATTTTAGTTAAATTTTTCATTAAAATTAAAACTATTGACGTTTAAAATCTCAGCATTTTATGTAAATCATATATTAAGAAACTAATTAAAAACTATAAATTTATGCGCTTTTAAACACTTTTAAATAGATTGTGATTGCAATCGTTTTTTTTTATATGTTTGTCGTTCGATAAAAAGAAAACTAAATTTTTGTTAACAATGTTCTAACAATAACAATTCATTATACATTCATTAGCCGTTCGAAATTTAACACTTTAACATTATTAACTTCAATAGATAGAACACTTTTAGATGGCGGTTGAAGATTTTTGCCCACCATTTAATTTGGGAAAGTTTTGTATTAAAGCATGCATTTTACGATGACCTTCTAGATCAGTCTGCATTAACACCTGTTTGCAAGTGAAGCAAACTTCTAGTTTTGGCAGTGATTTACGTTGTTGTGGTGATAAATTATTTAAACGTTGCTGATGTACCAAATATAGGGCCTGATAGTAGGGAACAATAATGTTGAAAATAAATTACTAAGTATTAAGAGCTTGGTTGTACAAAAACGTTGACTAACCTGTTGTTTGCTTATGTCTGGCAATAGTACCAAAAGTTCGGGAAAAACTTTATCAAATTTATCCTTTAAGGCAGCTTGACAATGTTCATAGTAAGCATCGGTCTTGTAGACACCCTCACGAAACTTCTGTGATATATGACGAAATTCTTCTAAGCCTTCAGGTGTCTTTAAGGCATCTTTAAAAAATCCAACTAATTTCTAAACGAACATTTGAAATAAATAAGGAAAGAAGATTTGCGAATAAATTAATTTGTAATAGAAATAATTCAAAAGTAAAAGACTTGTTATGAAACAAATAAATAAATAATCAATTATAAAACCATTAAATATTTGGATGGGGAAATAAAATGATTTAAAAACTTCCTTAATTTGTATGACGTTATTTATTAAACATTAATTTTCAAAGAGATTCGCAACATTATTACAACTTTTTTTTATTATGTGTAAAATGTTGAACTCGATAACTTTTTTTTTTACAAATACTTATGTAGTAATAAATCATATAGTCAAGTTTTAATCAAAAAGTACATACCTGATTACGTGATAAAGCATCGGGTGGCGCTGTATACGAATGAGCTGGTAAAATGCTATAACTTTCACCTAATGAACTTGTAAATGTTAAATTATTTGGTGACTTGGCCACAGAATTAACGGTGACATTTGTAGTTTGAAATCCTGGTGGAGGCTTCATTGACGAGCTGCTATTTTGAAAACCCGGTGGAGGACGTAGTGGTGATTGCATATTGTTACCGTTTGTTAAATTGTTATTCGATGATTTGTTTTCATTGTTATTATTGGATTCTTTGACCTTCTTCTCCTTGGATTTTTTATCTTTTTTATTATTTGCTACATTATTTTGATTGTTGCCATTAGTGATGTTGCTGCTGGAAGGTTTAGCAGAACTCACACTATTTTTGGGCAACAATGGGGCCAGAGCAATTTTATTTTTGCGATTTTCTAAATCTTTTTGCTTTTTATCACTCATTGTCGATTTGATCCAAGTGTTGGTGGGTGTGCTCTTGGCCGATGAACTAACACCTAATGAAGGAAAATCTTGTGAGGTAAGTTTTGGAGCATTTCTAGCTTCGGCTTGTTTGAGGGCCTTTGATTCCATTTCTTCTTTTTGTACCATTTGGATTTTTTGGAAATTAGCAGGATTTGCAACAGATACATAGTCATCGACCAAAGAGCGATGTTTCGAAGGAACCGATGACATGGGCAATTGTACACCTGAGGTCGATATATCCTCTTCCAAAATTGATTGTTTGGCTTGGGATTTTTTGTTTTTTCCCATTGGTAAAGCTGGAAAATCTATAGAATTTGATTTTCTATTGGAGGCCAAAGAATTAGTATTACTAGATGACGATGGTCGATTTGATACATGTATAACCATGCCGTTTGTACTTGTTGAAGGTATATTGTTACTACGTGGTATTGCACCGGTAGCGCTGGAGGGTGGCTTTTTTAAAACATTCGAAATTGGTTGTGCTGGTCTGGCCCCGCCACCTCCACCACCGCCGCCGCTGTTACCGCTAGTATTATTGCCGGCACCCCCTAAAGCCGGAAAGTTTTCTTTTGTGCGGGCCAGACCGGACATACGACTGCGATTGAGAATGGCAGGTGGTGGTGGTCGTGTTAAAGATACACTAGGTCCAGTTGAACTACCAGACAGTGAAGGAAATTCTTGTTCACTACAAGGGTCTATGTTGGGCCGCTGTTGAGTGTTTTGATTTTGATAATATGAAGGCTCTTCCATTTCTGGTTCAATATCATTAGAGCTAAAATTTCATTTTAAATACATATACAAAAAATTATTTAAAAGAAATAAGCATAAACTTATGTTTACTCACCCCCTTGATCTCATATTTGCTACACCCTGTTCTGTTTGCCCCGAACGACCTCGTGGACCCAGTGTTATTTCCAATTGCAGAGTACGCGTCTGTTTTGCTTGTTGTTTATTCATACCTTTACCATGAACATTGGCCACATGAGCTTTATAATCAATTTCTGTACGAAAAGCCCCCGTAAATTCTTCTGTGGCACAACGACCTTCTTCACAAAGATAATGATCATGTCGAAAATGTTCGGCTAAAGCATTGTAATCCCGATAGAATTCGTTACAGCCGTCGGCATCACAAAAATGACAATAATAATGTTCACGCCGCAAGTGACGAAATAGTTCATCACGATCCAAATAACGTTTGTTACAATATTCACACAAAGGATGACCGCGATGTGAACGATTATCTGGATCACCTTTCGTACGATGCAGGCCCAATTCAGCTTGAGTATAACAACGTCTTTCGAAAGTAAAAATTTTTAAATTTTCAACGCAAAGGTCACAATAGTAAAGATCATGTTCCTTGCGCACATGATTGCGTAGTCCCTGAAATGTACGATAAGGTGGACAATTGCATCTGAAAATGGCAGAAATTATCTTATAAGATCTTGAGAAGATACTGAAGGTGACAATTTTGTAAATGAAACATACTTTGGACATGGATGATCAAGCAGTTCAAAGAATTTTTGTTGTATTTCACTTGTGTAGAAACCAATCTTATATTTTTTACTATAATACTCTGAACGATTTTTGCCCTCAAGTTCTCGATAGGGTAATTTGTCAAAGGTGAATATTACCTAAAAGTGGAATAAATAATTAAAATAAAATCTGCGGAATATATTTCAAGGGGCTGCAAAATTAAATTAAAAACATTCGAGGCTTCTTTTTTCATTTAGGGAATCTTAAAATTCCAGTTGTTTGTAATAAAACCGTAAAAGATTATATTCAAATACCTTGGACAAAACTTGGCGACATATGGGGCATTCATTTTGTTGACACAATACTCGCATGCGTGTTGAACATTCATAACAAACCGGATGATCACATTCTCCCACCGAAAAGAGATCGACATTTTTAAAGCACACCACACAAGCATTATCATCAATGGTGACATTGGTATTTGTTTCTCCCTTCTGATTGTCATTTGATTTACTATCACCTTGAGCTCCAGACACTTGTGCATTGCCCATAGCCTTGTTAAACTTTTTCTCAGCGTTCATTGTAATTGTTCCACCTGCTGTCAAAAATTCAACCAAGATTTAGTCACTCAATTGAAAATACGTTATCGGTCGTAATAATTCCTAAATTCTCAAGTATTACTCCTCTTAGACGACAAACGTGTGCGTGTCTCTCTGTGACGTGAATTTATTACAATAAAAAATCCAGTGTCGATGTGTCTGCCAAGAATATTTGACGTTTCTTTTTTTAGTTCTTATAAAACTTTAGCAAATATTTCTAAATTTAAAGTTAACCAATATTGTTTTAGATATTTTTAAAGGTTTTGGAATTATATGTTTATTATTAATTTCCAGAAAAACGCAAAAATTTCACTTGTTAGCGTGAAACCGTAATTTTTTTGCTTCAATATTTTGGTCGAACGATTTGGAGATGCCATATTGTATTTTGTAAGGAGTTGACAGCTGATTAATCTTACCTGCTGTCCACACACGCCATAGATTTGTTCGAATGTTGAAGAACATTCGCAAAGTATAACTGTTAGTTATTTTTTAAATACAGCCTGCTGATTTTTATTGTTTGGCCTTCGAGAATTTTCCGTTTCACCCCCCCATTGGCACTGACAATTTTGTTTTAACGCTACAATAATACTGACAAATTCAGTCTGCATTAGACAAATTTTTATTCTGTTGACATTTTACTTGATAAAAACCTTTCTACTTCATAATTGAACATTTTTCATCTTTGAAATACTTTGATTTGTTAAAGTGTCAAACTCCATATAAAATGATAAATTCCTCTCTCTCTCTCAGTAATACGTTAGAACGTCAAAACTCCATGTATAAAAAATTTAACCAAAATCCTCTTCGAAAAATGAGAGTATTTTATTGCAGCTGTCAATTGCAATTGAAGCAAAAGTATTGTAAAGAAAAGAAAACTTATAAAAATTTTAAATGTATGTATTTATATTTTTTTTTATTTTGTGCTACCAAATTATCTCTACATTTTATTGCATTATACAATGCATATCCTTGATATTGATAAGCGATAATATTTTAACATAGTGTCTTCATTAGACAATTTTTTATCAAGACAAACGTCAAACTTAACGCGAATTTGTGGAAGATGGCAACAGTTGCGCAAAAACAACAATATGGCGTATTCATTATTGTTTTTTATATATTCAGTTTGACAACTGTAACAACCAAAATAGTAATCAGCTATTTAATTAAGTTTACCTTGTATATATTCACACTGATTTTGACGTTTGTTTTGATAAAAATTTACCTAATGTAGACACTAGGTAATGGTAATGTCATATTCTTTTTCGTTTTCATTTTTCAATTATTTATTTCACGAAAAAGAAGAAGCAGCCAACAACAGAAACAATAATTTTGTGCATTTCTCTTTTGTGGTTTTTTTTCTGTGGTCTAATTGAAATTCAGTGTTGTTAAGTGTTTTGTCATTGTCACTATACACTAGAGAAAATATACGATGACTACGGCAACTTCATTATCATTTTGTTTTTTATTCACAAAAATTCCTTCGTCCGCTTTGCACAACGTGTTTGCTAAACCGGCTTCTTCAATAAATTTAATCGAAAATTTGAATTCGTCAGCAAATTTTCTTCAAAAACACAAACGTTCAGTGGCGACCACAGCTGCAGCAGCCTTAAATTTACAACGTAAACAAAATAAATTAGAAATAAAAAATAAAATGTCACAATATCAGACCATCGAAAAGGGTGCACCCAATTCCACCAATTATAGCATTTATTTCAGTAAGTACCTATCTAGAAAGTAAAGATAATACAGATAATGGAAAAAATGTTGAAATGACATTGACCGTCAGTGTTTAATGGTGGTAAAAAGCATTTTAGCAATTTTTTCTTTTTATTTATTATCATTAATTAAATAGGCTTTAA
Source organism: Protocalliphora azurea (assembly GCA_932274085.1). Classification (NCBI taxonomy): domain Eukaryota; kingdom Metazoa; phylum Arthropoda; class Insecta; order Diptera; family Calliphoridae; genus Protocalliphora; species Protocalliphora azurea. Next base: position 140,532,601 of record OW026521.1, on the reverse strand, counting down.
TAAATGAATCTTTCTTAATTATATATATGACAAACAATAATTACACGAGAAGCATACACACGCACTCACACAAGCTTATGCAATTTAACAGCAACAATAAGGTGAAAGACAGGCATGATGATTTTGCTTGATTTGTGATAAGAATTAAATTAAAATTTATTTTTTGTGTTATTGTATTATCCGGTATTCCCCTATTTTTCCCGTGAGAATATTTTTACATTTGTGTTAATTATTTTTGATTATTAAATGCCTAATGAAATTTCCATAAGTACCCATCCTAGTTGGTGAAATGATCATAGACTATATTGTCGTCGACGTTGTCTGCAGGAAATCGTGTATTTTGTCGTTTATAAAACGTTATTCAAGACAAATTAGTAACAATTGCATGCATATTGTTGTGCTTATAGTCCAATTGACGACTATATGAGCGACAATGCCTTGAATTTATAATATTTTAACTTTATTGAGGACTGAATAGGCAACATTTTAAGATATTTGTCCTTTTTCAATTGTCAAAAATTTTTTTCTGAAAAAATTAATTTTTTTTCCAAAAAAAAAAAAAAAAATAATAATATACATATCTCTTATTTATTTAGAGCGTGTTAAAATTAAAACGAATGAAAAGAAATTTATATTCCCAGGAAAAATTTTAGAATACATTCTAAAATCATTAGTTCTAGAATTGGTGTAATCTGAACCACTTCAGATTCTTTAATAATATCCTTAGAACTAGTTGTGTCGCAAACAATTTGGCACCCATGAAGTTGAACATTATTGTGATTCTAAATTGGTTTTAATGCTGTATGACTTCTACATCACTTATCTGAACAAATTACTCGTTGACAAATGACTTAATATAACTGCTTAAAAAACTTTAATAACAAAATTGCAAAAATTTTAAAAATTAAGAGTTTAACAAAATTAAATTGATTTAAAAAGTGGCCTTTAGGAAATGACTTCTATGGAACGAGTTCTGAATGTGACAATTTGGAATAAAAATCATTGATTAAAGAACTAGTTCCAAAACCGTTCCATAGAATGGGTACTGACTAGGTAATACTTCTACATAATTAGTTCTGGAAGTGAAAATTTCAAACATAAATCATTGGTCGCAACTCAAGCCGACACCTTGCTACATTTAAATCCATTGCTTGCCTTGTATACGTTGAGTGCAATTTTGGTTCTGATTAAATTATATTGTGTTAGTTTCATATCCTCTAATGCATTTAAATACATATATTAATAGTTGTAATTGTACAAACTAAAAATAATTTTTAATGCTGATTGAAGTGTTTTTATTACATTATTGGTCTTAAAACCATATATCATTGGAAGATATGTAAGATGTGAGTGGATTAAAGATTTATATAGCAATATTTTAGTTTCAGCATCGAGTTTGTTTTTAAATTTATATAATATATCAATACTAGATGATACTTTGCTCTTTAATTTGTTAATGATTTTTCCATGAAAGATTATGGTTTATGTTATGTTAAATAGTTAACACATTCAGATTCATCAATCAAATTTCCATTAATATTAACACTCGATATAATTATTTCTTAAAATGTATAGTTTAAATTCTACAAATTTTGCTTTATTAGCATTCAGAACTAATTTGTTAATTCGGAGGCACTTCGCCAATATTGCTGCATCATATTCAGTTTGAGTTTGTAACACTTTTTCTTGTTTATAATTATATAAAGGCAAATATCATCAGTATACGTGTTTAATTTATCATAAAACTTTTTTTTCATATCATTAATATATATTTTGAATAATAAAGGATCAAAAACGCTGTCTTGGGGTACTCCACAGGCAACCATATCCATATCAATTTTCGATTCTCCAACTTGCACAAATTGCTTTCTGTTTTTAAATAATCTTTAAATACATCTATTGCAATATGCGAAAAACTGAGAAATACAAACTTTTTAATAAGTATATCGTAATCAACTCGATAAATCGTATCCTGCTACTCTTTTATGTCCAGCATCAATTCCTTTACATATATATTCTATAATATTAACTATTGTTTCATTAGTTCCTGTACTTTTTTTAAATCCATATTGTCGATCAAATAAAATATTGTTGTCTTCCAGATAAATTAAAAGCTGCTCATGTATAATTTTTTCAAATATTTTGTCCATGATAGAAAGAATAGAAATTGGACGATAATTTGTAACATTACTAGATATATTGCTTTCGGTACGGGAAAAACTTTGTGAATCTTCAAAATCTTTGGATATGTGGCTTCCACAATCATCTTATTAATATTGTTTTTATTATATCATATAACATTTTTGGCGAAATGTTACCATATTATTAGATTCCAAATGCTCCAAGAGATAATTAATTTTTAAATTATCGGTAGCTTTTAGTTTAGTTTATTTTAGCCCGAATTAAATGAAGTAGAGGTTGGCGGTATGTGGTTACAGCAGGATGTCGAAAGGTGTCGAAAGGTGCAACAGAAACATTGAAACGTTGTTGCTTATAATGTCGTTATCGATTTGGCAGACAGTTGTTTGAAAAAGTCGTCAACGAATTATATGGGTTGTCATCAACATGTTGTCAAGAATTTACTACGGGTCTTGTACGCGTCGTCGATGTTGTCTTGAAGATATGGTGGTAGTTAGATGTGCTATTGATTTATTTATATTGTTTTTATAGTTGTGGACTTTGTCAAGTACTAATGCCTTGATGCACTACTGAAGTTTTTTTTATCATATTTTGTGGACAAAAGAAAATTTTCAGGTATATCCACCATCTCCATTCTAGAATATAAATTTGTCAGAATCCTTCAAGTATATTCTATAGATTTTATTTTCAGTATTTATGTTCTTGTTGAAAATTTCTAAGTCTAATGATGTAAATTTGTAAATAATTCACTCGAAAAACAAATATTGTGGTTAAGTATTAAATATTTAATGAAGTTAAAGTATTATGTAAGAATTCACTTTTTTCTATCTTATCTCTATTAATAAAAAGATAAAAAATTTATACGTTTAAAGCCAAAATTTTAAGATTGTTACTGTAGGTTTAAATTAATTTAGTCAGGAATAAATAATATTTAAGCATGGAAAAACTTTCTTATAAAACCTACAAATAAACTTGGTGTGGGAACACAGAAATAATGATGATTAAATAGTGATAGTTTACCTAAAAGAGAAAAGCGTATGGGTAATTTGTTAACCTACTTTGGTAAACATTCTTTACATTTCTTCTTTCATTGTTACTATATATCAACTATTTTTAATTTATATTTCAAATTAAATTAGGTATTTCTGTTATGTAAACAAATATTGCCTCCAATTTATTTATATTTCAACATTGAAAAACTCTTAAGGGTAGAAAAATAATTAAACTTTTCCAAGTAATTATGTACAAGAATTTATTGACCCAAATTAATATATATATATATATATATATATATATATATATATATATATATAAGTATTAACCATGTGTTTATACATTTTTTATAGAAACTACTTGCGGCAAAGGTGTTTCACCCTTACACGATATTCCTTTGTATGCCAATAAAGAGAAGACTTTATACAATATGGTGGTTGAGGTGCCACGTTGGACAAATGCTAAAATGGAGGTAAATAACTAAAAAAAACTTTTCAATTACATTTAAATTACTAAATGGCGTGTTTATATGTTGTTAATAATTCTAGATCAGTTTGAAGAATCCCTTGAATCCCATTAAACAAGATGTTAAAAAGGGTAAATTACGTTTTGTAGCCAACTGTTTCCCTCACAAGGGTTACATCTGGAATTATGGTGCTTTCCCACAAACCTGGGAAAATCCCGATCATATTGAACCCAGCACTGGTTGCAAGGGGGACAATGATCCCATTGACGTTTTGGAAATTGGCTACCGTGTAGCTAAACGTGGCCAAGTTGTGCAAGTTAAAATTTTGGGTACCATTGCTTTGATTGATGAAGGTGAAACCGATTGGAAAATAATTGCCATTGATGTTAATGATCCATTGGCTGAGAAAATGAATGATATTACCGATGTTGATAAATATTTTCCTGGTTTGTTGCGTGCCACCGTTGAATGGTTCAAAATCTATAAGATTCCCGATGGCAAACCAGAAAATCAATTTGCTTTTAATGGAGATGCCAAGAATGCTGCTTTTGCCACCAATGTGGTAAGTGAAACTCACAAGTTCTGGCAAGGATTAATCAATAAACAATTGGAAGGAGGCTCTATTTCTTGGTGAGTTTAATTTTTAAATTTTGAATGCATTTTATTTTTTACTTATGGTTTTTAATTTTTTAGTTTAAATACTACCGTTGCTGATTCACCATTCCTTACAAGTCAAGAAGAGGCTGAAACTATTATCTCTGGCGCCCCTGAAGGTGGCGATGTTGAAGAAGTTTCTGATATAGGTAAGATTTTCTATTTAGTCCATAACATTTATTCAAAAATGTAATGCATTTTATAATAAATAATTGCTTTCTTGTCAGCTTTTGTAAATATATATGTAGTTAAGCTTTTTATTATAGTTTATTTACCTTCTTTTTTATTTAACTTAAAGTCAAAGCAATATGACTCAAATTATTTCCACTTTCTTTTGGATATGATTTCTTGAGTAAATTTCTTCTTATAAAACTTTAATAACTTAATTGATGTGTTTAACTTATTATTTAAAATAATTAAGAAATATTTATTTTGTAATTATAATAGTGATATGGATATTGTATCGGTTTAAGAATAAAATTACCAAAATTTAGATGATAACTTTGTTTAATGGTTTAGGCCTAATTATAGAAAAAATATGTATATTTTTTAAAACGAACATAACGCCAAATTTCTCTGTTGCTTTATTTTTTGTTAATAAAACTTTTGTTGGTTTTTATTTATACAAATTTCTCGTATTCTTTTCTTTCTTTTTCATTGCAGTTGATAAATGGCATTTCATTCACTTGAAGTGAAGGCAAGCAGCTTCGATATTTTTGCAAAATGTTAAGATTTTATGGTTTAAAACACATTGAAATGTATAATTAAAGTATGAATTGTTTAAAAGTTAAGCCATTGCAAATATAAAATACTCCACCCAAAAACACATTTAAAAAATGCCCAAAAAATCTCTAGCACTTTTTGTGTTTATAAACAGAATAAATAAACAAGAGAATAATATAAGTTGTTTGTTATTTTAATATAATAAATATATAAAGGTGTGAAAGAAATAGAAATTTAGAAAATTTAAAGGTATGTAACCATGCTTTTTTCTTTATCTTGTTTATAACAAATTTGAAAATCATAGTAATCGCCCTTAGTTTGTAGAATTTATAAAACTTTTCCATGCACGAGCGATAAACTTTGACACTCTGTAGCTTATCCCGTATTAAAACAGATGACTGCAAGATCATTACAATTTTTCTGCACACTCCAATTCGATCTCAGTTGCAGTTTAGGAGATACAGATTTATTACCAATTTTTTGCGTTGGGCCTCACTGCGTTCGGTAAACTATTTAAATTCATAACAATTTTTTATTTGAAAGAAAATATTTCCGAAATTTAGTAAAAAAAAAATCGACTTCAGATATGGACATAAAGTTGAGTACTTAATTTTAAAAATTGTAATTTTTCAAGCCAACACAGGATTTCGAACAATGTTGGTTCGAACTTGTATACTGTAGCCGAAATTTCGAATAAAACTGTTGATAATGCATCTACTGCTGATTATGGGAAATAAAAAATTGCCCTTTGAACCTGAAGAAACTGTATTTTTTTAGTGCCAAATCAATACAAATATATTTTGTAATTTAACAGTATCAATAAATTTAAAAAGACTCGCGTGACATTTTTTTTAATTGATGCAAATCTAAATCAATTTAAAATTTCTTTATTAACCATTTAGCATTGTCTTTTGAAGAACATTTTTTTATTAACAAAATTTTGGGAAAAAGTGAAAGAATTCAACTATATTATTGTTAAACAAATTCCATTTTTATATTGAACACTTCACGGCTAGACGAGTTGAGTTAATTAAATGTATTTATTAGAAATTACAAAATATTAAAAAGAAATTTTTTCCCTAATATACCTCGGGACTTATTCCCTAAAACGAAATAAAGTCGAGACAAAAAATCAAAATTCAAGCGTAAATATCTTTTTAACTGTAAGTGATGACCTAGGTAAGTAAGCAGGTTTTTTTTAGTTACCTTGCCAATTGCTTTACATAAAAATAAAAATCTTTGACTTGTAGAAGTTACGATTTTTTGAAACTTTTACATAGTCAAGGTAGTCACCTTTGACACCCTGCATCTTATCTCGTATTATGGGTAACTACAAGATGATTTTTCTGAAAGCTTATGTTTTCTCTTCAACTTTTCCATACATTTCAATTCGATCCGACCAGTAGTTTAGGAGATACAGTTTCATAACCAAAAATTTTTCGATTGGCCCCATTGTGCTGCAGCGCACAAAAATTTCCAATGCCTAACCACAGCCATGGAATATTAAAAGCAGGTAACAGTATTGCTACAATAAATACATTAAGGAAGCCACGACATTTTTTTGCTGCTCTTTGCTAGAATAATGTCAAAATGCAATAACAAAACATTTTGCAAATACATGATGCCGTTTACATGTTTTTTCTATTTAAAAATTTATAGAAAAAATAAATTAATTAGAAAACATAATTCTTTGAAAAAACTGTAAGAGAATATGTATATAAGTTTCCACAAGTTATTTCAAACAAATTTTATCTTCAGTTTTTTTAAATATTAACAATTAAACGAAAACAAATTTACACTAATCGAAAAACAATCGCGATACTGCTTTTTATGTAAACAAATAACAAATGTAAACAAGTTTTGACAGACATGATAACACGTGAGCAAAAATATCGTCGATGAAATATTACAGAATATAGGATTAGGAAAACCGGGAAGTCAAAAATACCCAATTTTGGGAATTTTTAAGAAAAACTTGAAAAAATCAATAAAATCTAAGCTAAATATTTAAAATAACATTAATTATTTATATAATAAAAAATTTGATTATATTATAATCGCAATAAAATGGGGTAAAAAATTGGATTTCTTCACAAAATTGTTGCTTGCACATAGCATGAAATCTAAGGATTGGTTCGCTATAAACAATATATGTATACATGAGACAATCGTGCAAAGACTCCTACGTACCGTTTCCGAGAAAATTGGGTTAATCAAAAATGGTCCACAAAATCGTTGCTGGACCATAGCATGGAATCTATAGACAGACTCGGAGTCCCTCAGCTTACTGATGGAGACTCACTTCATTGGCTGTAAGGATATATGATCTGATGGGAGGGCAGGTAGTGTCAGTGATAACCTACAGTCCAGATCAGAAGAGGGTGATATCGACAAGATAGAGGAGATGATAGCTGGAGACAAGGTAAGATGGGTGGTAAACTCATTTGGGCCACACAAGTCACCGGGCCATGACATTTTTCCAGCCATATTACAGAGTGTCAATGATAGGGGCATCTCAATACTCGTGAGGTGTTTTGAAAATGTCTCAAAGAGAGATATATTCCCAGGTGGTGGAGAGAGGTTAGGGTCATTTTCATACCCAAAGCGGGTAAAACGATTCACTCGAACTCCAAGGACTTTAGACCGATCAGCCTATCGTCTTTTCTACTTAAGACAATAGAAAGACTGTACGATCTGTATCGAAGGAGGTGTACAGCAACTCAGGTCATCAGCGTCGCTCAACATGCCTATCTTAATAGTAAGTCTGTTGAGAGTGCTGATGTGGTGAATTATATTGAACAAGGTCTGTTGCATAAAGAATACACCTTGGCAGCTTTTCTCGATATAGAAGGAGCCATTAACAACATTAGGATAGAGGCGATTAGTGAATCACTAGCTTCGTTATGTACTAATGAATTCCTAATTGAGTAGATTACGCTGATGTTAAGCAGTTGGGTTATCAACTCGGCCATGGGAGGCACTTGCATAAGGAAGCTCGTAACAAGGGTCACTCCGCAGGGTGGTTCCCTTATTGTGGCTCTTGACAGTGAATGTTATATTGAAACAGTTCGATTCCATGGGAAGGAAGTTCGAGCCGATGAGCTAGCACTAGACAGAAAAATATTATTACAAAAATTATACTACTACGGAATACAAGATAAAGAATTAAATTGGTCTGAATCATACCTAACAAACAGAAAACAAATAACTAAAGTGAACTGAAAAAAATTAGAGACAATTAATAATGAATATTGTGTACCACAAGGATCAATTCTTGGAGCTTTACTATTTACAATTTATATAAATGATATGCCAATTGTAATAGATAGGAATGAAATAGTACTATATGCGAACGATTCCCTAATATTTTATAGAGCAGATACAGATGAGTAGTGTTTGGAAAACGTATTATACGATTTGAGAAATATAAATAATTGGTTAAAAATTAATAAACTAAAACTGAACAAAAATAAAACAAAAATTATGGAAATAATTATGAATAACAATATAGAATTTAAAATTAATAACAAAATCATAGAAAAAGTAGACAAAATAAATTATTTAGGGTTTATAATCGACAATAACATGAATTTCAACGATCATATATAATACATATGTAAAAAATTCACTAAGTGATAGGATTTTTTAAAAGGATTAGAGACAAAATATAAACAATCATTGCAATAAATATATATAACGCAACAATTAAACCACAACCGTACTATATACTTGCTGCACAAAATATACAAATAGAAAGGTTACAAAAAGTACAAAATAAAGCTTTGCGATCAATTTTAAAATGTTGTAGATATACTTCAATACAATATACACTTGACACATTGAAATGGATGAATATTAGACAAATGTGTCCTTATTTTAAAAATGAAGATGGGATATGCGCCAGAATACTTAACTCAAGAACTATCATATGTGAGTAAAATCCAGCCATATAACTTGAGGAATGGAAATAATTTCCGAATATGTAGTGTAGTAACCAACAAAATAAAGAGACTTTTGTTATACAAAGGACTGCAATTATTTAACCAACTCCCAAATTATGTTAAAAATGAAACAAATATTAATGATTTTAAAAGAAATTGTGTAAATCATATAAAAAATGGTGTTTATCAGAGCATATGAAAATGTAAAATTGCATAAGAAAGTATTTAAAATAAATAAATAAAAATATTTTATTTTATTGAAATGTTTTTTATTTTCGGAAATAATTCATAAAAATATCCAACATTGGGTATTTTTGACTTCCCCGTTTCAAAAAATCTATTTACAATAATATTTCATCGACGTTATTTTGGTTGACGTGCTACACACTATTGCAATATCAAACACAGCTGTATTTATCGCAATATTTGTTTTTTATTATTTTTAGCACCGGTTTGTGTACATAAATGATTTTTTTTTCTATTTATTGCCAAATAATAAACGATTTCTGAACAATTAAGCGAAAAATGTCTACCAAGGAAACCAAAGCTTTGTTAAAAGAAGTTAGGGATGCTATAAAGGCTGAAAAATATAAAGATGCCATTAAAAAATGTGAAGTATGTGCTACACTCCCTAATTTCTTTGCTATTCATTGCTTTCTTTATTTATTCCTGAAATTGGTAGGAAGTTTTAAAGGCTGAGCCCAACAGTTATATGGGTCATCTGTTAATGGGCGCTTCCTATCAAAATACTAATAAGCAGGAAGCGGCCAAATATTTACGTAAAGCGATCGAGTACTGTTCACCCCAACCGCCAACTGTTGCGCTACAGGGACTGTCAAATTGTGCACCAACTGAAGAGTTGCCAAAAATTTTGGAACAATTGATTGAATTAGTGCCGTAAGTAGATTTAACCACTACAAAAAAGTTCTTTTTTAATTTGAGTTATCTTAATGCGATGTTTGGAAATTATTGCGATGTTACGGTCACATTAGGCAAATATTTGACTTTCGTTACTAGTAAAGCCGACATAAATCAAGATTAACAGCACACTTGATTTTTAAATAATTTTGATAATTCAGTAGCATTTTTATTCGTGCTTAAAGCCATGTAAAAAATTTTCCCGCTCGCTCTTAGTTTACGGGTTATGGGTACTTGAAATTATAATATAAAAATGCAATTTCTCCTTCCTCCTATAATGAATATAATCAATATGGATATCATTGGAGAGGTCTTGAAGAGGACTTTCGATTGATATATAAAAAGTGCCAAATCATCGATCCATGGTGAGACAATATGATATTTTATTACTTTTTATATAAATATACTCTCCTATACATCAAATTATTTAGAGAATATTTCTAGCCTTCATATGATTCCCATGTCACATCCCTATCCCATTAAATAACAAAAATATAGCACTTTAAAAATTAATATTTAGAAAAATTAATTGATTTTTACTAGTAATATATTAATATCACAATTTAAAAATGTATAATAAGTCATATTTCTTTATCATTTTTACAATTTTGTGAAAAGTGAAATAAAAATGAAAAATAAAAATGAAACAAAAAATTTTTTTGTAAGTTTATTCAACGAAGCCGATGTTCGACATACATAGAGGAGAAAGTCGTTTAACCCGGCCGAAGGCCGTCTGCACAGAGAAACATTTATTAACATTAACCTTGATTTGTTCCAAACATTTTTTAAAATTTTGCTTTTATTTTTTTTTTTTTATCTATAATTCAAATAAAAATCCAATTTAAATAATAAATATTTACTAAGTATTTTTATTTATTTATTTATTTTTGAGATTTAAAGACCTTTTCAATTTTATCCGTATTATATATATGACTTTAGGCTTTTTCATGACCTTTTTAATGATGTCCATATTACATATATAGTCATAAATTATGATTTTAACAAATATATTATGAGTTAAAATCGATTCATTTCTCTGAATATTAATTTTTAAAGAGCTATATTTTTGTTATTTAATGGGCTAGGAGTGTAATATGGGGATTATATGAAAGCTTGAAATGTTCTCTAAATGATTTGATGTATAGGAGAGTATCGTTATATCGATATATTGCATTCTTACATCATAACTTAATAACTTGAAAACTAACAGCGGAGAAAAATTTTTATATAACTTTTTTTTTAACCAAAAATAGTGCTTTTGCGAAAAGAAATTGATAAAAAATCAACAGTTCCGGTTCTTGACTTGTTCCCTTTTTCACAAATAGTACTAAATTTTAAAAAGTGCCTATTTTCCAAAATATTTACAAAAAATAATTTTGGTGCAAACTCGTCAAACCGTCCAAATGAAAAATTAGATTTTTTTTTATATATTAACAAACATTTTTTATGCTTTTTTTGATGAACAAATAAATTTTAAATTGACAAGAAATTGGTTTAAATTAAGATCACCGGCACACTTGATTTTTAAACAATTTTTGTAATGATTCCATAGCACTTTTACTTGTGATTAAAGTAGTGTAAGAAATTTTGCGAGTAATGAGCCTATAAAGTTTAAAAACTTTTTTAAATAATTCATTAATACATATGCGATTTAATCTATATCAATACCGTTTAAAAGTACGTTTAAATATGTTTTAAATGTTATGTAATGTGACCATATTCATTAAATCCTTGAGAGGAAATATTGCATTTTTTTATTGATATGCCGGAACATACAATTTTTTTATTTTCAAAAAAAGTTTATTCAGGCTACACGGAAAAACTTTTATTAACGCTAAAAAGAAAATATTTTTATTTCAACTGAGCTTGTGAGATTAATTTGTTCTAAGAAATTAATAAAAATTACATTAATTTTATATTGTCGGCCTATTATAAATGTTGGATCGAATACAATATTATATTATGAATCATTTATTTAAATAATACAAAGGAAGCCTTCATAGCCTATAATACATCTATTGATATATAAACTTTATTTATTCAATATATAGATGTGTATAATAGCCTCCAGAGTCCCCAGCCCCAGCCCCAGCCATATGAATATTGCCAAAATATATATAAATTAAAATAAGTATATATTTATTTATATATATTTTTGAACATGTAATAATGGTTAACAAAGTTAAAACTGTTCTTCATTATAATAATTTATGAGTTTTTTTCTGTAAGTTAGATATGAATAGGAAAACAGTTTCAGAGGAATTGGAAGAAGACTCCAACTTTGATGAATTCTCTTTACAAACGAATGATCGGAAACAGAATGATGTCCCAAGGGCACATCAATTTGAACATTTCTTGTTGAATTTATAAATGAAAACTCGTTTAAAAGTAATAATGGCTTTCCAAGTCTTATGATTTTATAAAAATAGAGTATACTACGAAAGTTTATGTAGTTGTTAAAACGGCATTTCAGGAATGCAAGAACAAGTTCAGAAACTCGATCATTTTCATCTATTTTTATACTAAATATGTTGCGAACTACCTTTTTTATAAGTATTTAAATTATAAGACTAAGTACCAGAATATACCTCAAGACCATGGTTAATCCTAGACATAATGAATGTGCTAGTCTATTTCTTACATGTTTTTGTGTATATCCTTTTAGCGAATAAAATCTTCTAAAACAAGACAACAACTATTAGTGAGGGAATTAATATGATCATCAAAATTTAGTTTCGAATCTATAACAATACCAAGCCATCTAAGTGACTCAACAAGGTTTATAGGCTGTCCAGTAATGCATATCCTAGGCCATATGATGTTGCTATTAGATGAATAGAATTGCAAAACCTTTGTTTCTTCCGGGTTAATTTCAAGACAATTCGAATACATCCAGGTAGATATAGAGTTAATATGGTCACTAACACATACACTGCCTGCCACTTGAATAAATAATCACATTTTTAACTTTAATTAAGTATGTCTCCTAAACTAATGTTCAGAAAAAAATAATTTTTTGCGCAGCCAAATTTCAAAGTGTTGGCTTTAGTTTCCTGAAGAAATAAAAAATATACAGATTTTGTTATACTAAAATTATGCATTTATTTAAAGACATGTATTTCTGTGGTACTTTTTCGTGTATCACTTAAATAAGGAATATTTTAAAACTAACTGTAATTTATTTTTAAATTTTAGGTTATAAAAGTGAAAGTTATTATCTTCTAGCATTCAATTAGTAATTAATACTGCCACCATTTTTAGAAATAACATCATAAATGCGATTTGGCATCGACTTGTATAATGACTTTAAGTAATTCAGCGAAATTGAACTCCATGCTTCCGTTATTGCATCCTTTAAGGATTCTATCGTCTCAAATTGTTTTCCTCCTTCATAAACTTTTCTTGCAAGCCAACCCCAGACATTTTCCATTGGATACAGGTCTGGTGAATATGGGGGCCAATCCAAAAGTTGAACACCTTGTTGATTAATCCATTGTTTTACTGCTCTGGCGGTATGAATCGGAGCGTTGTCGTGTTGGTACGCCCAAGGTATGGGTCCAAAGAAATCATTAAATTTTAGAAATGTTTCCTCCAGAATGTTTTTGTAAGTTGCAGTCATTTTGTTGGATAAAAAAACCAATTCTATAGTACCATAATACGAAATGGCACCCCATACCATTATTCCGCCCTCTCGGCTGTGTCTGCGGCTCAAAAATAATTCCTCCTTATTTAGGTCATAGAAATAATAGTTATACCCGTCGGGACCATCAATATTATACTTTTTTTCATCGGAAAATACAACTTTAAACCATTTGTTTTTTTTTGCAGTTTTCGTCGGACTATGTATGGGCACGACTTTAAAATACGGTGCACTGTTCTTAGACTGGCACTGAATCCACTTTTTTCACGTATTTTTGATACCGACATGGCAGAATTTGAAGCAATTCTAAGAATTTTTCTTTTGGAGTTGTTGCCATTTTCTTCCGCCCTTTCTTGTTTTTTCCATACCTTTCCACGTTACTTAAATAATTGTACACAACTGTCTTTCCTCTATTAATGTTTTTGATTATTTGGACCGGATTCTGACCCTGAGATTTCAAAATCAGAATTTTTTCTTTTTCAGAGTTATTAAGAGCCTTACCACGTCTCATTTTGAATAAAAACTATTTAAAAACTATCAAATTAAAAAATCTCTAGCCGTTTATATTGAAAGAAATTCAAATCATAACCATCCTGATTAATATTAAAAGAATTCCTTATTCAAGTGACACACGAAATAGTACCACAGAAATACATGTCCTTAAATAAATGCATAATTTTAGTATAATAAAGATATGTATATTTTTTATTTCTTCAGGAAACTAAAGCCAACACCTTGAAATTTGGTTGTTTAAAAAATTATTTTTTTTCTGAACTTTACGAACTTTAGGAGATATACTTAATTAAAGTTGAAAAAATGTGATTCCTTATTCAAGTGGGAAGCCAGTGTACATTAAAACGTTCCATTTGTTCAGATTAAAAAAAAAGAGTAATAAGATATCATCAGCAAATACGTAGGATTTACATAAATCATTATATAGAAATGAGATGCAATCGTTCACGTAGGAAAGAAATAAAATTGAAATTTACTGTCGCTGGTATAAGCTAGTTCTGATGAGCATTTCGCTGGTTGCTTAAGTCAGCTCATCAGGAAACCTTTTAATTAAACTTAATGAGAGTTAAAAATGTTTTAAGTACAAAATATTAAAGGTTTGACACTAGGTCAGCTTTTTTCCTACTCTGAACACAAACGTAAGGGGTAATAAAAAAAATAACAAGTGTTGGTAAAGTTTTCTGCACTGGCGCTTGCAAGTTTTTTTTAGCTTTTTTAATTATGGGAATTTATTTTCTAAAAAAATTTTTAGTAAATTTTTTCTTGAATTCATGAATGTGGAATTTCTCATTCAGCTAAAGGAAGCAATGCAGGTTGAGCAAGTCTTTTATATGTTAAACAATAAATGTGACCATTTGCATGTCTTAAAAAATACCGTCACATCACTAGATTTCCGCCACAGTTCTTAATTGTTTTAGGTGTGTACTTAGGATTGAATTTTTCACCTATAGGACTTTGAAAACTGAATCTTCTATTTTATCCCCGAAAGTTGAATTTTGAAATACATCCTTCCATTGTTATGGAGTCCAATTTAGGTGTATAAATTGTTAGTTTACAGATAGTACTGTATTTCCACAAAAGTACCAATTTTCCAACATAAATGCCAATTATCAAAAAAAAAAAAAAAAAAAAGAAAAACAAATTGATGTTATCTTCAAGCAAATATATACATATTTGTTCTAATTTAAATTACCTTTTAACATTTTTTTCAGCGAAAAGCAATTGGATTATTTTGAGAAACTCTTTAACATTTCGTGCAATACTAAAGTATCACAAGAATGTTTTAACATTTTTAAAAGTCTAGTTATTAAAACTCAAAATGATGACAAAAAATCCATTGCACTGAAATATTTAGGTCGTATTTGGATACAACGTGATTTGCCTGTGGAAGCTAATGATGAACAATTGGTAAATTTTTTGAACACACACACACACACACACACACAAAAACATAAATATTAATCTATCTTGTTTTAGTATAAATCCGCTTTAGAATCTATATTATTGGATGAATCTTTAGATGTTTATTTGCCGGCTTATAAACGTTTTATAAAATTATTATTTAGACTTAATGATTTAAAGATGTGTTTGGAACAAGCTTGTAACTTGGTCGATTTTTATCCTGATGATATATATGCTTATGAGTGGATATGTAAAATCTACTGTGAAAACTATAACTCATCGAAGGAAATTTGCTTCGAAAGTTTAAAAAATCCTATAGATGTGTATGCCACAAAATTATTGGAATTAAATGAAAAATCAAGTTTAGGTTTGCTGGTGAATGCAATTAATTGTTATAAGTCGCAACAATTTGTTGCTGCTAGAGAGCTATTGTACAAAGTTCAAAATATTCAACCAAACTATGAGGTGGCCGTTAAGTTATTAGCTTTAACTGAAATGCAGGTGGAAGCTTATGCTTTAGCCGAGGTGTTATGGCAACAACTTAACGAAAACGATAGTACAGAACTGGGAATTTGTATTTCATTTAGCGAAGAGCATTCAAAATTGAAAGAAGCTGTGAACATTTTGAAAACTAAAGAATCGAATAAAGAAATAAATCATGCATTAGCTAGGTATAGTTGCAATAAATACTTCAATCAAGAGTTTTTTTGTTAAAATACTCAATATTTCAGATGCTATTACAAATTAGGAGACACTGAAAGCCTTCAAAGTTTAGAACTTGATAATTTAAGTAAAGCGGAATTTTTGTGGTAAGTTTTGTAAGTATATAAAATGTTATGCTTAAAACTATATATTTTTATTTGTTACCAGTTCTTCCTCGGAAGCTATAGAATTTATACAATCATCTGTGGAAGATTTAGAATCTTATTCAGTTCTCTTTTTATTGGGAAAATGCTATTATGAAATACAAAATTATAGCAATGCCTTAACATCAGTTTTAAAAGCTACACGTTTAAAGCCATATAGTTCGGAATGTTTTTATTATTTGGGCAAAATTTACTTTGCTACAAATGATATAGTACGCTCACGTAAATGTTTTGAAAAGAATGTTACTTTAAATCCTTTAAATGAGAAAGCAGTGGAGAATCTTTCTGTTATATATCAGCAATTGGAAGAAGAGGTATGTTATTACATATTGCATAATATACAAATTTACAGTCATTTTATTTAATTTTTATTATAGGATTTAAATTTGTCATTGTTGGTCAATACTTTGAAATATTTAAAAAATTCGGAAAGATCTAAACACATTCATTATAAGTTGGGCTTACATTATCTAAATGTTCAAAGGTGTGATGAGGTAATATTGATTTGCTTTTAAATAATATGCATAATTCTAAATTTGCAGCTTTTTTAATAAGTAATTAATCTTTTTTCTCAATAGTGTTTGGATAGGCAAACTAATTATGGGTCTACGGGTTGTTTTTTATAACGAAGTTTAAAAAAATAAAAATTGATAAAATATAAATCTTTCAACTTTTAAAATTTTAGGCCATACAATCGTTCCGCACTGCTATTAAACATGATGTTACCTGCATAATATATTGGGAATCTTTAGGTGATGCATATGCCGAAAGAGGTTCTTACAATTCTGCTATAAGAGTATTTCAAAAAATTCTTGAAATGCAAACTGATAATTTATACGCCAAATTACAAATTGCCTTAATAAAGACAACAACACGAATGTTCTCAGAAGCCATAGAAGATTTTGATAATTTACTTAAGGACAATAATAATTATTTGCCGGCTTTAAAAGGAGTTACCGAAGCTCATATTGGCATGGCGAATAATTTAAAATTAGAATATCGTTTTGGCAGGGCTAAACACCATTTACAAATGGCCATTAATATGTTACAAAGGTGGTTATATATTTGAAAATTATTTATAAATTATAAAATAACTTTAAAATGATTTTGTCATAGATGCTTTTTACATCCTGAAAATTTAGGCATGGTTTGGTTGTGGCGTTTAGCAGCTAATGTTTTTGTGACTACTGCTCAATTGCCGGAATCTTTAGCTAATCTTGATGTTAATGGTAAATTGGCTAAAAGAGATACGGATATTGCTTGCTTGACACGCAAAGATTTGTTAAATTTGGCATTAAGGTAGGACAAATTCAAGTTTTTCTAAAAGAATGCATTTTGCTAATGTTTATAATAACTCTAATAGATTTTATACTTGTGCTTTGAAAATTAAACAAAATACTTATATGTGGTATGAATTGGCTTTGTGTTGCTACTACTCGGCTGAATTTATACCTGAAGAGGCCAAAAGTAATTTAGAAATGGCCACCAAAGCATGCCAAATGGCCATTAAAGAACAATCAAATAGATGGCATAATTGGAATTTATTAGGTGTTATACAAATGCATTCAGGTAAGTAACAAAGTTATGTTTATAAAGGTACAAATAATAAATATTTTGTATGTAGTTATAGATAATTTACCTTTGGCTCAACATTGTTTTATACAAGCCCTGAATATAGAACGTAAATCCTATACTACTTGGACTAATTTGGGAGTTTTGTATTTAAAACTGAAGGAAATAAAACTAGCCAATCAGGCTTTCCAAAGAGCTCAACAATCTTCTCCTATATATCTTAATGCTTGGATAGGTCAAGCTATGATTGCTGAAACCATTTTGGAAGAAATCGAAGCCGTAGATTTATTCCGTCATTGTCAACAATTCGAATTTCATCCTGAATCTGCTCTCGGCTATGCTCACTGGGTTTGTAACATCCTGTCGGACAAGTCTAAGTACCAATTGCCTCACTATAAATATGCCATTGAGTCCATGTATGCTGATACCATAGCTTTAGATGCCATAAACTGGTATAATATTATCGAAGAAAATAATTCATCAGTTTCGGCCTATTCATTTCAAGGTTTCTTAAGTGAACGACAAAAATTATATAGGCCAGCTGTTAAAGCTTATACTAAGGCTGCAGAAAACGCAGCACCTGGTATGGAACGTGATTTAATGTATACAAATTTAGGTTATGTTTATCTAAAGCTTAATGAATCCAATGAAGCGATTAATGCATTTAATAAGGTAACACAAGCCTCATTTAAACCTATAATTGGTTTAGCTTTGGCCTATTTTAAAGCTGGGCAACATCAAGAATCCTATTCGGTTTATAATTCCGTCTTAAAAAGTGTGGCCGGTGTTGAGGATGATAAGGCGGCTAGAATTCTAGTGGCTATGGCCTCAATGGTTTATGCATTTCAGGGTGAAGCTGATACTAAGACTATTTTATATCAATGGTAAGCCAATAAACTTTATTGAATTAATAGATGTTTAATAATTACATGTATTTTTCTTAGCATACTCCTTAAGGATTCTCCTATTCAAGCCTTATACTCTGCCTGTGCTTTGGGCATTCTACATCAAGACAATCAATTATCAGAGACAATTTTAATTGAGTTAAAAAAATATGAAAATTGTGAACAACATGTCGCCCATATTGCCTATCTAACGGCTCAATATTACAAAGCAAATGTAAGTTTAAAAAATTGTTTTATATTTCGAAAACAAATTTTTTTCTTTTTTTATTCTTAGCAACAACCTCGCAAAGCTCTGACCTATCTCATGACACGCGTTCATATATTTCCACAATGTGCCGAGTTGCGTAAAGTTTTGGCTAGTTTTCTCTTAAATAATTATGACCATAAATATTACAATGCCACCAGTCAAATAGCTTTAAGTGTTATAACTTTAGTCCATGGAAGTAAAACGAAAAAGTAAGTGTGTTTTAGGGAATGGTAAACAAAGCTAATAATCGATTTTCGATTTTACTATCAACTTTTTTTATTTCGATTTTTAAAATCGATTAATTGTAAAGATAAAAACATCTTTTGAATGAATATTTACAATTTAATTCTTTTAGTTCTATCTTTATATTTATTTGTATATTTATGCTTTCGTCTACGGTCAAAGGTTTTCAATTCTGAACTAAATTAGAAAACAGCTTTTGAAATCCAATAATCGAAAAAGTTAACGTAAAATCGATTGCAAGCAACCAATTTTATTTGGCACAATATCGAAGTCGATTGATTTACCATTACCTAGTGTGTTCCTCTTTGTTTATATTTTAAGGGAAAATTTTAACTAAACAAAACTTCTTTGTAATTGGATATGTTTATGTTTTCTTATTGCTTTTTCTTTTCGCAGAAGCAATTGTATTGAGGATTCGGAAACTTTATTAATTGCTAGTAAAGCGCTACTGCCAGTGGATAAACAACGTTCCATAAAACTTATACAACGAGCTGTTCTATTACACCCTCCAAATATGAATGCCTGGAATGCATTATTAAAAGTTCATTCTATTTTATTGTATAATTTCAAATAATTGATTTTTAATATAGGAAAACATACAAATATTCCTTAATTTTGAAATGAATAAAATACATTTTGCTCTCCTGAAAAGTTCTTAAAAACATATAGCACTTTTTGTCAGCGATATATGTATATATAAATATGATTTTTACAGATTGATTGTGGCTTATGTGTAGTTGTTGATTAGAGTTTAATAAAGATTTTATGATACAATACAGTATATAAGTGTCTTACTTATGTGCTTAATGCAACAATTGATGTATATGTTTAAAACATAAGAGAATCTTAATTTAAGATGCAAAAAAAAAAAAAAAAAAAACGTGAATCCCTTTTAGGTTTTTAGGAAATAAATCTGCAATTTCTAATAGCGGCTAACTACATTGCGTTTTTTTTTGTTTTGGAACAATATGAAATTTTGATGTCATATGAACGGTCCTTGAAAGGAGTATTGAATATAGTCTAAACAAAATTTAAAATTTATAAAAAATAAAATTTTATCCGAATTTTTTGAAACATGATTTCCACCCCATACATTGTTGTCAGATGAGGGATTTGTTCCCAAATTAAATTTACTATTTATAGACAAATTTCTATTAACAGACAATTTTAGTTAATTTTTTATTTTATGAAAAACGCATTAAATTTTTAATTTGTAGACAACTTTTGATAAATTATCTTATAGGAAATCTTCGATAAATTTTCTTTTATAGGAAGTTCTGAATAAATTTTAATTTTATTGAAAATTTTCGAGATAACAGAGAGAATCTGCTGAAATCTTCGATAAATGTTATAGGAAACTTTCGAAAAGTTTTCCTGTTAGGAGAATTTTATCCTTTTCATAGAAAACTGTTAATAAACGTAAAATTTTGTATTCGTATATTTTATTTTACACTTAGTAAAAGTATCGGTCCACAATTGTCCACATGTCTAATATGATGAACATGCGCAATGGTGTGCTTTTATATTGAATACTTGTTTTTATATTGAAGCTGACTTTCTCCAGAAATTTTATCATATAATATGAACATACCAGAAAGTGTCATAGTGTATATTGGACATTATGACATGCTCCCTCCTAAACTACTGGTCCGAACGAATTGAAATGGGAATTATAGAGGACCTAAGCTTTCTAAAAAAAATATCTTGTAGTCACCCTATAATACGAGATAAGCTATAGGGTGTCAATATTGAACAGTTCGAACTTGAAGTTTTAGGAGCTCCTAACTTTTACAAATTAAGGTCGATTTCGATGATTTTTAAATTTTTATAAAGTGCTTGGCGAGATAAAGAAAAAATAAATTTTTTAGAATTGAAATTAATAAATTTTGAATTTTCGACTTGTCTTGATTTTTTTGGTTTTCGCTATTATTTTCCACAGTATAGATGTGAACAATTTGTCTTTTGAATTATCTCAATTCGTCTAACCGTGAGCGTGTTCCACGATAAGTCCACCATTGATTCAATGTGCTAGAAAAAAAAAAAAAAAAAAAAATTGTGAGATTTTTCAAATCTAAAAAAAAAACAAATTAAAGTCCAAAAGGCAATGGTATTCTCTTTTTTCAGGCTATGAAATTGAATATTTATTAATTTGAAAACTATTTAAAATTTCAAGTGTAATCTGTGAGTATGGACTTGAATTTACTTTATTTTCAAATTTAAAACTATGCCCTTTTCCAGCAAAAAGGCTCTAATATAACAGATGTGTTTTTAAAATGCTTTTATAATTTAAAATTGAGCTGCATGTTTCTTTAACAAACAAATATTTCAAAAAATATTTTCAAACCGTTTTAGAAAAATATTAAAAAGGAAATTTTGCATTCATCATTTTAAGCATATTGTTCTTCATATTTAGTTGTTTTTGTTCATTTTATTGCGGAACAATGGCGTAATTATACTTTATCTTTTGTATGGAGTATGACAATATTTTATTTTTGAACAAACATGTGTAACCCCCGTATTCTGAACTTTATGACTAATGACAAAATTATAACAAATAACAATTAAAAAAGCTATTTTTATGAAAAAATGTCGAAAAAATTATTTTGTTATAATTTTGTCATTGTCACAAAGTTCAGAATACGGGTATAAGTTTCAAACTTTTTATGAAAAAAAATTCAAGTTTTTTGAAATGTGAAAAACCTTAAATTTGACTAGTACTGGAACAGAGGTATTGTCTTAATAAAAATGAAAAGAAAGTTACAAAAGAAACTATATATATAGTAATAACTATAAGAAATTTTTAAAATTTTCTTGTTTATTTCATAACACATTTATCACAGAAAAATTTTTGAATAATTTTCTTAGGTTATAATTTTGTATAAATTTTCAAATCTTCTTAAAAATTATAAATATTAGCACCTATTTAATGTACGTAGTATGTAAAGAATATAAAAATTGACATATTTACGTTTCCAGTAGTATATACAATTCATTAAATATAGTAAATATATATAGTCGCCTAAAACTATATATCTCGGGTGAAATTGCTAAAAAAATTTACTATTTTCATGAATTTAAAACAAGTTACAGCACTATATTATATATCCTTCATCCATGTTGAGATGTCATATGAAAAATTAATATATTTAAAAATTAATGAAATAACAACAATATCAAATGAAGACAACAATAATTAAAAACAAAAAAGTGTTATACGTTATAAGTTATATGTTATAAGTGCTGAACCGAATCTTTTATACCCTTCATAAAATCTATACTTCATAAATATTTGAATTATCGCATATTAAAATTTTGCCTTAGTCTTGAAATATATTTGATATTTGTAAACTGATGTTAATCTCAAGGGGCATATGACTTAGAAAGACCATCTAAGTTGAAGAGTTGAATAAAGAAGAGATATGCAAAATTTAAAATTTTTTTTAGTTTTCTAACAACAATTTTTTTTCGAAACAAATACCTAAGAAATAGATATTTTAAACTTGAATTAGCTATTAAAAAAAAAAAAAAAAACATCTCACATACAAAGATTTACTTGTCAAATTTATTTTCTTACAAAAAACTACGAAGATACGAAACATGGTTTGAAGATTTGTAATTTTGTTTAGAAACAATTATATGTAATCCTCATATATGTGAATAGTATAAAAATCAGTTTACAACACTATATGTTGAATATATTTAAAATTCAACAATGTTTCAAACCTTGAGACACATCTAAATGTTTTACGGTCGGATCATGTACCCTATATCTTGTGTTATTTCTAGACAAGTTTAAAACATCACATATTCAGTTCTCCCGTATTATCGCACAGACTGGTCTGCAGTCAGAAACTCGGTGGAAAATGAAATTGGGTGTCAGAACATTGACCAACCTGTGACCAATTCAGGTAATATAGATTTTTATTCTAATAAATTAATATTTATAGCTGAAGAAGCGTTTAATAAAATACCTATCGGTCATAAAAAATCGTGGCAACGAGAAATCTCTGAAATTAGTAAAATGTTAATTAGTCAGAGAAATAAATACAAACGTAAAGTTCAAAGATGTATGGAATTTAATTATAAAAATCAATTGAAAAGTATTTTGAAGCTATTAAATAAACTGATTGATTTCTACCTAAACCGCAATGAATCCTGGTAAAAATTTATTTCAAATTGTCCCTCGGGCTTTAAAAAATTTTGGAAGGTAAAAAAGCCCATAAAGGAAATAAAATATCTTTTACTGATCTTCATGTAACCGGTGAAGTTTTAAAAACTAACGCTGAAAAGGCCAACTCAATAGCAAACGTATTTGGTAATTCACACACCATTACTTTAAATAATTATTTACCTATGGGCGCAGCTGTCACTAGATTTGTTCATGATCTTAATGATAAAATTCTTGACACATCGACCGTGAAACTTACCAACTCAACAGAAGTTAAATCATTTGCACTTTTGTTCAAGAACAATAAAGCCCCTGGGTTAGATGGGATTAATAATTGTCCTTAAAAACATGCTCCGTTACTTTTTGGAAATCTTAAGTAATCTTTTCAATTGTTGTTTAATTGAAGGATATTTTCCTACAATTTTTAAGAAGGCAAAAGTCATCCCAATTTCCAAGCCAGGAAAGGATCCTAATCTACCTTCCAGCTATAGACCAATCAGCATATTTGATAAAGTTTTTGAAAAGAATAAGAAATAAGAGAATTTTAGATTTTTCTGGTCTAAATAATATTATTAACCCTCAACAATTTAGTTTCCGCAAGGAGCATTCTACTGTACATCAACTAAAAAGAGTAGTTAATTTTCTTGAAACAAACAAAAGAAATCCTAAGAACCCTGGAGTTATTTGCCTTGACATTGAAAAAGTCTTCTATTCATGATGGCCTAGTTTTTAAACTTAATTGCTTCAATTATCCAACGTATCTGCAAAAGATAAAAAAGAGATTTTTTTAGATCAATGCTCATTTGTTGTATCACCTACTGTTTAACCTATATATATATGTCTGATATTACTGTTCGCAGGAATCGGAAAGTAGCTTTTTATGTAAACGATAACGCTTTCATTTGCTGCGGTAAAGTGTCTAACGCAATAATCAAAAGAATGGAAGTTTAAAATTCACCCACAAATAAATGGAAGATAAAAGCAAATGCTAGCCAAAACACAATCTATTATATTTCTATATAATAGGTCGCAGAAACATATTCCTTTATATTTTAGGGGAATATAAAAGCAATTAACTGTGATCGTGCACTTTACCCTTTATTCAACAGAAGATCTAAACTTAAAAACTTAATTTAAAAAATATGATTCTTATTTACAAAATGTGTATTCGGCCAAATTTGACCTATAGTTGCCAAGTCTGATTTCATAAACCTACATAGAAACTAACCATAAAATATGAAATTCATTTGCAAGGGAACTGACTCTGTCATTTATTGAAAAATGCAGAACGTCTACATATGAAATAATAAGAAATTTGCTAAACAGTCCCTAACATACTTTTTTTACTTAAAGAGTGATAATTAATTAGTGCTTGTCTCTTATAATGTTCTTATAACGTTTCTTATAACGTTAAAATATATACAAGGTTTTTTTTTAGTCAACTTTTCCTTAATATTGTGATATTAGTACTTTCCTTATTTAATTATTTAGATGTTAATTGCTGTAATACTTTTAAGTAAATACTCGCAACATTGTAATTAATTATTTTATATAGGTTTAAATATAGTCAAATTAATTTTAATTAAAAAAAGAATTCAGAATTCCAAAATGCCATGGTGCCTAGGGGGTAAAATTCAAAGCTAGGAGTTTTTTTTAAGTGTTCGTATGTGTTCGAATCCTGGCGAACAGAAATGTAATTTTTTTTAATAAATTTCAAACACATATTTTTAATTAACTAATTTTTAATACCTTAATCTGACATTGCAAAATTTTAATTTTTGTTTGAGGATCAATTATAAAACAATTTTTCGAAGTCTTGGCCAAGGATCGAACTCAGGACATAAAGTCTTTCACTATCTCATTGTTTGTATAAAAAGCTTATAACGTAACTCAAATCTAAATAATACTTTTTTATAAAAAACACATCAAAACGTGAAATGAAAATTAAAAATTTTTTTTAGGAAAAACGGAAATTTACAAGTAGTCCTGGGGATACGTATTCAGGCTTAATGATGTATAGTCTAGAACACTTCCTCTAGACTATTCAATCTCCTAACCATCCAATAGAAAATCATTTATATATTATTGTGTGTAAAATTGAAAATATTATTAAATTTATGCAAATAAATTTGGAAAAAATTTTGAGACTGTTCTAGATAATCGTTTATAACTCTGCCATTCCTAAACGGATTTCGCTAAATTTCAATACCAAGATTTTCGTGACTATATGCCATACATGTGTTGAAAGAGAAATGTAATTATTGGACTATGGGCTTCAAAAAATCTATTTCAACATACAAACGGACCGACATCCAGATGGACACACGGACAGACATCCAGATATATATTTTCAAAAATTATTTTTAATCATAACAATCACGAATATTTTTCAATTTGAGGCATTGGATATATATTTTAAGACTTTCGTATAAAATGACAAAATTGTATATGTATATCCTTTATTTTATGCGAAAGGTATAAAAAGAGTATTTTGAAAATGTATGGACCCATTAAGGTGATTTTTGTAACAAATCTGTGCAAGAACAAATTCCTTTGTTTGTATAGACGCTTCAAAAACTCTAAAATACGTTTTGCGATATTTTGGATACTAATTGACCGATTGAGTTCATTTCTACAGTACAAAATTAAAAAAAAATCCGAATTGTCTATCAAGAACACAGCATCTAATTTACACATGTTTACAATAAAATAGGTGTGAATTTCTTCAAATAAAAATAATTAAAAAATTTTATGTTTTAATTTTTTTTTTAAACTTATATTTATGTTTTCTTTTTATTAAATACAACTGTCCTAAGGAATAAACAAATAATTTATAATTATTAGAGTTTGAAGATTGGAAGAGGTTTTTTTTTAAAGAAATTTCATATAAATATACAATAGATGTGTTTGCAAAAATTTTTGAAACTACAAAATAATTTCCTATTTTTAATACTAAATATAAAGAAAATGCAATAATAACATGAATGAACATAACTACTTTTTTTGAATTTTCTTGATTATCCCTAACATAGCGAAGACACACACCCTAAAAGTCTTTGCTAGGATATTACACCGTTATTATCAGTGTTGCCAGTTTAGCCTTTGTAAATCTAAATCTGGCTAAATCTAGACTTTTTATTTTGCTTTTAACCTCAAAATCTTTGTTTTGGCTTCTAGCTTTTTTTAGAATTTTTTGATTCCTAAAATTGCCTTAAAAAGGCTAAAATGTTAGTATTTCAACAACAAAGAAAATAATTGCTTATTAGCTATTACTAATTTTTTAAGCATTTTGTGTATTTATTCGCATAAAAAATTAAAATTCAACCAACCGATCAGAAGTTACAGATTTTTTTCTAAAAAATTTCGATTCTGCCCCACTGTGCACTATAGAAAATTTTAATTTCAAATGTAAATATCTTCTCCTTAAATACTTGTTAGATGTTTACAAAAAATTAAATTATGATAGGATAAAAACTATAAAAAATGTCTTTTTAATGTAAAAACAAGAATCTGTCTAATGAAAAAAGATGTAAAAAGCGATTAAATCCTCATATTATATGAACAAAAGGCGTTATGGAAATAAGTCGTAGTATGTGAGTGCCTTTGATAGGGATGATTATATCTGATACATTTTAATGGAAAGAAAAATATGAAGTTTTTGTGCTAAGATTTATTGGAAATAATCGTGGGGCCCTAATCTTGCTAATATATTCCATTCTTGTAGAGAGTTCGGAAAGATAACGACTTAATTCGTTCATGTGGGAATGTGGCCCAGGTAATATAATATGAAAGTTTTAAAATAATCATGTACATGCTATAATATAAAAGTACCCAAAATGTTTAAAAAGGCCTAAAGCATTAATTAAAGAAGTATTCCCGTGAGGAAGAAATACTAATAACTATATACTATCCCAGCAAGGATTTTTAGATTATGTGCCTCCGCTATGTCAAGGAAATTGAAAAAAAAAAAAATAATTATACCTTTTCATGCAATTATTGCATATTATAAATATTTAGTTTCAAAATAGAAAATTAAATAATTTCTCTTTTATTGTTCACAGAAAAATAGGGTTTTTCTTCATAAAAACTTCTTCCGATCTCCATACTCCCATGTAGGTAAATTCCAAAATTATTTTTTAATTCCTTAGGACAGTTGTATTTAATAAATAAAACATAAGTACAAGTTTAAAAAATTGTAAAACAAACTATTTCAAAATATTTGAATTTGAAAAAAATCACACTTATTTTATTATCCACATATGTATATAGGGGCTTAAAAAATTTAATATGATATAGCTTTATTGTTATTGTTGTTTTTGAGTGCTCATAAAAGCGACAACTATATGGAAAGCATTAAATATATAAGAAAAAAATTGCAATAACTAGTTTGTTTTTAGACCGATTTCGATGATTCAAAAATTTTAGAAAAATATATATGATCGATATATAAGAACGAAGCGTGTAGCTTCGCGTGCAAGAAGAAGTCTACAAATTCGTTTTTACCGATATCTCGGATATTCATTTCTTGCGCAAACAAATTCCAAGAACTAAGTTGGTAACTTATATAGAGGCTTAAAAATTTTGGAAACAAAAACGTTTTGTGAAAATGTTATCGGTTTTTTGGCAATATCTCGGCTATTATGAACCGTTATGCTCATGATATATTAAAAGAAATGATGATATTAAAAGAAATATGTATTTTTAGAGGTGGTCTGAAAGTGGTGCAGCTCACGTAAATTTAAATATGACAGATGTAATATTTTGGGAATCATATAAGAACAGACCAATCTTCTAGGGGGTATATTAGCAACTTTTTTTCGTGAGGCTGTTTATATATGTAGAAGATTGGTCTGTTCTTATATGTTTCCCAAAATATTAAATCTTACATATTTAAATTTACGTGAGCTGGACCATTTTCAAATTACCTCTAAAAATACGTATTTCTCTTAATATCATTATCAAAATTTTCGTTAAAAGAAAATTAACTTTAAATTGTAATAGAGACCTGGAATATTCATTTAAATAATTGTTGTGTCTCTTTTCAGTCGAGGAATATTAAGATTTTACTGACATTTTTTTTTGTCATGTTTTCTTTATTCAAACATATAATTTTATATATATTCGGACATTTTTCAACATATAATGGGTTTTAATTTATCATTGGAATGGTCTATCGTGATACTATTGAAGATTATACATAATTAACCCTTTAACAGCAAGAAGGTAAATTTTATTAATTTTGTTCGCAAAAGGTTAAATTAGCAATTTTTACAAATAGGTTACATGGAAGTATTTATTATACTTAAATATAATAAGTTCTTTTAAAACTGCAATAATAATCGAATTAAACAGATTTTTGAAAATTAGACACTATTTTACACGAATTTATAGTTTTATTGACATACCATTTATTTGACATAAAAATTTACAATTATGGATCGGAAATACCAGAATATAAGTTGTGCAACTAAAGGGTTAAATGAATACATATATCAATAGAACTAAATGAGATATTACCAATGATGTACTAAAATATAAATTATAGAAAATGTCCAAAATATTCAAATTTTAATAAAATAGTATTTAAAATAAAATCGTAAAAACTAAAATTTTAATTTCGCGAGAATGAAAACTGATTAAATTTTTTTTTGCTCACTATTCTTTAAACATCATTTTTCTATGTTATATATATATATTATATATATTTATATATTATATATATATATATATATATGTATATATAATGACGACTTTACGACCTTTTTCGACTCATTTTTCGATTTTATACGATATTTTCGAGATTTTTCGGCTCTTTTGACTATTTTTTGTTATTTGTCTTATAAAAACTTAAAAACTTAAAAATGAACAGACAATATATGCAATGAAATTGCAGGTTACACACAAAAATATGTTTTTATAATACTATTGCCAACAGTAAGATGATGTAGTTAAATAAAAACTGCTAAGAAACTATTTCTTTTAAATAAGGTGAACTTCATCGATATTTTCTGACTATTTTTCGACTTTTTCTGACTTTTTGTTGTTCGAAAGGTATGTAGACAAAATATACGTATATCAGTGGATAGATAAATATGTATATTTTTATTCTATGTTTATACTTTTTACATACTTAGAAAATGCTTAAAAAATTTTGAATTTTAGTATTTATAATTTTTATTAATATTTTTTATTTTATTTATTTATATTTTTGAAATTTAATATTATATTTGTGCACTTAAAAAGTATGAATCTAAAAATTTTTCTAATTTCATAAAATATGCTCCCCTGTTAAAATTTTTGCGCGGTCGGGAACCACATTGTGTCAGATCAATCTATATATATGTAGTTATGAAAGCTATATTTGAGATTTGAAAAATCTCGCGATTTTTTTTTTAGCCCGATGAATTTGACATTTTGTTAAAAATTCAAAAAATTTCATTTAAATTTAAAAATTTCAACAACCAATTAAATTAAAATTTCTTACTTAACAATTTCAGAACTCTTGTCTTTTAAAATATATAAAAAAAAAAAATATTTTGATTTTTATTAGTAAAAGACTTTTGAGAAAAAAGTAAAATTAGACTAGGTTTTTGTAAAAAATTAGCCATTTCTCATACACATTTCAAAAAACTGAAATAATTGGGATAATACAAAAAAATTGACATTATTTCAGAATATATTGGAAAATTAAAGATATTTTTAGAAAATTGTTCACTACTATACTGTGGAATATAATCGTGAAAATCCAAAAAAAGAAAATTCAAATACAAGTGTAAATATCTTTTCCACTATATGAGATAACAAGTAAGAAAGATATAGTCGGTCAAGCCCGACCATATGACACCCCACACCATTGTGTATGTGCATCAAAATTCGTGTAGGGGTCTTATATTAGACATGTGGACATTTGTGGACCGATAATTTTACTAAGTGTAAAATAATACAGAATATTACGTTAATACTAAAATTTATATGAATTTACGCACTTTAGGGTGACTCCCAAAAGTGGGCTTATATAGGAGCTATGGTAAATTATGGAGCGATCCTCATAAAATTTTTCACTGTGATTTCTACTTATATAAAACTTATTTGTGTCGAATATAAACTTGATACTGTCATGTGTATGTGATTTATGCCCGTTAAAGTGATTTTGAATTTTTTTTTATATGGGAGTTATGGTCAATTATGGAACAATCTACATGAAATTTGGCACAAAGATTGACACTTATACAGAACTTCCTTACAGCGAATTTCATTAAAATATTGCTATATTTAAGGCATTTCTGAACGTTAAACCCCAATTCCGGGAGGACATTTGTATGGGGGCTAGGTGAAATAATGGACGGATCATCACCAATTTCAATAGGCTTCGACCCTGTGTCATTAAAATAGTGCCAAATTTCATTGAATTATCTTCAAAATTGCGATCTATACTTTTTGCATAAGATTTATATGGACAGCCAACTCGACTCAAAAAGTGATTCTGAGTCGATTGGTATACATTAAGATGGGTGTTGGATGATTATTTCTGCGCGTTATAAACATCAGCCCAAACGCATAATACCCCTACCACCTATGGTGGTGTGCGGTACAATAAGGTGTGTAAGCATATTTCGCCAAACACTTTATAAAAAATTTAAAATCATATAAATCGGTTTTAAGTTGTAGAAATTACGATCTCTTAAATTTTATTCGTGCACGAGGTGGTATTCTTTGACATTCTCTAGCATATCTCGTATAATTACAGGCTCTGTAAAATGATTTTTTGAAAGCTTAGGTTCTCCCCCCCCTCTACAACTCTGTCTTACATTTTAATTCTATCCGACTAATAGTTTTAGGAGATACACATTTATTACCAAGATTTTTTCGATCGGCCCACTGTGTGTTGTTGTTCTTTTCTTTCTTTTATTTTTCTCTTTTTTTTTTGTTTTAATCTTTATCACTATTCTCAGAGTAGATGCTTTTGTTGTTATTTTTTTATATCCTTAATATATTTAAATAAGTTTTTCAAAAACCATCATACACCAACATACATGTGTTTAGTTTAAAATAATAATAAAGGAAGAATACCCTTTAAACATTTGGAAGATAAATTTGTTGCCAATCGTCAACACGTAACTTCTTAGTGACTGATCTGACAATCATCAGATTGCTTGAATTTAAAAAAAAAAAGAAAATACATTGTTAATACGCACTAATCATCCAGACGTCACATCTTAACGACTTCTAGATGATTGTTAGAAGTGTACGATATTTACAAAAACAAAATACATTACTATTGCGCATTAATCTTCTTGGCGTGTGTTTGGAAGACTGTCAGTTTTCTTTTTTTGATGAAAAGAAAACCACACAATAAAGAAGCAAGTAAAATGATGTACTTAAGTAATAATTTAACTTAGTTACAGTTTGATCGTAATATTAAATTCGAGAAGGAAAATGTTCCTGATAATTGTTCTTTTATTGTTTTAAAGTCATATTTCTAAAATAACCAACAAAGAACATTTAAAAAGTAAGTAAATCTTATTAAACTATTACTGAGTAATATTACAGTTTTCTAACGTTTTTATTTTAGGAAAATATTTTATCAGACAAGTTTTTTTCATATTTAAAAAAAGTTCAAAACTTTGTTTGCAAAAATGTATTGTCACATTTTTTGCACAAAAGGCAATCTAAATATATTGTTTTAATTATAAAAATTGCTATTAATTTTCTTTTCTTTAATTGTACCAGAATTTACCAGAAGTTTCACGTGAATATTTTACTTGGAGTTCTCTAAATACAAAATTATTTGTATGTAAATTGTATCATTTGTAATGTAAACAGATATGTGTAAAAAAAATAAATAAAAATAAATAAATAAAAAAATAGCAGACGTGCAATATCATTTTCTAGAAGAGACTATGACGATAGTTCTGTGAGTATCGTCTAATTGTCGTTCAGATAACTCTTTTTCGATATTTCTATAATTGTCCTCTTCGAAATTTTTTGAAGACTCTTCCACGAGGACAGTTCTTCCTGACGAAAGATGATTTTTATGATACTTTGGGAATAGTTTTGGCGATGAATTTCAACTTCTGGAAGACTCTTCTTAGTGACTTCCGCAATAGAAATTGTTTGCAGGGTAGAGTGTAATAAAGTATATGTATGTGTGTTTTAGAGAGTATTGTACCTAAGGGAAAGGGAAATACAAGAATAGAAAGAGTCTGCATGTGTTATAAAAATTATATGATAGAGTATGTTAGCCTTGTTTATATTTATGTAAATTTTAAGATATTTGTGTAAAGATGTTGGTATTTTTGTGCTTGTCCTAGTATGAGTGTGTGAAGTTTTATTAAATAATAAAATTCATAAATTCAGGGCCTATATTCAAAACCCTCTATTTTAGATTTTCATAAAATTACGTTTTCTTTATTCACAATAGTAATCTTCATCTGTGGTATAAATTTCAAAGCATAATACTAACTTTTCTAATCATTTTTTCAATGTTTTTGTAAATCCTCTATCTTAAACAATACAGTTTTTTGAGTGCAAAAAATCTACCCTACTGAATAATTGTTTTATTTTTGTATAATATAAACTTAAAATACATACTTCTTACTAACTTATACATGCTGAATATAAATCATAAAATCGGTTATAACAGTTTCCGAGATGTCGACAACTTTTAAGATATTTATATCATGAACTAGCCGATGTGATATTGAAGTGATAACTAATATTTATTTCTTATGTGGATTACTACTTTCTTATCTGCCTGATTTCAACAGCGAAATTCGATAAAAAGATTATTCCTAATAAAATTTAAGACTTTAACTATAATAATTCATTAGATATAAAATAATTAATATTTTATTACTCCCTCTAGACCTTGACCACCTATTTTCATCTCAATTTGATAAGAAAATTATTTCCCTAATAATCTTAAGACTTTTACTGTCATAGTTCCTTAGATATATGATAATTAGGATTTATTTTGTATGTGGGTTAACACTCCCCCTGTATTACTTCTCCTGAAATTACCGTTGATGGAAGTTGGTGAGAAAGTTATTACCTTAAAATTTTAATACTTTCGTTTTATAGTTTTTTACATATGCTATGCGATAATTATAATTTTGCTTGTAAAGCGGGGGGAGGGGGGGGGTTACCATTCCCCAACCTCCGATTCAAAAATAATGTTGCCAATTTGAATTCTGTTTTTTAAATCACTAATTTGCTTAAAATATAAATTGTTATAAAATATATTTTTTACGATGCATAACCCTCTATATCACAAGCACCAAAATTTTAACACCAAATCAAATGTTTGCAATATGGTTTTAATGTTTGATATCAAACAAGTTTTGTTCAAGCATAGAACAAAAGTTTAAATTTTAAGTTTTATATCTAATTCTCAAATTGATATAAAAGTGTTAAAGTCATTCTTAAACTTAAAAATAAATTAATTTTCAAGAGGCAACATTTGGTTATTATATTATTATTTTTAAATCATTCTTAAGCTTATGTCAGAATTTTCAAATTTAGGAAAACATTAAACTCATTAGGTTTGAAATTTGTTAGGCCTTATTCACATTAAAAAAAAAATATATTTTCGAAATATTTTAATTAAATTACATATTAAAGAAATTACTCAAAATCGAAGTATTCTAACAAATTGAATTCAAATTTTACATCGAAAAATCTAAAATCCAATTTCAATTATGAATAATACATATTCAATTATTTTATTAATTGAATTTTAACCTATTAAAAAATGTAAATAATTTTGCAATTGTAAATTGCCTTGTTATGTCTGTTTAGTAGTACCAAAGCAGAGTTTCTGGACTATAATTAGATACCAGCAGAATGGATTAAACATTTTCTGTGCCGCTACACACTTCATTAGCATTCGTGGTGTCTTACCTATTTTATTGAACCTTAAACATGGCGCGTGCCTTGCACTGGGTGTAATTTGAGGGAGTCAATTAGCAGCACCAGGCGTTCGGATAAGTAAAAGATAAATTGAACCTAGCGTCGTGAATGCTGTTATTGATGGGGTTACACAAGTGTCTTGATGAAAAAAAAAAAAAATACATATAGAATACAAAAATTTGGAACTAATAATGGGTTGATTTAATAGGACATAATTGATTCAATCACTCACACAGATATAATTTTAATTTTATTTACTTTCGAACCTCTAGATGAGTTGAACAATTCGATGAAATCATTACTAAATTTTAAGAAATTTTATGTACTAAATTTGAATTATTGGATAATCAAATAAAAATGCTTTAAATTTTTACGAAAATAAAAAAAGAAAAAACATTTTGCGTCAGTCGTTTTTAGTGACCAACGTTTTACTCAATAGACCATCTCGTACTTAATTTTCTAAGTGACACAAACTTTTTTGGTATAAATATATATTTTTAGATATTTTGTTATAAAATAATAAGGGCATCAGAATGGCGTGAACCAATAACTTTCTGTTTGTTAATCCGCGCTCTAGCCAACTGATACAAATAATTGCAATATTACTGTGCTATTATACTGTTGAGTACTTATTTATGTATTACCGAGTAGGCAAATAATAATGACGTCTCATTACCAAGAAACTACTTTAATAAGTAGTTGCCATTAAATAAAACCAAAAAGTTTTTGCTGGTTAAGTAAATTGTCTTCTCGACCACACTAAAATATTTGTATGGACATTTTGCTACTTTATTTATACACTTTACCCCAGGTCTACAACTGAGATTAACGCTGATATAATATGTGAGATAACGCCGGCAGAGGAGAGTAAACGTTTTGTTTATATTATATTAAAACTTAAATAAGGGGTACACGAATTCTAATAAATCCTATAAGATATTATTATTTTCAATCAGTTACAGAGTCCTTTTTATTTAAGCAATTCGCACTTTTTTAACACAATTTTTATAAAAATGATTTTTAACATTTAAAACAAACACTAAAAGGAAACAATTTTAAAAAATAAGATTGTTTTTCAATAAAATCCAAAATACACATGCACACACACAAGCAAACTTTCGTGTATGTGTATTTTTTTGACAGTTCATCTTATAACCCCGCAAGCATTTAGTGAATTCTTTTTCGAAATAGCTCACTTCTTCGCCACTCTTAGAAGTGCAATAGAAGATTCCTCTCAATTTTTCAATAACAAAATATATTAGTATACGAATTGAATCTTCTAGACGTAACTTCTTTAATCACTATTAGAAGTTGTTTGGATAACAGTTACAGTTATCCAAAAACGAAAACACTATTTTTCAACAATCCACATAATCTGTCGAATTTGGCACTCTAAGATGATTAATAGTAGAATGTGCAAAACTTTACAAAAACAACACACATTAGGTTCGAAATTTTATCATAAAGTCATGATTTTGACGATTGTTTACATTTCATAATGGGAAAAAGAACAAGCAGAAACAATATAATTTTGCTTAGTAAAAATATAAGTTTAGAAGTGATAAGAGTGAAAAAATATTGATATTAACTAAAATTATTTATTTAATTCATAAGTTTTACTAGGCAAGCGAATAAATTTATCAAAACATTTTCTATAAAATTAAAATATGTTATTAATAATTTGAAGGGCCAGAACATGACAGAAAATTCTGTTTTATATAAAATTCTTGATAACTTAAACAACAATTTTTAAAAGTGTGAGAGTTTGACTTATGTATGATATGCCCGCAGCAAAAGTCGCTAATTTTCAGAATAATTTTCTATAGAACAGAAAATTACGAATATATTAAAAATTCAATTTTACAAGTCTATTCTGTGGAAGTTTAAAATATGTATATATAGCAATCAAAACTTTGAGAATGCATTGCATATTTTAGCAGAGCTGAATTTTTGCACTTTAAATTTGAATTTTCAAAATTTTAAATAAAATATTTTTTTAAAGTTTGAAAAGGATTCAAACATTGTTCTTGTTATTAAATATTTTGAAGAAATTGTTTTGTTGTTGTAATGCTTGAAATGCGTAGAGTAGATTGTGGTAATTTTTGGTTAAATAGCGGTATTTATTTCTAAGTTTCAAAAATTTTAAATGTTGACAAAAATGATTAAAAAAACTTTCAGGGCCAAGATAAAATTTAAATAATGATTTAAAATAGTCATTAAAATCATCATTAAAATTGGTAATAAAGTATGGAAATGATTAAAAGATCATATAGTTTTTATAAAAATAGAAACATTTGAAAGAGAAATTAGAGAAAATTTATTATAAATATTTTTTCAAATATTTCCAAAATTCTTAATAGCCAGCTATTTGTTCAGCGAGAAAATATGATTTTAGAAAAGTATATAGTGTTCACCTTGTAAAAAGTGTACTACATTTGTTTTTTAATTATTTTAGAAAAACTGGCGATTCTAGAAAAAAATTAACCAAACAATTTTTATTTATTTTAATTACATAGAAAATTCAATATAAAATTAAAATAAATAATAATGTAGTCTTGTAATATTTAGAAATCGTATATTATATTACTAAACATTTTGCAAATATTGAATTACACATTTTATAATGCGAACATCATAACCTTTCTAAAAATCATACATTGTAGCCGAACATACTAATAACTGCAGAAAATTTTCTAATAGATGTTAAATTTTCATTTTAATTCAAAATTTTTCGTTTAATTTCATTGTTTTTTATAATAAATACGAGAAAGTATTACTAGCATTATTATTTTAAAAATTTTATGCAAAATAGTTTTGAAATTCTGCAAATATTTTCTATCGAAATTGTAACTACGTCGGCACACCGGGAAGTTGATATATTTCGCTTTTACTATCGAATTCTGATATAGTTAGAGATAGCATCTTTTGAGTAACGCTTTAGAGGGGATTGGAAGATTCGAATTAGGATTTTTTATTAGACACTTTTTACTGCGTTATAGTAGATCTTAATAGGTGACGTACAAAATTTACTAAAGCGTTACGAATTCTGATCTACTTAATAACACCGTTCGGGAAGAAATGTGCCACTAAGAGATAGTTACTTTTGAATTAGTGACATTCAATACTGACTAAAGCGTTACTCAAAAGGAACTATCGTTTAGTGGTACAGTTCTTCCCGAACGGTGTTACTAAGTAGATCAGAATTTGATAGTAAAAGCGACGCATATCAACTTCCAGGCGTGTCGATATAGTTACGTTTTCGATAGAAAATGTTTGCAGGGTTGTGTAGAGAAATCTCATCACACAGTCTCATAATCCATCTTATAATACTAATATTTGAATCCACACGTGAAATAATTCTCTCAGAGAGCGAATTTGATACTCTCTGACACAAAAATCTTATATATTATGTTACGTCTAGACGGGCTGTTAAGTATTTTAAAAGTAACCATTTATCTCTATTTAAAATTGTAAATATAGCAAAATATTAAAATCAAATTATATGCTCTCTTGAAAATTTGCGTTTTTATAGATAGAGCATTTTGAATATAGCCACCAATATATGGTTTCTTTTATGAGTACATGTAAGTAAATATGTATTTGTGTGTAGGTGTATTAATTATATGTATTTGTTTAAGAGTGCATTGTATATGTGATTTTGTTGTTGTCATTTTAAATCACTAACTAGTTTCTTTTTTGTTATTCTGACTTTTTGATAAAAGATTCAACTCTAAACTTTATTCTTAAAAAAAATAAAGTCTTTATGTCATTGTTGTTATGCATTCATAAGTTGCAAATATTTTGTTTTAAATAGAGTATGTTGTCAGTTTAGTTTAATAGTTTGTTATTATATGTATTTTTTACTTTGATTCACCCAGCAAATACTTTTTAATGGCATTTCAATGACAATAACATACAGTCTGCATTACATAGAAGTAGTTTAATAACTACTTATTCATAACCCGGTATGTAATTACTTATTTATGAACGGATTTTTGAAAATACTACTATTTATGCTTGATTTTTTAATTTATCTTACCAATTCATATATTTAAAGAAGGGATAAACATATGAAAAGGCAAAATTTGCATATACGTATGCGTTAAACTAAAATAGTTTTCAAAATATTACATTTTTGGTTATTGTTGTTATTGAAATTAAAATTAAAAAAAAGAACATAAAAAATTTTTGTTGAAAAAACTGCTTCTTATATCTTGAAATTGCATTAGTTATTTGTAATGTAAAATGTAATTAGTTCCTATTGCTTTTACTGATAATGAATTCAGTAATACTTTAAAATCAAAAAAGTTATTGAAAAGCTTGGAAGAAATTAGTTCTTGTAATGACGTCTACGTAATGACATTCTAAAATGACTACTTGTAATAATAAGAGGTAAGTAAAGTAGTTGCCTCTAATGTCATCGCCGTGTTAAAGTAATGGATTAACTAGCTAATGTGTAAGTAGTGAAAATAAGAAAAAATTTTTGCTGGGTATAACTATTTATGCATTCAAAAAATATTTAAATAAATAGTTATAAATATATTAAAAATCAATCATATGTAAACTTATGAGGAATATTTTTTATTAAAGATGTAAGTATACGTACCAGTGTATACTACGGGCGAATGTAATATTATGGATAATAAATATGTATAAAACTTTTAAATTTAAATAAATAAAAATTTGATGTACATTTTTATAAAAAACTTGATCTGTTTTTCTATAAAAATGAAATTTATCAAAATTTTTTTAGTTAGAAAATATTTTGTCAAATTTCTATAAAAATGAAATATATCCAAAGATTTCTATAAAAATAATAGAAAATTTATCGAAAATTTTCTATAAAAATAATAGAAAATTTATCGAAAATTTTCTATAAAAAGAATAGAAAATTTATCGAAAATTTTCTATAAAAAAATAGAAAATTTATCGAATATTTTTTATAAAAAGAATAGAAAATTTATCGAAAATTTTCTATAAAAAAAAATAGAAAATTTATCGAAAATTTTCTATAAAAAGAATAGAAAATTTATCGAAAATTTTAAATTAAAAAAATAGAAAATTTATCGAAAATTTTCTATAAAAAAAAATAGAAAATTTATCGAAATTTCTATAAAAAAAAATAGAAAATTTATCGAAAATTTTCTATAAAAAGAATAGAAAATTTATCGACAATTTTAAATTAAAAAAATAGAAAATTTATCGAAAATTTGCTATAAAAAAATAGAAAATTTATCGAAAATTTGCTATAAAATGAATAGAAAATTTATCGAGAATTTTTATAAAATGAATAGAAAATTTATCGCAAATTTTCTATAAAAAGAATAGAAAATTTATCGTAAATTTTCCATAAAAAGAATAGAAAATTTATCGTAAATTTTCCATAAAAAGAATAGAAAATTTATCGTAAATTTTCCATAAAAAGAATAGAAAATTTATCACAAATTTTCTATAAAACGAATAGAAAATTTATCGCAAATTTTCTATAAAAAGAACAGAAAGTTATCGCAAATTCTCTATAAAAAGTTTTCTATAAAAAGAAAATAAAAGAAAAGTTATCGCAAATTTTCTGTAAATTGAATACAAATTTTATCTATTTTTTATCTAAAGTCTGAAAATGTATCAAAATTTTTACACAATTAGAAAATTTATCCAAAAATAAAACATTTATTGAACATTTTCTATAATTATAATATTTATGAGAATTTTCTATAAGTAGAAAATTGATTGAGCATTTTTTTTTGGAGAATAGAAAATTAAAAAAAATTTTGTTGTAAAAAGAAATAAGAAGAAAAAAAATATCTTGAATTTCCTATAATTTGAAAATTTAACATAAATAGTGTATAAATGAAAAAATTTTCATAAATATAATTATTTTTTCAATTTTGAAATTTACTTAAGATTTTCTATTAATTGATAAATATATAAACTAATAAAAAAAATCCTCATTCTTTACCACGAAAATTTATTCCCAAATGAATGCTGAAATACTCAGTTTGTGGACAAATCCCTCCATTTGGCTACACTGACACCATGTGGGGTTCTACAGTGAATAATTCATTAAAATCATTTAATCTTAATGGATTTGAAATTAATAACTTACATTAAATGATTATAATTTGTACAGTGGTTCCAAAAAGTTTTTTTTTTTTTTGGAAATAATTCTGTAACTTGTGAACCATTGGAAATATCTCAATAAAATTTCAGGTGGCCAGAGAAGAGGTATTTTCAAGTTGAGGTGATTCCTAACGGGACAGAGGGGGAGTGGGTAAACCTCCAAAGTTGGTCACCTCGGGTATGTCTTTTTTTTTAAATCGTCAAAAATTCATATATGATTTGATCATTGTAAATCTCTTCAAAAAATACGATTACATGTATAGGTTATCACTTTTAGTTTAAGAGATGTCATTTTTAGCTTCTTTTTTCAATGAGTGGCCTTTATATTGGCAAAAAAAATAAAAAATTAAAAGAGTAAAGGTATTCTAATAAAATTCTGTAAAATATTGATAAACTTATCTTAAAGTCAAGGAATTACAAAAAGTTCCAATTTTTTGTACAAAAATACCCAAAATCCCAACCCGAAAAAAAGTGTTTCAAAAATTTATTTTTTTCATTCAAATGGTCAGAAAATTATTTTTGTGTGTTTTTCCAATATATTAACTTTTTGTTAATTCCAGCTTTGCGTTTTGAGAATTTCAAAAACAAATGTAAAAAAATTGTGGAAAAATGACAAAGTTTGGATAGGGCTTGTGGTGAGACGATTTTCCCAAGCGCTTTCGGGTTTACTTTACACGTATCTACATTAAAATTACTTTTAAAAACATTAAACAAAACATTATAAGTGGAATAATATTGCCACCTTTTTTTGGAAAAAATCTAAAAACATGAAATTCTTTTAAATTAATATAACTTTTTAAAGGATCTATATATTTATATGATTCTGATAGCATTATTAAGAATTTTTTTATTAAGAATTTTGTAAGGAAAAACTTTAAAGAACTATGCTAGAAATGAGAGAAAAATTTATTTCAACCTAAATATCTCTTAAACAAAACGAGATAACCTATACATGTAAATATATTTTTTGTAGAGATTTACAACGATCAAATCATAAATGGCGATTTTTTTAATTACATACCCGAGGTGAGCAATTTTGGAGGTCTACACACTCTCTCTCAAATCCGTAAGGACTCTGTGCTACTCCAAATCAACTCAAAAACACCTTGTCTCTGGCCACCTGAAATTTTATAGAGATATTTCCAACGGTTCACAAGTTACAGAATTATTTAAAAAAAAACGTTTTGGAACCACTGTGCTTTGTAGATTTTTTGCTGGCAATTTTCATCGTTTTGCTAAATTTCAAATTCACTAATTTGACAAGTTAAGACATTTCATACATTCCCAGCAAAAACTTTGTTTTCCTGGTAAGTTAGCAGGTATAATTGGAAGCAAAAATAAACTACTTATTTTTTGCCCGAATAACTAGTTATTTTTGTTCGAGTTGTTTACAAATTCATGTAGTTATTTTTATACTCTAGGGGTATTCAAAAATATGTACTCCAACGAAAATAAAAAAACAAGCAAGAAAGATATTGTCGGTGAAACCTGACATTTGTATGTGATTTATGAACGTTAAAGTAATTTTCGGAAGAGGGTTTCATATGGGAGCTATGGCCAGTTATGGACCGATCTTCTTGACATTTGGCACAAAGATTGATACTTATACAAAACTTTCTTATACCGAATTTCATTAAATTATTGCTATATTTAATGCATTTATGATCGTTAAACTCCTATTCGGGGAGGACATTTGTATGGGGGCTAGGTAAAATAATGGACCTATCATAACCAATTTCAATAGGCTTCGTTCTTGTATCATGAAAGTCCCACGTGCCAAATTTCATTGAATTATCTTCAAAATTGCGACCTGTTCTTTGTGCACAAAGTTTACATGACAGTCATCCAGCCAACCAACCAGCTGTCCAGCTAGCCAGCCAGCCAGACGGACGGACATAATTAGATCGAGTCAAAAAGTGATTCTGAGTCGATTGGTATACTTTAAGGTGGGTGTTGAATGATTTTTTCTGTGCATTACAAACGCACAATACCCCAACCACCTATGGTGGTGTGGGGTATAAAAAAAAAAAAAAAATTTGCGGTCAGTGAGATTTGAACTTGGACATAAATTAACCATTCGTTTTTAATGACTAACGTCTTACTCAGCACACCATCTCGCACTTAATTTTCTAAGTGACAATAACTTTTTTAGTATAAGTATATGTTTCTAGACATTTTGTTATACAAAACTAACAGCATCAGAATGGGGTTGAACCAACAACCTTCTCGTTGTTAAACCAGCGCTCTAGCCAACTCATCCGAGTGATTGCAATATTACTGTGCTATTATACTATAGAGTACTTATTTATGTAATACCAAGTAGGCAAATAATAATGACACCTCATTACCAAGAAACTGCTTTAATAAATAGTTGCCATTACCGAAAACCAAAAACTTTTTGCTGGGTTCATTTATTAGAAATTGTGATTTCTTCTTTCCAAAAATTATCTTAATGAATTATGCTTCTATTCAATAAATCGTTAAATTTATGGTTTTGAAATTATTTAAACGCAGTAATTGGCATTATTTACTAAGTGTGTGTGTGTGTGTTTTTTTTTTTTTTAGATTTATTTGTTTTAGTATTTAGCATTTTGTTGGAGTGCAGTAAATTTGAATTTATTAATTTGACAAGTTGAAAAGATAAAGTAGATATTCGATATATATTTATATTTTATTTGGAAGAAATAGCGTTTATTAGAAATAAAATTTGAATTTTTATGTAAATGAAAATAAGTTGAAATTGACAATTTATTAATTTTTTTGGTATAAAAATGATTAAAGGTTATTAATGACTAATATTGGTTTGAATGAATGTTTTGTAAAAAATTCAAAAGTATAATAGTCCTATACAAATAACATAAATTTTAAGTAAATTATTTATATATAATTAGAATTCATTTACTACAGTTTATAATGTCGTAATTAAGTATATTGCTAAATATCATTCACAATTAGAAACATTTATTTTGATAATAGGTAGAATTCAATGGGAACTTTTTATGTAAAAAGAAAAAGTTTTAAGGTTCAAAATCTATTGAAACATTGACAAAAAAAAAAAAAAAAAAAAAAATAAAACAGTTTTGATATAAAAAATGTATTATTCCGAAATAAAAGTTTACCTTTAGATTAGGATCAAGTTTTTGTGAAATTATGAAATTTTTAATTTCCAATATGAACAACTCGTTAACCAAATATATGAGTTACACAGCACATTGGATTTAATAAAAACTTTAAGAAAATATAATTTTAGATATCAGATGAGAAATAAAATATTGGCGAGTTTTTAGAAAATGTTCATATCGGAGATGCCCTATTTCTGAGGAGTTTGTGCAATTCGCTTTTAAAACTTAAATTTAAATTGGACTAGTTTATAAGAAATTACTGTTTAATTCGAAAAATGTTTTGATTCTGCCTCATTGTGCAATTTAAATTGGTTAAATAGATTTTTTTGTAAGAAATTTGATTTTTATGTTATAAATTACATTGCTACAGTGAAAAAGTTACTTGAGAAAAGACATAGCTTATATTAAGGCGACTCACTCAAAAAAAGTATTTCTGTTACCCTTCTGAAAATTAACCTTGGTATGTTTTATGATGTGTGCCAAAATATTTTGGGTTTACTGAAGACCGTTCGTGAGCTGGACCGTTTTTAAAAAGGATATTTTTTATAGTTTTTTGAAATTATTTGTATTTTCTTCAAAAGCAGCACATAAACAAGTAAGAAAGATATAGTCGGTCAAGCCCGATCACATGATATCCCACACCATTGTGCATGTCCATAAAAATGTGTGGAGGGGACTTATATTAGACTTGTGGACCGATACTTTTACTCAGTCTAAAATAAAATATACGAGTATAGAATATTACGTAAATACTAACATTTATATGAATTTATGCTCTTTAGGGTGATTCCCGAAGGTGGGCTTATGTGGGAGCTATGGTAAATTATATAAAACTTACTTGTGTCGAATATAAACTTGATACTAATATCTGTATGTGATTTATGCACGTTAAAGTGAATTTCAGAAGAGGGTTTTATATGGGAGTTATGGTCAATTACGGACCGATCTTCATGAAATTTGGCACACAGATTGAATCTTATACAAAACTTCCTTACACCGCATTTCATTAAAATATTGCTATATTTAAGGCATTTATGATCGTTAAATCGTTAACCAATTTCAACAGGCTTCGTCCTTATGTCAGGAGAGTCCTACGTGCCAAATTTCATTGAATTATCTTAAAAA
Organism: Protocalliphora azurea; assembly: GCA_932274085.1. Classification (NCBI taxonomy): domain Eukaryota; kingdom Metazoa; phylum Arthropoda; class Insecta; order Diptera; family Calliphoridae; genus Protocalliphora; species Protocalliphora azurea. The sequence goes on along the minus strand of OW026521.1, from coordinate 140,487,940 downwards.
TTGCTACCTGTACTTAAAAAGCTACGTTCTTTTGCTTTCTAAATCAATTAGAAAATTTAAAATTGACTTCGAGTTTAGGGAGCTACGAGATCTTTAGTGTAGGAACTACTTTTAAAACGGGTTTTTCGGAGTATCTCGAAACTTACAGGGTGTTTCGAAATTTTTGAAAATTGAGTTTTGATTGGGGAGATCGATTATTCGGTGTTTTGGGAAAACTGGTTTTCCAATAGTTTAAATAGTCGGCATTTGAAAAAACGGGTTAAATATTTCTAAATTGAAAAAAAATCCGGTTAACCGGTTTTTCATGAAAATTATATGAAACAACATATCGTGGGACATTTTAGTTAAAATGTTCAACCAAAACAAATATTTAAAATTTACAAATAAATAAATAATGTGGTTATTTCAATTTGATATTCAATTTCCAGCAAAAAAAAAACGAGCAAGTGTTTCCAAGAACTTTTTAACCACTTAAAAAGTACAACTAAGTGAGTATTTTGCACTTTTTTGAAAGTTAATAAAAATTTCTTCCAAAAAAGTGAAAAAAAATTTATTCTTAGCAGGAAAAAAGGTGAATAATTTCTAAGAAAAAAATTGATAAATATAGTTGTAAGAGAAGTACTTCAAAAGCAAGGAACAAGAAGCAAAAAAGAAGAAAATCCTACTAACAACAACCATGGATTAAAATAGTGACGTCTGCAGCACTTTTTCAGTAAGAAGTATTTCCTTTCAATGACAAGACAATGTAAAAATTATTACTTTTTCAGTTTTTTTTGCTGTAGTTCAGAACATAAAAAAAATTATTTTGATTTTTTTGATATTATGCCTTTATGCTAATAATTGTAACATAGAAAAAAGTCTTCGGAATCCAATTTAAAAGTGTCTATTCCTTACGCCTGAAGAACGTTTACAACTCATTCAACTTTATTACGAAAATTCACGTTCTCTAAGGAATGTGTTTCGTGCACTTCGCTCAACTTATAGTTAACATAATCGGCCTACTGAGCGTACTATTCGCAACACCATCACCCATTTTGAGACCCAGCATTCATTATTGGATAATATTCGACGGAATAGACCACGTCCCGACCTTCCCAAACGACATCGCTTCGATCTATGGGCTCTTGTAAAGTTCCAAGAAGATCCGACGTTTTCAAAGCAAATTTTGTTCAGCGATGAGGCCCATTTCTGGCTCAATGAGTATGTAAACAAACAAAATTGCCGCATTTGGGACGAAGAGCAACCTGAAGAGATTCCAGAACTGCCACTTCATCCAGAAAAAACAACGGTTTTGGTTTGTGGGCCGGTGGAATCATCGGTCCATATTTCTTTAAAAATGATTCCGGTGCGAACGTAAGCGTCACTTTTTCCTGTGGGGATATGTAAAGTCTAAAGTTTATGCGGACAAACCCGCTTCGATTCAGTCCTTGGAGGAAAAAAACACGCGTGTCATTCGCCAGTTACCAGTCGAAATACTCGAACGAGTCATGGAAAATTGGACTCAACGGATTGACCATCTACAAGGTAGCAATAGCCAACATTTGATAGACCTAATCTTCAAAAAATAAATGCCAAAGACTGTTCTTTCAAATGATAATAAACATTCCCCTTTAAATTTGAATTTTCTGTGCTTTTTTCTTTAAAAAAGTAGGGAACCTCGAAATGGATCACCCTTTATTATTTCCATATCAAATTTTACACTTTTAACATATGAACTGCTTGTTAGATAAGAACATAAATATTCTTGATTTTCTGTTCATATGGAAGAAAAATTAATTATTAAAGTCTATTGGTATTTCTACCGATGTTTTATTACAAATTTTGACAAAAATGTTTCTAATTCAAAAGGTATTATGATGAATTTATAAACTTTGGTAATAGAAAATTTTCTAAAGAAAATAAAAACCGAGTATTCGACGCAAAAACAAACTATTTATTCGATATTCGAAAAGTTAACATTTGAAAAAAAAACGGTCGAATAAAACCGAACAGATCTCAATAGTTTTGATGTACTCAAGAAGTTCGTTTTTCGAGTGAAAATAGTAGATGTCATTTTGTATCAGTTTTATTATTATTATTATTATTATTATTTATCATTATTATTATTTATCATTATTATTATTTATCATTAATATTACTATTATTATTATTATTCTTATTATTATTATTATTTTGAAATTAATATCCGCCAAATTTAAAACAGACATTCATCATTTGTTCGTTGCTCAATTTTACAGATTATTTAATATTTTCAAACATACATATATACATACATACATACATACATACATACATAGATACATATGTATGGACATTACTAACAGTTATATAATAAATCTGAATTATTAATATTTATTATGATTATTTATTTAATTATATTTTTGTTATGTAAACAATTAAATTATTGTCAATGTAATTTTCATGAAAACCATTTAAATTTTATTTACCAACAGAAAGTCATCAACTTAATGTTGTAGAAAAATATATTACACATACATAAGCACATGCATTAACTCCATAAACCTACATACAAAAGCAAAAAAAAAAAAAGAACAAAACTACAAAATAAGTAAAAACGTAAACGAAGAGAGAGAGAGAGAAAAAAAAAAAGAAAAATAAAGTTCATCAACTGTTACCAGAAGTGTTGTTTGGTAGGACGTCTGCAGAATTTTTTATTTTTTTTGGATAAAAAATGAAAAAATAGTGTGTGTATGTGTGCGAGTTTTGCTATAATGTGTAAAAAAATACAATAAACTCGTTCATTTTAAAATACACAATATATGGCCAGAGTTTGACTTTGTAAGCTTAGGCGAATATTGAACATGCTTTAGGAGAGTGTTTTTATAAAATATGTTTATTAAACAATGCACAGAAGAAATTATGACCAGAATTTTTTAAAATAAATCATTGTTTGATTTTTAATAAAATTTTATTAAAGTAAAATAAAAAAATTGCTAAAAGGCTTTTATAGAAAAAATTGTCGTAAATCGCAATTAAACTCGAAAATTATGTAGAAATTTTATTTTGTCTAGATTTTGTTTACAAATTAGCTTTTAATATTTGACTAAAACATAACAATTTCATACGGTTGAAAAGCCTATTTCTTATAATTTCCAAAGAAGTTTAAAAAGGAAAAATTAAAAAAAAAAATAAATAAGATAACAGAATTATAATTACTTTTAAAACTGATTTATGATGTCCTCAAGAAGGCTTGTAACGTACACTATTTTATACACTATGTCATATCTCGAGTAATTTTTCGCTGAATCATTGTTAATATTTTGTTTTACTATTTGCAAATAATTTCAAATCCAATATAAAAACAAAAACAATTCCCAGTATTTTGATATTTTCAGAAAATATGTATAAAAAATCATTTATACAAATTATGAAACCAAAAAACATATCGAGGGCCTATATTGCGTTTTTAATGCCATTATATTCTCTATAGTAACCCTCAACCATGATACAAATTTCAAATGAAAATTCCTAGTTTTTACAATTTTATCAACGTTTTTGTATAATTCTCTCTTACAAAATACTTTATCTTTTTTTGAGTGCAAAACCCTCTATTTCTCTGAGTAATTATTTTATTTTTTGATACTATAAACCATAGAATACAACTAGAAGTTTATGTGAGAGGCACTTCGAACTAAATCAAAAAAAAAAAATAATAAATTTTTTCAAAACACAAAAACAAAATATATGTGACTACATGTACTTTGTTCTTGCATTAATTAAGTTTTTGACAATTGAATCAGGGATTTTCTCTCACATAAATATTTTTATTATTTCATTGTGCTGTGCTTCTTTAAAAAAATTAAAGTTTTTTTTTTGTTTTAACTTAATTCTAATCCAACTATATTTTAAATCAATTGATATATTCAATGAAACAAAACAAAAAGAAAACACATTTCAATTTAGGGTTTATGGTCATAGTAAAGATTGTTTGCACATATTAACTTCTTTATAATCTATTACTTTATCCTGCATTACACAATGTTTGATAGATTTAGAAATCATTGTTTTAGCGATGCATTCATTCATCGCGTTATTTCTCAAACTTAAACAATAACAAAAAAATTAAATACTGCTACTGTAACATGTTAAATACCTTTTTTTTTAAATAACACAAAGGTCAAAATCCCTTTAATAACCTTTTTAAGATATATTTGCATTAATTTAATAGATTAGCGAAAGGAATAAATTGTGTCTTACAATTTTTTGTTAAAAAAAAATTACACAATTTTGATAAAATTTTCCTAAATATAATTTTCCCTTGTTATAATGTGGCAACGACTTTTTCATTTGTTTATAAAAAATATTTATTTCAAAAAAACTTTTATACTTCAAAAAAGTTTTCATTGAGAGAGAACGGTGTTACCTTGTTTTTTATATCATGATATAAACATAATATACAGTCGAACACGGTTATAACGAACTATTATAGCGAACACTTTTATAACGAACACAGTTATAGCAAACTTTTTTTTATAACGAACACATTTTTATAGTCCCTAGAAAAATATTTCATAAAAAAACTACGTTTATAACAAACTCACACAAATACTAGTTTTATATAAATAAAATTGCACATTTGAAAATGTTTCAAAAATGTAAATAGAAACAGAAATAATTTTTATTTAATTCAATTTAAATTAAACTATGCGAAAAATTGTGGGTCATCAAATATGGCCTCAAGGATTCCCACGTGAAATTAAAGTATGCCATCAGATTAGTTTTATCTTCAAAGAGTGTTTCAAAGTTAATTTGAATTTCGATTTTATGAACTCTTAAACTTTGGATATTTTGGAACACTTTTTCTGTCATATGTATAAATAGAAAACATTTAAATCAATTAATTTCAATATATTTATGGCTACTTTTTGTTTTATAGAGTAAAAAGTTTTTCTTAGATATTATTTGAGATTTCTACTAAATGCCCCTCTTACGCCCACTTTTCTTAACAAGTTTGTGTGCAATATATGAGTAGTTACATTATTCAATCGATTTAACTGACATTTTGCACATATATATATATCGTGCTTCGTCCAAAACGTAATATAGGATATAAAATTAATAGAAATGTCATGCCCACTTTTTGTAAACAATTACTTTTTTGAAAGTTGAAATGAAATTTAGCACATATGTCAAAAATTTTTTAGAGAAATCTATAGGCTAAAAAATAAGTTGGAAGCCATGTCCAGTTTTTAGCCCACTTTCAGTCAAAATCAATTTTGCTACTTTACTGATGCTACTAAGACAATTCATATAAAATTTCATATACACAAGGAATAGAAAATATTGTATATTGCATATTACCCTGCCAGCAATTAGGTGATAGTTTTATCCACTATCAGAAAAATGACTCTTTCTAGTATTCTCAAGATGTTATTTTACTGTTAGTAAACAATTTTACAAAAACAAATAACATTAATTTCGATTTTTGATCTACTTATTCTATATTTCTTACTAACTAAAATATCGAAAAAGTCACTTAAAAGTTAGTTTTTGGATAAATATAAAATTACCAAAAACTGTCTCCCATTAGTGTTCTCAAGATGTTATTTTCCTGATAGTAAATTTTCCTGATAGTAAATTTTACAAAAAGAAATAACATTAATTTCGAGTTTCGACCTTTCGAAAATAAAAAACCATTAAATTAAAAGCAAAAAATGTGAAGAAGTCGATGACACTTAGTTGGTGTGTTACTTTCAAAGGCAAGCAATCGATTTTTTAAAAAGTTTAAGAAAAAATTAAAAAAAGTGTGATAAAGTGATATAAAAATAATATATATATATATATATATATATATATATATATATATGTATGTATATATAAAGTGAATGTTGTTTATAATGAAGACAAAATGAAAACAATATTGTGAAAAAAATTTTTGAAATTTTAAATTAAATTAATTAAAAAATAAATATTATTCAGTAAAACGAAGCGAAAATGTAGTGAGTGGACGAAACAAAATACAACAGCTGGCTGTTTACCAGCATAAGAAGTGGCCAGACTGACGGCGGCGCTGGTATGCTCGCTTATGCCGGGCTGGAGCTCGCCGGATGGGGTGGTTCTTGCCGCCAGAGCTGGGTAGCTGTCCACATACAAAAAAATCATACCAGCTAAAAAAGGGAAGTTTATAACAGAATTAAAAGTATGTTGAGACCCGAAGCAGTAAAAAAACACAAACTCCCTGTTACACACAAAAAATCTATTTGGCTGATGGCTTGCCAAATGTTACCCTCCCAATAGAGATAATCATCTCTCCTTGACATTTGCTGAAACTTTGTATAATGTCCCCGAAATCGATTTTCACCTCACCGTCTTACCTCTCCCCGATTACTCACCGCATTCTTTAAATTTAACCGCTCATTCTAAATGATAAAAAAATTTTAGATTTCATTTCATTCAATTCATTTTGAAGGCAACAAATAAATTTGGATTTATTTCTTGCTTTTAATAATATAAAATTTCGAAATACATTGCGTTTCGCTCATAAAAATATGTATATTTTTTTAGTGAAAGTGAACCCATATGTGCATGTTCATCAAACCTTTCAACTAAATTTTTAAAGTTGCTAGGCTCTTCGAAATTAAAAATATTCTGTTACAATTTATCAAAATATATCTATAATTTTTTTTACTAAGGTAAGTTGTTTTAATTTACCCTAACCCTAACCCTAAATGACTTTATTCGTCACACAAAAAAAGCAATCAATAGTGTCATTAAAAAAGTATCCAAACTGCGATACAGTTTTGCCCGAAAGGTGACTCCTCTTCGATAGGAAAATAACATCTTTTTCTTTTACTATTTTAAAATAAATATGGATACTATTTAGTTAAAGTTTGGATAGTAATGTTGATAGTATTAAGTTAGAATTTCGACAGAAATAGTGACTTTTTCTGCTCCTCAAAATGACTCCAATTTGACACATAAAAAAAGCACTTAATAGTGTCATTAAAAAAGTATTAGAACTGCTGCACACTTCTTCCAGCACGGTGACTCTTCTTGGATAAGAAAATGATATCATATTCGACTGTTAAAAACAACTTGAGGTTACTCTTTAGTGTAAATTTGGATAGAAAATGTTGGCAGGGTATATATTATAAATTTTAATCTGTGTGAGTGCCACGCCTTCTTTATTATATTGTGATATTTTTATACCCCATACCATCATATGTTTGTAACGCACAGAAAAAAAATCATCCAACACCTACCTTAAAAACCGACTCAGAATCACTTTTTTAGTCGATCTAACAATGTCCGTTCGTCTGGCTGAACGTCCATGTAAACCTTTTGCATAAAGTACAGGTCGCAATTTTGAAGATAATTCAATAAAATTTGGCACTTGGGACTTTTATGATACAAGGACGAAGTCTATTGAAATTGGTTATGATCGGTCCATTATTTCACCTAGCTTCCATACAAATGTCCTCCCGGAATAGGGGTTTAACGATCATAAATACCTTAAATATTGCAATATTTTAATGAAATTCGGTATAAGAAAGTTTTGTATAAGTATCAATCTCTGTGCCAAATATCAAGAAAATCGGTCCATAACTGACCATAGCTCCCTTATAAAACCCTCTTCCGAAAATCACTTTGACGTGCATAAATCACATACACATGTTAATATCAAGTTTATATTTGATACAAATAAATTTTATATAAGTAGAAATCACATTGACAAATTTTATGAGAATCGCTTCATAATTTACCACAGCTCCCATATAAGCCCACATTCGGGAATCACCCTAAATTACATAAATTCATATAAATGTTAATATTAACGTAATATTCTGTATTCGTACATTTTATTTTACACTTAGTAAAAGTTTCGGTCCACAATTGTCCACATGTCTTATGTAAGACCCCTCCATAAATTTTGATGGACCTACACAATGGTGTGGGGTATCATATGGTCGGCTTAAACGACTATATCTTTCTTACTTATTTTATCATGTCGTCAACATTTTTATGAAATTTGAAACTTGCTTACTAAGAAGCAAAGCATCCTTTTTTTAAAAGAAGTGGGCGTGGCATCCAGTCAGTAATTCCTTTAAGGATATACATATTATCTAGATACTAGTATTCTTGAAAACAACAAAAAATTAAATGATTTTTACTTCGAATCACATTGAAAAAGTGCTCAGAAAAATTCGAACTTCGAGAGGCCATAAAACAGAAATTTTAAATAACTTAAAAAAACTCTTTGTGGTATTTTCTAGATCACTGGTACGCTTTTATCTTACGTTGAAATTATTGAGGCAATTTTTTCTTATTGTACTGTGTTATTTGACAAATGGTTAGTTTCAATATAAATTATGGGACAAGTAAAAGAGGAATTTTATATTTATAGTTGTTGATATTTTTAACATAACGCATCGAAAATATTTAAAAAAATAAAACTAAAAATGTAAGAGTATTATAAATTAAATATTAGAATTAAACAATAAATGAAAACATTGAATCAGTATAAAAAATATAATTAATCTCAATTTTCCACTTGTCAAATGACTGATATATTAGTCATTAATACATGTCGATGACTTAATATAGAAAAGGCATATTCGACTTTTCCTAATTTTACATTAGAAGGAGAAAACTAAATAAAACCTTAAAAAAAACGAGGAGCGAAATTAATACTGATTTTTATTTTTGGATTTTTCTACTCCTACTCCTTTTTATTATTGAAACTCTTGAAAATAAATTTAAAGTTAGGACTATTTTCAGTAATTAAAAATTCGAATAAACTAATGCTATAATTGATGTGTTAATTAACAAAGATTAATATTTCAATAGGTTTCTGAAAAATTACAAAAATTATACTTTATAATGTAATATTTCATAAAAATGATGGAAATATGGTGGCACGATTAGTTTTAGATCCATTTTTTTAAATAAGGATATTTTTTTAAAAACTACAATTAGGGGTATATAATCAGTCGCAGATTTCAGTCTTTGGAGAGTAACTAGTATTCATCAGTTATATAAGTTTCGAAATAAATTATTTCTAATGACTTATATTACAAGGCTAGAAGCATGTTTACTATGGCATCTGCAGGCTTTTCCTGAAACTTGAGATAATGTTTTTGATGGACGATGAACATGGCCTCCCTAGTTGCCTAGAAGGCTTGTTACATAGACCATTTTTAAAAATACTCACATATTGCTCACCTCCCATTCGCTTTTTACATCCTACACCACCGTAGGTGGTTAGTTGGAGCTGAAGTTTGCAACACCTAATAATACTGGTCTACCAATTGGCTTATAATCATTTTCACAATCAATTTAACGATGTCCGTCCGTCCGTCCATGTAAATCTTGTAATGAAATTTAGTACATATCTTTTTTATAGCCCAGGGATGAAGCCTATTGAAATTGGTTATGATCGACCCATTATTTCAACCATCCCGAATAAGGGTTTGACGATCATAAATGCCTTAAATATAGCAATAATTAAATGAAATTTAGCATATATAAGTTTTATACACACGCAGAGAAAAACCATGGTTATCACTACAACAATATTATGTTCTCATTGTTAATTTCTTGAACTTTAATAACTCTGTGTTCATGATAACAATTTTTTGTTTAAATTTTGTCATTTAATGTTCACACTCAATAAAAATTTTAATATGGTTGAATGCAAAAATTATATGTTTTTAAATATTTTTACAAGAAACAGATTTTTTTTAATATGAAAAATATCATTACTTCTATAAACATTAAATATTTGTAGCTTTTTTCCTTGTTTTTAAACCATATTCGGTTTTTACACCATATTAATATTATTATTCCCATTATAATAAAATGTTTCAAATAAATATAATACTTATCCTTTACACAAACTTAATGGAAAAATTCAATACTTGTTTGTTTTCAAAAATATATTTTGTTTTTGATGTTTGCTTTCTAACTTCATTAAATTCTCATTTAGTCAATATATGAATAAATTTTAATAGACAAGGTTTGGTTATACTCGGTGTGATGCAAGCAATATAAGACATTGATTAACTACCATTAAACCCTTTAGTCAAAAAAAAAAAAAAAAAAAAAAATAAATAAATAAATAAATAAATAAATAATAATATCTTGCATTTGAACCACATATGGTGGTAAAAATGAATATAATTAATAAACAAATAATATGTAAATAATTTTTTTTGGCTAATGAACACTTTTCTCTATTATTTTCATTAAAAAAAAAATTATAACAATAATAAGTTTTTATTAATACGTTTTATTTTAATATATAATGAGATGGAATAATAATTTTATAAAATGGAATCATAATATGACAATGTGGCATAATAATATAATAACATCAAATCATAATCTGATAGAATGGATAATGATGTAGTAAGACTGTTCAATTATATGTAAAACTAAAATCATAACAAGGAAAAACAAACCATAAAATGGGACACCATATGACAAAATGGAATCATAATAATTAATACTTATAATCATTTCCATTTTTAGCTTTGATCATTTATTCCAATCATAATATGTTGCTTATGGTTACTACGACTATATTTTTTTTCTGCGTGTAGGTAAAAATCTATATGTCTCTTCCAAAAATCTCTTTAACGTACATAAATTCTTTACACATTTTAGTTTCAAGTTATTATTTTACACAAATAAGTTTTATATAAATAAAAATCATACTACCAATTTTTATCATAATCGGCCTATAATTAACCATAGGTCCCATATAAAGGACACTTACGGAAATCACCCTAAAACGCACAAAGAACATATTATAAGGCATAAATATATTTTATAGAAATATACAATACTATTAATACAAGTATCGGTAAACAATTGACCCCAGGTCCCATTTAAGACCCCTTCACGAACTTTGGTGTACAAACGGAATGGTATTGGGTATCATATAGTCAGGTTTGATCGACTATATTTTTATAACTTGTTTTATTTTCATTCGGCTTTGTTTGGAACATTTTTTCTTTTTCGGACATTATTTGGATTATAATTTTCTTTTGCACAATTCATTTTATTAAAAACTTTAATATAAGAACTCTCCAACATAAGAGAAAACAATATTTTGATATGGGAATGTTTCCAAAAAATTATTTCCATTATAAATTCCAGAAATTTGGAAACAAAATTAAAATAATAAATCAAACTTCAAATGATTTCAAAATATATTTGAAATATTCCTTTCAAATATACTTGAAATAAGTTAGGGCTTTTTTCTAAATACCTATACTATAAATCCGTTATTTGCAGTCACAGTCTACTCAATTTTTTAAGAGACGTGTATTAGATTGTGGTCATTGTGATACCTTAAAAACGAGATTTCAAAAAAAAAAAAAAAAAAAAAAAAAAAAATCGAGATGCGCCTTTTCTATATTAAGCCAACGATATTTCAAAATCATAGATATAGTCCATTTTTAAAGGAAAGAAATACGATCGTATTGAAATACATATATTTTATTAGCAAATAACATTTTTGGTATTTTACGATTATAACGAACTATGTTTATAACGAATTAAATTTGTCGGTCCCTTTGAGTTGGTCATAACCGTGTTCTACTGTATATCATTTGTGACTAATTTATACATACTGAATATGAAATTTAAAACGGTTGAATAGTTCTTTAGATATACAATAATAAATATTAATTTTATAGGGCGGCTACTAACCCCTATCCCTCCCCCCTTAACCTACCTAAAATAGTAGTTTTTTCATATCAATTATGTAACTTGACAAGAAAATTATTAAAAAAAATCTCAAGTCTTTCACTGTAATAGTTCTTTAGATATGCGATAATTAAAATTTATCTTGTATGGGAACTATCACTTCCCCTAGAGCTTCCCGCCATATATTCATCATTTCAGTTATGATTCCTGATAAGAAAATTATTCTCACACAATTTTAAAACTTTGCTATTCCAAAAGTAACACAGATCAAAATTAAAAATTTAATAGTTAATAGTTTGAATCCAAAGTGTCAGTGGAAAACTAAAATAAATCAAAACATTTTCGAAAGTTTCAGAAAAATTTTTTAATTTTTTTTTTAAATTTAAATAGCTTGATTTCTTACTTATTTAGTTAGGTCTACCAAAATGCATCAAGAGTTTTTCTGTTTTTAAAACAAACTTTAAAATTAAAGGATACATAAAGTCGGTTTCATAATTATGAAAAAATAAATATCTTTTGAAATAAATATTAGTATAAAAAAATTTTCAAATTACTGTTTTTTTTATTCATACTTTGTTTTTGTTTAAAAAAATATTTTCAACTACTTTATTCCCTACAAACATTTGGAAGATATCTTCCTAGAAGAAATTTACTCAATATCTTCTTCTTAATATTTAGACGAAAATCATCAAAGCAGTATTTTTATAATATTGTCTAAAATAAATAATTAGAAAATAAATAATAAAAAATTTATAAAATTTTAATTTCTTTTATTATTTTTATCCTCAAAATGTCACCTCCGCAATAAATTGATGATATCCCACTGAGATCATCTGGAAGAAATTTATGCAATACTTTTATTTTTCAATCACAATTTTTTCAGTTGTAGAACAATTGTCAAAAATGTCTTTATGTGAGAGTTTTAGTTTTCGTGCTTTATGATGTAAAGATTTATGTGCATGTGTGCTTTACAAGATGTAAAATTTTTCTTTATTATATTATTTAATATTTACTCGTATTTAGTAATAAATTTTCTATATATTTATTACATCTTCCAGAAGATTATCTGGCGGTATCTTCTATTTTTACTTACATGATTATCTAGCAATATTGCATAGTTTTCTTCCAGGCTCATGGGTTTCTTATTGCTTAGATGTATCGCATGTGACTCACAATCTCTTCCGATGGAGGAAATTTCCGCAATAGGAACGTGATTATTGCAGCAATACAAATTCGAATCACTTTCGTATTATTTTACTTGTAGGGTTTATTTGAATTTTGTATGTGAATTGTGTGCATGTCAATTCGGCTGCATGTCATTATGAAGTACTAAGCCTATAAACCACATTTTTGAATTGACTGGTTCTCGCGAGAAATTTACAAAATTAACGAGGTTGCATATCTCATGAATGACTTGTCAAAATTGGTTCACAAAAATATCAAAAAATTTGATTTAAAATTGCGTTCAAGTTATACTCACATTATCGAGATATTAAGAATATTTTGTGAAAAAAAATTAAATTTCGTACAAAATTTCAAAAAAAAAAGATCAAGTGATCTGCTTTGTATATGCAAATAATTAAGAAATTTATTTCTTCTTCAGATTGAACTATATAAAATTTAATTAATTTCATTGATGAATAAATAATTTTGTAGGCTAAAAGCAAAATGACTAAACTTAACCTTAAAAACGCTAAGCTGGCAACACCGACTATGGGTAAGAAATTCTGATAACAATTATAAATTAAAAAATTTCTTTTATAAAAATTTATATTTTTTTTCCAAAATTAATAAAACTTTTATTATATTTATAAAATCCGTCGTAGAGGAAGTAAGAAAGAATATAAAAGAAATCGAAAAATCGAATTTTTAGTGAAAAATTGTTTTAGTGAAAAATCAATTTTTTTGTGAAAAATGGAATTCTTAGTGAAAAGTCGAATTTCTTAGTAAAAAAAACCAATTTTTAGTGAAAAATCGAATTTTTTGTTGAAATTCTAATTTTTAGTGAAAAATCAAATTTTTAGTAAAAAATCAAATTTTAGTGAAAGATAAAATTTGAAAAGTTGTATTTTTGGTGTAAATGTAAGTTATTTGTGAAAAATTTTGAATGAAAAATAAAATTTTTTGTAAGAAATCAATAAATTTTCACAATGTTATAATGTTATTTTAAATGTCCATATAAATTAGCCAAAAATGTTAAATAATGTGTTATTTCAATTAATATATAACACAACAACTCAAACAATATACTTTGTGAATTGGGTAAATGTATTTTAAAATATCACATTCCTAACAAAGTGCAAAATTATTTTTTTTTAATACAAAAAAAAAAAACTTTCTCTTTAAATGTTCAGTTTTTTTCCCGAATGTCCGAATGTGAATCTGGATCTGGTAACCATAGGTATGGCAATAATTATTCTTAACACTTTACTTGTTCAATTATATATTATCCAGATTTTTTAACTGAAGCATACATGATGGCGCAATACATTCCACATAAAAATGTCCTTTCAACTGCAAGAGGTAAGTAGATTTCTATTAGAACTATTTTGAAAATTAATAATGATTGGGTTTCTTTTTTAGGTCAATTGTTTCATAATTGCAATTTGGAAGAAATGTCAAAAAAAAAGAAAATAAAAATTGCAACATTGATTTCTTTCTGTTCATTTTATTCGATTTATATTTAATATCTATTTTCCTTTCTTATATTATAGAAACTGCAATAATTGCAAAAATCAAATATTTTGTAATATTGTATTTAAAAAAATCTTATTAAACATTTTATAAAATTAAGAATAAATATTTTTTGAAAATCTAATAAAAATTAAATATTATTTTTATTGGTTACCCAGCTAAAAAAAATATGTATGGATCAGATATACAATATATATTACGTTTCATATATATTTGGATCTGAAAATTGAGGGTACCTGTAAATATATGATTATATACGTATATCCATGTATTTATTGATATATATTAAAACACTCTATTGCCAATGTTTATTAATATATACTTTTTTATTATAAATTTTATTAAAAAATGAAATATACAATATATACAATAAATATTTTTCACTTATAGAAAAAGTATTACTCTTTGTGACTTAATTGCTCTTCGTAACTTAATTTCCTATAGACCTACATTTAGTGTAGAAAAAAATTAGACTATATTCATCAAATTGATTTAAGTACTTACTTTCTCTGGAATCTAATGAGTAACTGATTGACATATTAAAAAAAAAAAAAAACTGAGGTTGTTGCTTACTAGCTTTTATTTTGAATTTTTAAACTGTCCTTAACTTGATTTGCAAAATCTTTATCAAATACAATTATATCAAACGTGAGAGGATATTTACCATACCTTCTTTTGAATGTAATTATTGGCCCCAGAGACTTTCTTATTATGATAAGGGAATCAGATATTTACGAGAAAGAATTTTGCTAAAGTTTCGTTTGATTTTTTATATTTCTAATTTTAGGAAAATTTTATTACTTATTTCATTTTTCAATGTCAAATTATTGTTCTTATTAAATTCACAAACATTCGTTATCAGAGGCCACAACCAATTTATTTGGTATTCAAACCTATGTATTGTGTGAATTAAAAATTGTTTAAATAGTTAAATTAGTTAACGATATATGGTTATATAAAATCACTTAGAAACAGGTTAATCAGGATTACTTATTATTTCGTAATAAGTAATAATAATAGAAAATACTGCAGCAGCAGTATTTAAAGTGAAATATATCATGTCTAAGAAGGAGTTAGAAGTTACAATAAACATGTTAAATAAGAAAAATAAATGATGTTTCCTTTTTAAGACCGGCATCGAGTGAGTGTTTTTGGTCTAGGTCATATAAATATTCATATATGGAAAATTATTTCATACATGACACCATATATCAATAAAAATACTCATATATAGTTCCATATATGGTTATATTTTTCATATATAGTTTAATATATGAATCTAAATATTTCAAATATTATGATATATTACTGCATACTTTTTTTATATATGGAATCATATATATCCATATATTTTCGTGCATAGATCATATATAAAAATATATGAACGTTTTTATCTGGGTTATTTAAAAATAGTTACTGAATTTTATGAGAATTTTTAAATATTCTAATACATAAATATTAAAAATATTTTAATAAAAAAAAAAATAAAATTTTTTCCATTAAATAATTTACGAATTTTATTGTTTGATTTTACTAATTCAGTGATAGGTTCTATTTCAGTAAAAAACAAATGGTTTTATAAATTTAGTAAGGGAATAAGAAATTTAATTTTTTTTCTGTGCGATCTATATTTAAAGAAAATAATATTTACACAAATTAACCTTATCTTTATTGTATAACGTATGATTAATATATATATTTTTAATAAATATTACTCATACGTACCGTGAAGCCGTTATGAGTTAAAATAGAGCCATTATATTAAGATTTTCTAAAAAGTTTATTCTTTCATTAGATGTTGGTTTTTGGACTAAATATTAATAAGTTTCTCTTGTAACAAAATTTTACAATTGTATTTATCATCTAACCAATAACGCCAACACACTTGTGTAGGGTACGAGAATGTAGTTAGTGTATCCGATATGTCAACCAACATATGTTAAGTGAAGACAGAATGAAATGAATGAAATGAACGAACGTACAAACGTACAAGCGACAAGAAAAATAAACTCACACTCTACTTTCTGACACATTGTAGTGTCGTAGTCGTATGTAATTTAACACATCTTGTCGTTGATAAATATAAACTGATAAGTTATTTCCTTTAGCCAAAGTTTTTCCTCTACAAATGTTGTTATTGTTGTTCAGAGTGTTTGTGCATGTGTGTGTTTTCGTTTTTGACAGATGCATATATTTAAACAGTTGTAATTTAAGTGCTACGAACCAGACTATTAAACGTTTAAAGTAAAATATAAATAGTGTGATCGCTTGAATTGTGAGTTACACTTAAAAGATTTTATTTTATATGAAACGCAAATAATATTCTTAATGCTTTATTTTCTCTTTAAAAAAAATATAAAAAAGAAATTCGATAGAATCACACTTTTAAAGGGATGCAGTCCTTTTTAAAAGTTAGATAGTTTTAATAAGTTGAAGTTATATTTATCTTTAAGTTTTACAAAGCTATTCCTTTTGCTTCTTAAATGGCTCACTTCGCAATCGATAGCAAAATATTGTAGTAAATTAATTAATTATTTATGCAATTTTAAAAGAATCTCTTTTTAAAAGGCGACCAAAAATATGTTATAAAAAAGTGTTCTATGCGCATAAAAAATGCTCTTAAAATCGGAAAATATACCCTTAAAATTAATAAATATGCTCTTAAATTATTATTTTTTTCTGCCTTAATTTTACATTAGTGCTAAAAAACTTGATTTTTATTAGCAAATGCTAAAAAATTAGTTCTTTTTGTACTTAAAAACATTCAAAAGTAATACATTGTATCAGGAAATTACAAAACTTTTATTAAATAATAAGATGAATATTATTAGGGAATCGGTTTTGAAAAATGTTTGTGGCAGTAGAAAGATATTTTTACTAATGGCA
Source organism: Protocalliphora azurea (assembly GCA_932274085.1). Lineage (NCBI taxonomy): Eukaryota > Metazoa > Arthropoda > Insecta > Diptera > Calliphoridae > Protocalliphora > Protocalliphora azurea. The sequence goes on along the minus strand of OW026521.1, from coordinate 140,470,687 downwards.
CAATATGTAAAAAATTCCATTTTGTGCAAATATACAAAATTTGTCTGTTAAATGTGAAATATGCAAAATTATGCCTTTTTGTATAAAAAATAAAGAAAAACATGCCATTTGAATTATTAAAATTTGCTCTTAAATAAAGATTTTCTATGAAAATATGACAAAATATGCTTCTAAGTCCAAAATATGCGAAAATATGCTGTTATGATCAAAATATGCAAAAATATGTTATAAAAAAATTGATGCTAAAACTCATAAAATTGTCTGAAACAGAAAAATAACTAATAGTTTGGTTCATTTGAAGCCCAAGAAAAAATTTGATTCTAACGAAACATCCTGTGTGTAATTTTCCAGATATGTTTTTATAAGTTTATCTGAAAGTTTTATTGATTGTCAATTTACTTAGCAACCTATTTTTAAATGAATTGAGATGATCTACTTTGTCCCGCTGTATTTATTGCTGATCCAAGTTTCGTCAGGATAGGTCCAGTAGTTTAGAATATCCAGATTTATTACCACTTATTTCGTGATTTTTCCAAAAATAGCTTGATTCTGCTCCACTGTGCTCCACTTTTTGGACTTCTATGTGATTGAAAATTTTGTTGTTTAACTAAAGGAACAATATTTGATTAGTTCGGATATTTGGGACTCCATAGCTGCGCTTCTTAGAGATCAGAGGTAGCATTACCCTTCAAAACTTGAACTAAATTTTATTTTTAATTATTGATAACACCATGCAACAGCATTTTTCACACATGAACGCAACTATATACACATGAAAGTAGAGACATTTTATGATAGAATTCAGTTTTCCATTTCGTGTTCGAATATCCTTTAAAATTTAAAAATTTATAATTTATTTATAAATTATTTTGATATCTGTTAGTTACTCAACAATGTTGGTAGGGATATCAAAAATTCCGGTAAAAATTTGTGCTTTAAAGTTTCGGACCTTTATCATGTCATAAAATGCCCTTTAAATATTTTATTCTTAAATATCCTAGAGGTTATCTAACAAATTATTCTAAAATTATTTTAATTTTAAAAACATTATAACAGAATTTCTGAATCCCACATTTAATCCTTTTAGCTTTAAAATTTAAATTTATAAAATTTTAAAAATGTCCTCTCAGTGTTTATGTAAATTTTATTTCCGAAATGTATGCTGCAATTATAAATATTATTTAATAATAATTGGCACAGGCTTAATGACGAAGCTAATGGAAAATGATTGAAATTGTTCCATTATTTTACTCAGCCCCCCTGCAAATGTTTCCCGGCAATATGCTTTAGTGATCATAATTGTTTTGAATGTGCGCATATTTATATAAAATTCGAGGTAGATAGAATTTTTATCGGCATTAGACATACTATCAAATTTCAAAAGGTTGGGTACATTATTGACCAGAGTTTCCATATGAATCCCTTTCCTAAATTAATATTAGTATCGAAATAAAATTTGGCATGATTATTTCGAATTTAATTATAAATCATGCTGTCAAAGATAGGCCTTTAAACAATGTCCTCCCGGAATAGAGGTTTAAGGATCATAAATCCCTTAAATACAGCAATATTTTAATGAAATTCGGTGCAAAGAAGTTCTGTATAAGTGTCAATCTTCGTACAAAATTTTATGAAGATCGGTCCACAATTGATCATAGTTCCCATATAAACCCCTCTTCCGAAAATCACTTTAACGTGGATAAATCTCATACGAATGTTAATATCAAATTAATATTACACGCAAATAAATTTTATTACGTAGAAACAACATTGTCAAATTTTATGATAATCGGTCCATAATTTATCATAGCTCCCATATGAACCCACTTCCAAGAATAGCCCTAAAGTGCATAAAATTACCCAGATATTAGTATTAATGCATTATTCTGTATTTGTATATTTTATTTTACATTTAGTAAAATTGGCCACAGGTGTAATATAAGCCCCCTTTCCGAATTTTTTACGCTCATACACAATGGTGTGGGATATCATATAATCGGTCTTGACCGACTATATCTTTCTTTCTCGTTCTCAGGTTGTGTTTGTTTGTTGAAAAATTTTAATTTTAATATATTTATTTCTAAGTTTTTTCCAAATGTTTATGTTTTTTATTTTATTGGGAACAAATATTCAGAAATTTCGATATCATAATAATATCGTTTTCGCTATCATGTCGCTCTATGGTTTATTGGGTAGTCGGAGTCGTATTTACTAAGTTATTACAAAAATAAGAAAAAAAGGATGAAAAAATTAAGACATTTTGAATAAAAATTGTGGTTTAATTTAAAATGGAGCCAATTATAATTCTTAAGTGTACATTTGGGATAAATTTGACTATTAAATGGAAAAATGTAGTTAGTTCTAACGAATTGTATATTTGATATCATTGATTACACAAATTTATAGAATTTATATAGAATTTCTAATATTTTTTCACCGACATTGTTAGGAAATTAAGAGTTGCGAAATACTTTTATATAAAATTAAACTGAAACATAATCACGAGAGTATTATAATACAAATAAGAGTAAATTATCTTAAAAGCTGTATGCATTTGTATAATATATACTGATGCTTATTTCTATAAACGCACGTACATTTTTTTAATCAACTTATCAAAAATGGGTATAAAAATAATTAAGGTGCTACAAATTAATTTTTTAAATTATTTATTGACTTCACTTTGTTAATAAAAAAAAAAATATCAAAAATAACAAAAAACTTAAAATGTACATTGAATTTTTTTCATTGTAATTTTAGTAGTTTAATATCATTTTTATGGTAATTTCCTATACACACGCTTAAAATAATAAACCAATTTAGCACTGTTAATAATGTGTTCATAAACCTTTGTTTTGGATAACTTCAAAACTCCGGTCTGGCATTGTTTCGAATTATTTTTGAAGAAAATCACTGTCAATTTCAATTTGCTTAATTTTTAGTTTTAACTTCGTTATTGTCATTATAGTTTCATTCTGTGCATTTCTTGCGTAAACTTTAAGTGCTATGTACCCCCACAGATTCTACATTGGATTTAAGTCTGGACTGCAACCGGCCAGTCCAATAGTGGAATACTATGTTCATTAAACCACGATTTAGATTCGTTCGAGATATTGATTGCAGCGTTAACCTGTCAGAATATATAATCTTCATCCATTTTTTCATTCATAAAAGAGCCAATAGCAAGAATATTAATCGAGACCTATCAAACTGACTTTCTTTTCATCAGAAAAGATTTCTTTATCATGTTTGGAAACGACAGGAAGGTCAAGTTTATTTTTTATTTGTGTAGCGTTTAATTTATTGCGGGTGGTTTATTCTTTTATTTTATTAATTTGCCTTTTTGTTTTGTTTGTTTGTTTTTTGATTACCTTTTGTTGGTTTCCGCACTTCGTATTTCTGCCCTTTCTTAAGAAATCCTAGAGTAACTCCTTCCGAACTTTCAATTTTTCATCCAATTTCTCTGTTAGAACAGAGAAAAAAAAATTGAATTTGAATTTTTTCCTGGTCTGTAAGAAAAGTTCCTTTAGACATCCTTAAAGCTGATGAAATTTTCTAAATAAAACAAAAATATTTCCAGTAAACAGAGATGTTGTCATCAGAAACTTACCTTAAGTAAAACAAACTAATAAAACTGTTAAAATTTTTTAATATTTTTTTTGCAATAACTTTTTAGACAAATTTTTCTTGATTGCGTTTGTAGGAATATTCCACTGAAATGATCAGCAATATGTTCTGATTGCTAAATTAAAGAAAACAACAAAAGCAAAAAACAAATATTTCTGACATAAAAAGTACTGTTATATCGCGAGTTATTGTAACAACACAACATTGTTTTTGGTTAATAGAAACAAATATATCTCAAAGGAAAACAAAAATTTTGAATGCATTTATAGGAATATGCACCAGTGTATATATATATATATATATATATATATATATATATATATATATATATAATGTGTGCATATTTTTATTTTATTAAAAGTGTTGGTTTATGTAAAAAAGAATTCGGATGTTCATTGCAATTTTGCATAATATGACTTCCTTCTCATTGAAGGAAGGAAGGAAAAAGAGAACAACCTTCAATGACAAGCCTATGTTAAATTCATTGGAAATGATCCGATTTTGTACTATTGGATCACACGTTCAGGACCTTGACTTCTTTGAATTTTTTTTAATATAATATTTAAATGCGACATGAGAAGATTATAATATTATAACTTCGTAAATACTTAAGCTTGTGATAATAGCAATTCTAAAAATATAGTTTTGAGTAAAGTAAATTCAAAGTTATATAAGTAATAAAAATTTGAATTTTCAACAACAAAATGTACGTAAAAATACCAATATTAATTTTACATTTGTGACAAAAACTCATTTTCATACAGAAAAAAAAAAAATTAAAATGACTGATTTATAAATTAAGTTAGGAGAATATGAAAGAATTTGATCTACATTATGTTATTTAAATAACTAAAGGTACTCATTTAAACGCAAAAATCAAAAAATTCACAAAATTATTCAAACTTTATTCACAAAAGTGTCGGTATAATAGGGTTCTATATATTACGTTTATACGTTCCTTTATTGGCAAATAAAAATAACTTGCAAACAATTAACTCACCGTTTATATAGTAAATTGCTATTAGTTTAACTAATAACGATTAGTTTTCTTAAGTTACTAACTTGCAAACAAAATACTAACACCTCGCTTATAAAATATTCATTATATTATAATCGAAATAATAGTTCGAACAATAAGTCTACTTTTCGACTTTTTGCAATTTTGGAAAAGTCGATATAAGAGTCGAATTATATACGAATTATAACATTTGTGCAATTGTGAAAATTTATTTTTATTTTTAATCAGTTTTAAATATAAACAAAAGACAGCTGATTTATAAATGCACAATTAAAAAGCGCAAGTTTGCAAGATTAAATAGTCGTGCAAACTTATAAATGTTGTGCAAATGATTTTCCATACACTTTTTGACAGTTCATTTGCCAGTGTGCAAACTTACACACATTGCATAGTTTGCATAGTTTGTGTTTTCATGAGGTTCCTTACTATTTAAATATATTAAATACTAAAATAAGTATTATTTATATGTTTTACATGTATTACTAAGAATATTCGGTTAGTCGAATAATTTACTGATCAAATTTTGACCTCAAATAAATCCGAATAATTGGACACTCTAGTTATGAGACAAAATCGCAAACTCAACATTAATTTTTGGGTCAAATGCATAGAAGACCTTTAATTTTGTATCATTAGTTTTTCCATAGTGAAAAACTAATCATTTTGTAGCGTTTCAAAAAATGACAAAAAGCACTTCGGATAACCCTTTAAGTAATTTATTTTGTGATTGTATTTGTCACAATTAGAATTTATGTTACTATAAATCGCATTACCAAATTTTAGAACGATCGGTCCATAATTGAACATAGTTCCCATATAAGATTCATTAAAGATCCAGAAAATCACTTTAAGCGCCTAAATTAAATTTGTGTTTTATATATGAAGTTTAACAAGGATCGGTAAATATATGTTTCTATATTTAAACATTTTATCTTGGATATCTAATGGTGTAGAGTATTACATGGTCGCGTTTGACTTACTATAGCATTTTTTTCTTGTTAATTGCTTATAAAATAATATTAATTATAATATGAAAATCATAGCCTATTATCCTTTCGCAAAATAAAAATACAAGTATTGAATTTAAAGTTAAATACATAGAAATACTTATCGTATTTTAAACTTTCAAATATATTTTAATGTATGTAATTTTGTCATACTACACTTAAGGTAAGAATTACTTAAAATTTAAATGCAATGGTCTCAAAAATGGCTATATTGGTTTTACATTTATACCTTTGTTCTTAGGAATAATATTGAAATAGTTGTATGGATTAAAGGAATAAAGTTAAAACCATAAAATTTTTGCAAAATCTTGGTACTTGAAACTGAATGGATATTAGTATATTTAATATATATTATTTTGAAAATTATTAATTGGAAACTTTCAAGGCTATTAAAGAATTAAATATTTTATGGATATTCTTTGCAACTTTTATTTGGAGAATTTTAACAAAAGGTAATCCTCTTTCATTTGATAAACGTATCACCTTATAATTAAAAAGAAGCAAAATAAAAAAATCCTTTAAAAACCTTTAAAAAGGAAAAACGAACACGAAATGAAGTACTGAAACGTAGTTATACTATATTAAGTGTATATTTTCACATGTATGTATTGTATGGAATTTATCATGTGTGAAAAAAAAATTTGATTTTTGTTGCACGGTGTAATAGTTATGATCCAATTTTAAAATAACTGTTAAAAGCATTTTTTTAAGCTCGGAAATCATAATAATAACTATTTTGGATCCTTGAAAAGTTCACAGGAATAAAAAAAAATTAACTGCATAGAAACAACAACATTTTTAGTTCGTTTGATTAATTTACGGTTCCTCAAAATAATATTTTTTTTTACTTTCTGAAATGTGGCCTAAGAGTAGATTTTTTAATGTATTTTTAGTAAATTTGCAAATTTTAAAAAAGAAACCAGTTTTTTCTGTTTGTGTAAATTTATGTACATAAATATGTGATATGTACATACCCTGCTAATATTTTCTATCGAAATTTGAACTAAAGCGACAGCTCATGTAGTTAATAACAATCGAATATGATATCATTTTCTTATCGAAGAAGAGTCACCGTTCTGGAAGAAATGTTTCGCAGTTCTAATACTTTTTAGATTACACTACTTAGTGCATTTTTTTGTGTCGAAAATACTATCATTTAGAACAGTAAAAAAGTACATCAAGAAAGTATCAAAATATAATCGCGTTTGTTTAAAAAACATGTTTTTAATACAGTTGGAATATTTCTAGTAAATATTTTTAATTATAATGGAGCTAAATGCTTACCTTACATTCACATACACTATAATAACATTATAACTTTAAACTAAATTAATTAATTTTTTTTCATATTAACAAATTTTTTATTCATTACTCAAACAACATCATTGATCATGTTAAAAGTTATAAATTACTGAGTGAAATAATGTCGTGCTTGCTCTTTTTCTTTGCTTTGGAATTTAAACAATCGCATAAGTCGAGTTTTCTTTTTTTAGATCAAAATTCGATACTAATGTGTTTTGTTATTGCAAATTTGTGTATTTTCTATTTTTGAACATCCAGGAGAGTTAAAAAATACACTTTTTAGTGGATGGATGAGAAAAATTCTCATCCAAATGCTGGCAGGGTACATATGTATATTAAATATAAAGTTAACACATGTATACAAGATGTATGACATTTTAATGGAAATAGAATTTGATAACAAAGTCAGTTGATTCTTTTTTAAAGTTGATTTTCACAACAAACTTTTCTCATATAATATATGTATATATTTAACAACAAGAAACTTTTATGTATTTCCCTAAACTGACAGTCGAGACATTTAAATTCACACACACAGTTAATTCACACATAAGCAAATAATATATTTGTTGCATTATTTGAATGTCAATGCTTTTTATTAAGGTTGGAAACCGAAACGAAAAAAGGTATCGGGAGCGGTAACGATATTCAATTTATTTTCATTTCGGTATATCAGTATCGGTATACCATTACCGAAACTAAAATACCAGTATATACCGTTATTATTTGAAACATACCAAAAACAGTAAAAGGTTACATCTTTTATTTATTTTTAATTAAAGTTCATAAAAAATTCTTATTTATATATTTTTATATTTTATGTTAACTTAAAACATAAAATCTTTTCTGATTTTTTAGATACGTGAAAATGAAAACCATATACCTTCGGATCTACACGCAGAGAAAAATAGTTGCGTTGACCATAATCTAAGAGCAACCTATAATGATGGGACTATATTGTTACTGTAAAAATTTTCATGGTTATAAATAACGATAAATATGAATATTATCATAAAATGATCTAATTTATCATATTATGATCACATTTTTTTAATATTGTATATACAAATTTTACATGTTATGATCCGATTTTATTACATTATGAACTAATTTTCCCATATTATAATTCGATTTTATCATACGTATTATATAAAACCATATAGTTGCGGTGACCATAATCTAAGAGCAACATATAATGATTGGACTATATTGTTACTGTAAAAATTTTCGTGGTCATAAATAACGATAAATATGATTATTATCATAAAATGATCTAATTTATCATATTATGATCAGATATTTTTAATGTTGTATATACGAATTTTATCATGTTATGATCCGATTTTATTACATTATGAATTAATTTTCCCATATTATGATTCGATTTTATTATATTATGAATCGATTTTATCATACGTATTATATAAAAAAATTATCAAAATTTCTGATAACAACCCAGCAAAAACTTTTTGGTTTTCGGTAATAACAACTACTTATTAAAGTAGTTTGAGGCGTTATTATTATTTGCCTACTCTGTATTACATTAATAAGTACTCAATAGTATAATAGCACAGTAATACTGCAATCACGTGGATGAGTTGTCTAGAGCGCCGGATTAACAACCCCATTCTGAAGCTGTTAGTTTTTTATAACAAAATGTCTAAAAAGATATTTTAAACTAAATAGAGTTTTTGTCGCTTAGGATGCTATGTGCGAGATGGTGTACTGAGTAAGACATTAGTCAGTAAAAACGAATGGTTAGTGTAGTTAATCAATATCTCATGTTCTTTGCATTACAGAAAATATAATCTAACCTTGTCTACTTATATTAATCCATGTATAAACTAAACGAGATTTAAAATGAAAGTGGAAAACAAACGTTAAAAACAAAATATATTCAAAAATAAAGAAATTATATCATATTTATAAAAACCATAGCTATTTTTAACATTTTATTGTTATGGGAATAATAATATTAATATGGTTTAAAAACGAAATATGGTTTAAGAATAAGGAAAAAGGTTGTTAATATTTAATGGTTATAGAAATAATGATATTTTTTATATATTAAAAATTTCGTTTCTGGCAAAAATATTTAAAAACATAAAATTTTTGTAGTCAACTATATTAAAATTTTGATAAAATGTAAACATTGAATGAAAAAAATTAAACAAAAACATTGTTATGATGAACACAGTATTATTAAAATTAATGAAAATTAACAATGAGAACATAATATTGTTGCAGTGACAATGCCGTAACCATATTCTTTTTATCTGCGTGTAGTTTCAATTCATATAAACTTAATAAAACTATAATTAATGAAAATTAGCAGATTACGAAAATTACAAAACAATAATTAAAAAAGTTAATTTAAAAAAAAATATTAAAATTTATAAAGGGATAAGAATAGACTTTATAATAGTAGTATTTATAGTAGCCAATTCGAAATGTAATACAAATGTTGAAATCGCTTTGATAGAAAATTTATGATCGTCAAATTAATTTTTAAAATTTTTAAATCAAATTAATTTTTAAAACTATAATGAAAGTGTATTTGTGGCAGTTCGTTGAGAATTTTTTATTTAAATTTTGAGAGTCTACGTCTAGGGTAGTGTTACATAAAATTAAAAATGCAGCTTGGATCTAATTAAAAATGGTCCTAGCTGTAACTTTCTGAGCAAATGTTTCATTCTATCAGAGAATATTAAGAAAAGAATCAAATATAAATGATATAGGAAAAGAAACCTGAATAACATAATAGTTTTTAAGCTTCATAAAACAGTGACGTCATGAAAAATTTTTATTTTCTATTTTATTATTTGTTTTTATTATTTTATTTATTCTATACACACGCTGTGTTCGACTAAAGTTTATACAAATTAAAGCATTAACAAATTTACTCTCTCAAATTGTAAGAAGTTTTCAAAAGCAGAGGAATGCAAAAAAACAAATCTGTGTCCTAAAAACATTTCAGAATGAGAACTTTCTCTTTTGGGCGCATTTGGATGACTTTGGATAACTTCGTCGAACGCGCCTACTATGTCTAGCACAAAGCGATATGAATTACGTAAAATTATTTACGATACAATTTTCTCTACCACTATGCTAACCTGTGTTAAGAATTTTTAAAAATCTATTTACAACAAAAAAACCTAAAGATTTATTGGGCGAAATATACTAAGCGCTTGATTTTTAATCGCTGGTGGAGAACTGAAGACAAATTTGTATTTTTTTTTCAATATTCTTCCTGTATTAAGCTGATCAATAAGGATCGTTTTAGGAAATCTATTGGAACAAAGATATTGTTTGTTCCTAAAAATACGGTCAGACTAGGAAAATATTTGATAGAAAATGACAAATATATTTTTGCCGTAATGTGACCATAAAATATTTCTGTGTGGCAAACAAAAAATCAGCTGATTTTGGGCAAATAAAATTATTTAATAGAACACAAAAAGTTTTTAATGGGAAATATTTTAACATTTTTTGGGCAAATAATTATTTAATCTTAAGCTATGTTTACATTTGGCAAATATTTGATCAAAATTGAGTGGCCACTATATTTATTTGCCGTTGTTCGATCTTGCAAATGTTTTGTAACAGAAAACATCGCCAAATAAAATTCGATAAAATATCAGCTATGATTAGCGATAAGTAAAAAATATTTTCTCATTAAAAAAGAAAAATTAGAAAATATTTTAAATAGTGGTTACGTCATTTTGTTCAAATATTTGATTAGTGTGAACGGACCTTTATAAAATTTTTGTGAGAGAAAACAAATTCAAATAACAACTTTATTGAATCTAAATACTTAAAATGTAAAAAAATATATAAATAAATAAGAAGTTTTAAGCAATAAATTCGCTAATACAATATTACTTATCATTTTAATAATTTCATTAAATTGCTTTCTTAGGCCAGAAAAAGTTAATAATATAATATATATAAAATGTAATTATATTTTATACCCTTAGTTACAACTCTAGGCAAATTATACGAAAAACATTGGAATTGTTGGATATAGCCTCGCCTGGGTGTCCTATACAGACTTTTAGTTTAGTCTTAATAATGTTTATGGGATAGTTGTATCCTAATTTAAGTTCTCTTTTTTATTCATTCAGAAATCTTAACAAGTTTGATTATAAAAAAATTAAATAAGAATCAAATAATTACGTAAAAATGTAAATATTTTCATACTTAATTTCATTATTTTTGTGTATCGACTTAGCCCACTTTCAAAATAAATGGCTCAAATATTACCTTAGATAAATTGTTATTATTAAAAATAATTTTATTTTTTCTTGAAGCAAGTAAATTATATGAGAACTTATTTTTACAGAAAATATTACATAGAAAATAGTATATTTTAAAATTCCGAAACTAAAATACCGGTATATACCGGTATTGAGGGAAACGGTATTTGAATACCAGTATTTCCGGCAACGGTATCGGTTACGGTAACCCACTTTAAACGGTATCGGTTTCCAACCTTGCTTTTTATGTAAATGTTGTTACCATTTCATTTCCTTTTTTCCTCAGTAGATTTTTTCAATGAAACTTATTTAACATAACAAAGAAATGGGTGAATGACCTCAGGTAAGCCATTTAAAAGTCATAAAATTATATAATTTTTTTTATATATCGATCTAAAAATAATTTATATCTGCATTTTGGAATTCTTTTTTAATTTTTCTAATTTCGTCTTAAGTTAGGCAGAAACTTAATATTCGTCTTAGCCCGCTATATGTATACAAATATGAGTTTTATTCTCTAGGGGCTTTATTAACACAATAATATTCTTCGAAAAGATATTTTGGTTTTAGTGAGTGTTTGTGTTTTGTTTGGCTCATTAAAGATTTAAAAAAAAATATATTTAAAATATTTACCCTGCAATAGCTCACTTCTTCGCATCTCTTAAAAGTGCAATAGAAGATTTCTCCCAATTTCCCAACACCAAAATATATTAGTATACGAATTGAATCTTCTAAACGTAACTTCTTTAATCACTATTAGAAGTTGTTTGGATAACAGTTACAGTTATTAAAAAACGATAACACTATTTTTCAACACCTTTGCTAGCATTTGGAAGATTGCTAATCTGTCTAATTTGGCACTCTAAGATGATAGTATAGATGAACGTGTAAAACTTTACAAAAACAACAGACATTAGTTTCGAAATTTTATCATAAAATCATGACTTTGACGATTGTTTACATTTCATGATGGGGAAAAGAATAAGTAGAAACAATATAATTTTGCTTAGTAATAATATAAATTTTGAAGTGATTAGAATGAAAAAATATTGACATTAACTAAAATTATTTATATAAGCTGATAGTGAAACAAAAAATTCACAAATTTTACTTATAAAAGAAAAATTAAGAAAATAAGATAAGCATTTATCATAATTTAAAACAAATTATTAATTATTTCAACTAGTTCTGGATAAGCGAATAAATTTAGGAAAACATTTTCATTTTCTATAAAATTAAATATGTTATTAACAATTTGAAGGCCAGAACATGGATAGAAAATTTTGTTTTATATAAAATTCTTAATAACTTAAACAACATTTTTTAAATGTATGGGAGTTTGAATTATGTATGACATGCCTGCAGCAAAAGTAGCTAATTTTCAGAAAAATTTTCTATAGAACAAAAAATTAAGAATATATTAAAAATTCGAAGATTAAGGAAGATTAAAATTTGTATATACAGCAATCAAAATTTTGGGAATGCATCATATTAGAGTATCCGAAAAATATTTTAGCAGAGCTCAATTTTTGCATTTTAAATTTGAAAAGGAATTTATAATTTTCAAAATTTTATTTATAATTTTCAAAATTTTAAATTATTTTTTTTTTTAAATTTTGAAAACAGTTTAAACATTATTGTTGTTATTAAATATTTTGAAGAAATTGTTTTATTTTTGTAATGCTTGAAATGTGTGGATTAGATTGTGGTAATATAAGGTTAAGTAGCGGTATTTATTTCTGAGTTTCAAAAGTCTTAAATATTGGTAAAAATGATTGAAAAATCTTTCAGGGTCAAGATGAGATTTAAATAATGATTTAAAATGGTACATCGTCATTAAAATTTATAACAGATTATGTAAATGGTTAAAAGATCATGTAATCTTTAATAAAGGGAATCCTCTTTATAAAAATGGAAACATTTGTAAGAGAAATTAGAGAAAATTTATTATAAATACGAGGGCGGATCAATAAGTTCGTAATTTTTCGAACTTCCCTCGTAGTTATATGAAATGCAACACTATTCCCATCAAGTACCACTGTTAATAGACTACTGTAAAATTTTGAGCAAGTGAAGTCATTTACTTTGCGTAAAAAATAGGATTTTTCTAGGTCCTTAAAATAGGCATTTGTTCGGTCAATAATTTCATCGTTGGAGCTGAATCTCTTTCCACCGAGCCATTTCTTTCGGTTTGAAAATAGGAAGTAGTCATTAGGGGCTAAGTCCGAGAATATGGCGGATGAGGTACCAATTCGTAGCCCAATTCATATAGTTTTGCCATTGAGACCATATGGGCCATACATATATTGAGACCATATAGGCCATATGGGGTCGTTTTCTTTTTAAATCTCCATTGAATCAGTCTAATAAGTTGGCATAATAGTCGACGTTTATTGTTTTTCCATTTTGAAGGTAATCGATGTGTATAGTCCCGCGTGCATTCCAAAAAACTCTTGCCATCACATTATTAGCCGACAAACTTACCTTGGCCTTCTTCGGAGCAGGTTCACCCGGAGAAAACCATTGTTTAGACTGCTGCCTGGTCTTCGGAGTACAGTAATGGATCCGTGTTTCATCCACAGTTACAAAACGCCACAAAAACTCATTCGGATTGCGGTTAAACAACTCCAAACAATTCTTTGAAGTTGTCACACGTTTACGTTTATGATCAATTGAGAGCAAACGCGGCACCCATCTTGCAGACAATTTTCTTAAACTCATCTGATCATTTAAAATCGAAACCACACTGCCATATGAAATGCCTATGGCATCAACAATCTCACGCACTTTTACTCTTAGGTCGGCCAACACCATATTGTGAATTTTTTCGACATTTTCGGGTGTACTGACCTCAATTGGCCGTCCAGAACATTCAACGTCACATGTACTTGTGCGATCACAACAAAAGTCAGTAAACCACTTTTTTTACCATTGAAATCGGTGTTGCAGAGTCCCCGTAGTATTAATCGAGCTTTTCCTTGGTTGATTGACGGCTTTTTTTTTGCAAAAAATAATGTTTAATGAGCGCTCGAAATTCACTTTTTTCCATTTTTAGAAAAATACACGAGGTTGTATGTTTTGAACAGCTGTTAAACGTAAAGTAAATGACGACACTTGCTCAAAATTTGTCAGTAGTCTATTAACAGGTGGCACTTGATGGGAATAATGTTGCATTTCATATAACTATGAGGGAAGTTGGAAAAATCATGGACTTATTGATTCGCCCTCGTATTGTTTCAAATATTTCCAAAATTCTTAGTAGTCCGCTATTTATTCAGCGAGAAAGTATGATTTTAAGAAAGTATATGGTGTTCACCTTCTAAAAAGTGTAATACATTTGTTCTATAATTGTTTTTCTGTAGCAAAACTGACGATTTTAGAAAAAAAAATTAACTAAAAAAATTTTATTTATTTTAATTACATAGAAAATTCAATATAAGATTAAAATAAATAATAGTGTAGTCTTGTAATAATTAGAAATCATGTATTATATTACTGGAAATGTTAAAAATGTTAAATGTTCAAAATCTTTTTGTGCAATTAATTTCATTGTTTTCTGTAATAAATGCAAGGAAGAGTTATTTTTGTTATTTAAAAAATAAATTAGAATATTAATAATTATTCTTATTTTTGAATAATAATTATTCATATATTATATTTGAAAGAAACAAATATTCTTTTCTAATTTTGTACATAAACTATTTCTTAGTACTCCCTTTTTTAATTTTAATTTAATTTTTTTTTAATGTTAATTTGAATTGAAAATATTGTTGTTCAATTAATTTCATTGCTTTCCATAATAAATATCAGAAAGAGTTAATTTTGTGATTTAAAAAATTTTAACATTTTTACTTTTTATAATTATGTTCAATACTAAACCTTCATTTTAAAATTTAAGTATTACTGGCATTATTATTTTAACAATTTTATGCAAAATAGTTTTAAAATTCTGCAAATATCTTATATGGAAAGTATAACTACATTGGCACACCGGGAAGTTGATATGTATCGCTTTTACTATCGAAATATGATATAGTTAGAGATAGCATCTTTTGAGTAACGCTTTAGTGGGGATTGGAAGATTCGAATTAGGATTTTTTATTAGACACTTTTTACTGCGTTATAGTAGATCTTAATACGTGACATACAAAATTCACTAAAGCGGAACAATCGCTTAGTGGCACAGTTCTTCCCGAACGGTGTTACTAAGTAGATCAGAATTCGATAGTAAAAGCGACGCATATAAACTTCCCGGTGTGTGGATATAATTACGCTTTCGATAGAAAATGTTTGCTGGGTACTATCTTAAACAACAACAAACAAATTTAAAAAGGATTTAACACGACTCTATTTGCATGATTATCATATCTACATATTTATATGGTTTGTAATAAACTCTTCGTTATTTTTCTTTAGTTTTACTTAGGTTATAAAAAAAGTTTCGTTTCTTTCTTTTAAACATGATTTGTGGTTGAAAGAAAAAAACTTTGAAAATCTAGAAGAATATATTTAAAACTTAATATGTGTTAAGTAGTTTCTTTTTTTTAAATATATATATATATATATATATATATATATATATATAAATATTTAACAAAAGATTAAGGTGGCATATATTTTGGTTAAAAAAATTGTGTCAAATATTATAAAATAAAATAACTAATAAACTAACTAACCAACTGTAAGGTTACACTTCGTCCAATCGACGACGTATTTTTTAATGTTATTAGTGTATTACAAGTTTATGCTGATGCACAGAAAGAATCTTCGGACCCCATCTTGATTTAACGATATCCGTACGTCCGGTTGACTGTCCATGCAGTGTTGCCAGTTTAGCCTTTTTAAGGCTAAAAAATCTACCCTTTTTATTTTGCTTTTAACCTCAACATTTTTGTTTTAGCTTCTAGCTTTTTTTTAGCCTTCTTTGATTTTTTAAATTGCCTTAAAAATTATAAAATATTAGCGAAAAAATAATTCTTAATTTGATATTATTATTTTTATAAAATTTTCTATTTAAGCATTTTTTTTTGTATATATTCGCACAAAAAATATTTATTTATATTTATGAATATATATAAAAAATATTATGAATATTATTAAAAAATATCTTATGAAAGCAAAAGTCACCCAAAATTTCGAAATGCCTAATCACAAAAAATTATTGCTTAAAAATTAAGATAAATCATTTCAAAACATTAGCTTTTCTAATGAAATATAACCCAAATTTTTGTGGGAACTTTTTGGCCGATTTTTTATTGGATCTTTTTGCTGAAAGCCGTTCTATGTTTAATTCGTAAATTTATCAAAGTATTTGTAAAAAAAATCAAAAACTAATGAGAACGAGATTTTTTTTTTTAAAGTAACTTTTTTGAAGTCTTATTTTTAGGAGCAATTGTTTTTTTTGACCTTTTCAAAGATCAATTTAGCCACTTTTTTTCTCACCTCCTGGCAACACTGTGTCAATGTAAATCTTCTCAATAAGCACACTAAGAATTAAAATTCAAGCACTTGAAATTTAACTAAAATTCAATTTGTATTACAGTAGTTATTTCCAGTATTTTTCAAGTAAATTGTTTTTTTTTTTTAAATTTGTGTTTAAACTTTATTTTGTTGTCAAATAAATTATAAGTTATTTTAATTTTTAATATATTCAAAATAAATTAATCCACATCGATAGACGGATTTCGATACATACCAGATTTTCACGTATTAATGGAAATTAAATTGTAGATTCTGCAGGAAAAAAAAGTGAATAAAAAGAATTATAATTTTAATTTTTCAAATTCTCTTTTTCCAGACATTTGAGAATGGAAAAATTTAAACTAAATAATATTCTGCAGAAACTCTTTAAAGCAAGTAATCAATAATGTCCTAAAACCCCATTTGAGATGAAAGAAAAATTAGTTTATCCATGAACGACTTCAAGAATCAGAAGAAATTGTTTGTTTTAGTATAAGTGACAAGAAATTTAAGTTATTTATTCTTTTTTTTTGTAGATTTATTCTTGCAAAATAAAAAATATTAATGTTTTCTCTTAAATTTGTTAAGTTCCATTATTTTGAATATCTGAATTGCGTTACTACTCGAAGATTGAGTTAAAGAGTATTTCCAAGCTTGAATTCAATTATTTTTTCGACATTAATTGCAATAAAATTCAATGGTTGAATTCAACAGTAAAGTAAAGCAAATTGAATTTATGACTGGAATTGAACTATTTCTTAACTTGAATTCAAGCAAAAATGCTTATTGGGTTGTGTGCTAATGAAATATGACACACATAATTACACTGGTCGGCAAAAAACACTTTTTTGTCCTCCTTTAAACATGGAATTTGACGTGCTGAACACGAATCTGCTTTCAGTTTTTTTTTTTATCGGATCTAGATTTCTTTATGGGCATGTCTGATATTTCCCCCTTAATAAGGGGGAATACATGAGTATATTTTACTATAACTCGAGAACGGGTTGGCTCATTAAGAAATTTTAAACACCAAAAGACGCAAATTATCTTCAATTCATCTTAAACTTATTTTTATACTTGCTTAACAGTTTCGGAGTTATTCAGAAATTAGTGTCGGAAAAAAATTTGCATGCAAAATTTAAAATTTTTTTTTCTGAAAAGTTTTTTTAAGAAACAAAACCGACAAAAATGTGTAGTTTTTAATCATTTATCATGAAGATAGTAAAACTAAGAATAAAATAAGCCATGTACCTTCAAAATATATGCACAAATCCTGATTTTATACATAAATGAATGAAAGTACCCATGTTTACATATAATTAAGTGGATACATACTGACGGAAAAAAATCAAATTTTTTTCTTCTTTAAATAAAAACACCCAATAGGACACACATACACATACTCCAGAGTTTGACCTATATTATATAACATTTTTGAATTTAGTCTATATGTTCTAAAATCCCAAAGGCTACTTCTGCAAACCGAATTCAGTTTCGAAAATTCTACTGTGTTCTAAAAAGTTTGAAAATGGCTTTTTCCAGACCTGAAATAAATGTGGACTTTATGGGCAAAATTAAAAAAAAAACATTTTTGGGGTTTTCGTCGGTTTTTTGGAAATTGTGGCATTCTTTTCACACTTATACGTTGCCATTTCAAATGATAAAGTCAATAATCGCCAAAAATTTCGTTATGACACCTTAACAAACTAGGATTTTATTAGAGATAAAATGATTATAATTTCGCCAAAAACCAATTTTTTTTAAATTTTACTTTAATTCCAAAATCAGAAAAATTATGAACTAATTTTTTTTTCACAATTTAGATAATTCTTAATTATTTACAAAAATATTGAAGCCAATATCTTTTATAGAACCAAAACTGCAGGAAGAAATTATTTATTTACTCATGACTTTTTAACATCCACATAAGAATACAAAAAAATGTAACCTTGAAGAAAGAAAGCAGAACTTTTAACAAGATAAAAATGGGAGTAGTCTTTTTAAACTATATCAACCAAATTAAGCATTACAGATACAAAAGCTAAACAATTTCAAAGCTTTAGGATTCGAAGCTTTTGGATACTTTTCATAGGTCTTATCGAGGGTTTTAAGAATATATAAAAATATCTGAAATGGTATAAGAAACAAAAATTTTGCAAGTGGTGAAAAATTTTGTATATCAGGGGTACCCTAATTTGGTTCCAATAGTTTCGATCCTGAAAGGTATGTAGCGGCCTCCTTTCAAACTTCAAATTGCACACTCCTCTGTTATGCTTATGTGAAATTTTGTGTAAATCCAACCTGCCTATTAGAAGTTATGGATTTATTACCAAAAAATTTCGATTCTGCCCCAATGTGCATTGTATCTCTACTTAATTGTAGGCATAAATGGGCACTTTCACTTAACTGTGAATAAAATCAAGATTTGTACATCAATTTTGATGCTACTTGGTTTATTTTATTCATAGTGTTACTTGCTTTATGATAAAGGATTACAATTTTTTGCTGTTTTCATTTCTTAAAAGAACTTTTGAGGAAAAAAAATTCTTCAATTTTGCATGAAAGAAATTTTTTTAGCAATAGTTTTTAAATAACTCCGAAACTACGAGTATTTATCAGATAAAAGAATAATGCAAAGACGACTTGAAGATAATTTTGGTCCGTATCTTTTGATGTTTCATCTATCAAAATTGTATAAACCGTTCCCAAGTCTATTACTTAATCTTGTTATATATAGTTTTATATACATATGTAGGTATAAATTATTATACTAAATTTCATTATCGGTGCATAATTGTCCATAGCTCCCTTATAAACTCCAATTCCAAAAAATACTTTAACGTATATTATTCCCATATAAATATTTTTAATTATTTATTTATTTATTTATTTTTATTAATATTATATTTAATATTATATTATAGATATAAGTATAGCTCCACAATTGACCATAGTTTTAATATAAGGGCCACTTCTGGGAATCATTTTGAAGTGCATACCAAATTTCATGATCGGTGTATAATTGTCTATGGCTCCCATATAAAAATTACTCAAAAATTACTTTAACGTACATAAATCCCTCATAAATATTTTTAATTATTTATTTATCTATTTATTTGTTTTTTATTTATTAATATTATATTTGGGTCAAACTATTTTTATATAAGTATATAAGACATAAGTATATAAGTATATAAGTATAGGTCCACAATTAACTATAGTTTTAATATAAGGCTCATTTCTGGGAATCATCTTGAAGTGAAATTAAATGTTATTATAAATTTGTATAATGCAAATGTTATTTTATAGAAATGTAAATCACGTTTATTACAAGAATTGGTCATAATGTCATTCACGTAAATACACATTGATACAGGGTATCTTATGGTCAGGCTTGACCGACTATAACTTTTTTTGCCATTTTTTTGGAATTTAGCGGTTTTTTGGCAAATCTGAAAATGATTTGGTATTTTAGCGATTTTTTTGTAATTTTGCAATTATTGTATTTTTTAATCAGCGTTTTTATTTTTCGTAATTTAACAATTTTTTTTGTAATTAGCGTAAAATAAACTTTATGTATTTTATAGTTTGTTTTATAATATTTTATAATTTTTTGTATTATAGAACTTTTATTTTATATTTGTTTTCTATAATTTGGAATATTTTTTTTTAGTTAGTAATTTTTAAATTTTACCGATTTGGAATTTTTTTTTGTGGTCTGGGGATTATTTTGAAATTTGGCGATTTTTTTTGTAACAATTTATTTTTTATTAATTTCTTATAATTAACAATTTTTTTGAACAGTATTTTTTGAAAATATTTTGTAATTGTTTTTTAATTTCTTTCTTTTTTTTATTTTATGATTTTTAGTTGTATTTTGGCATTTTTATGTATTACAGTTTATTCCTATTTGGCTATTTTTTGTATTTTAACATTTTTTTTTAAATTTTGGGATCTTTTTTTTAGTTTGACGATTTTTCTGTATTATAGCGTTTTTGTTTCCAATTTGGCAACTTGTTTGTACGTTAGCAATTTTCAAATTATTTTGAAACTAAATGTGTTTATTTTACTAAAATTGTAAATTTTATCTACATCCCCTCTTGGTTTTATTCTATATTTTTTATATGTTATTGCTGACACTTTAACGAACATTTGGTAGGAAAATTATAAATATTGAAGATATGTTTTTTAATTGTCCTTGAACCACGATAAAAAACTACAATTACAACTAATTTGAAAATTTTGGAGAGATTAAGATTTTGTATGTACGCACTCAAATTTAATCGAAATCGAAGATTTTGAAGTTCGGTGCGCGTTCGAAAATTTTCTCCCTTAGAGAATTCTTTTTTAAGGTTGAATTTTAAATATCAATAAAATTTAAAATTTCAAAAAATTCTTCTAATCGTATTATTTGTTGTACAGATTTGTTAATATTTATTTTTTTTCAAGAATATTTAGATCTCTTATGTGACCTTTTTGAACTGTTCAAATTGGAGACACTTACACATTCGTGGAATTTGAGAGTTTTTCAAAGATTTTATCGATGTGGACAGCTAAATAAGTATACCTTACTCTGTAACATGGTAATGAAAATCGGTATATTTTTTGGTATTATTCCATATTGTAAAGTAAATGATGGAAAGAACAAAATCATGTTCAAATTATTGTTTTTAAGTCTTTTCGAAAATTATATACTCGTAATATATTAAAATATAAAATTAAAAGTTCACATGTTAATAGCCCTCTATTTTACAGTAACATAAGTAAGTATATAAATTATGTTTATAAATCAGAAAAGTAACATAAAATCCCTACTTTTAAAGTACATATAAAAAAATTTTCTTACATCCGATTTTCCTCACACACACTCTTCTAACTATATTAACATTTTTTCTTCTTGTCGACTAAAAACTAACTTTTAATATTATTATTATGGTTTTTATTCTTCATTTTGTTCCAAAAAGAAGTTGTGTGATACAAGAACATGAAAAAAAATCAAAGAAAAAGTTGTATTGTCTTATTTATGACAAAAGAAATTTTAAAATTCCTTAGAGATTTTTTTTATAAGAACTACAAAAGAATTTTAATATCACCTATTTTTATGCAAAGTTACTTACAAAATTTTATTTTCTCGAATAGCAATAATATCATAAAAATTTCATTTAAATGCTAGTATCAGGAACAAGTAAGAAATATTCTGGTTAAAGTTTTAAGACAGACATAGTCAGGTAATAAAACCAAAAATGGAGTTCATAAAACATCAGACATTAACAAGTTGTTGAAAGGAACAACAAAAATATGATTCGTTGCCGTTTGTGGTGGCATATATAGTGTGGCACAAAAATAATACTAATAACAAAATAATAAAAACTGAAATGTTGTTGTTTGAGGAGTGGGGGAAGGGGGGTTAAATAAATCTCCAAGAAAGGAAACTACATGCATTTCTAAAAAAAAAAACAACAACTATCGCAAACATAGAAATAGGAAAAAATAAAATAATTTATAAAAATGGCAAATAGTAAGAGTGATATTACTTAAAATGCATAGCTGGTCGTCGTAGCTCTGTATTCTCTGCTGTGTGAAAAAAAAGCCTGTTTGCATGCCAGCAAGTCAGTACAGGAATTCAGTTCAACAACATGCAAAATCCTGGCAAAAATAATAAAATAATAGAAAAGTAACGAAATAAATGAAAATACAATTACTTAACATGGCTGCATAGGACTAATATGTTAGTTTGTATTATATTTGCTTTTGTATAGTCGCAAATGTCGTATATATTTAAGGGCGTCCCTTTAAACGTTTTAAAAATTCCCTGTAAGAAAATAAAGATTTTTACTTTTGTTACTTTAGGCTCTACAACAGCAAAAGTATTTTAAAAACTTCTTATTAGGAGAGTAATTGAAAAAAAAAAACTATACAAACATATGTATTAAGACTACTCCCCATATACTTTTATACATTTCACATAAAATGAAGGGTATATAAAAGTTTGTCATTTTATGCGAAACTCTTTAAATATGTATCCAGGGCCTCGAATTGAAAAATATTCGTGATAAATAACTTTTGAGAATATATATTTGTCTGCTTGTTCGTCTGTATGTTGAAATGGTTTTTTTTAAAGCCCATAGTCTAATAAATACATTTCTCTTTTAATACGTATGTTTCTTAAAGTGTCGCAAATCTTGGTATTGCAATTCAGCGAAATTCGTTTAGGTATGTACATTGGGGCAGAATCGAAATTTTTTGTCAATAAATAAATAACTTCTGATTGGCTGGTTGGATTTTCATACAATTTGGTATATACGTAGCAGAGGAGTGTACAATGTTAAGTTTGAAAGGGGGGCACAACAAACCCCTCAGGGGCGGAGCTAAGGGTGCTCAAAGTTAGGTACCTCTGACATAAATTTTTTTTAATCGCTTGCCAAATTTTAGTTTCTCGTCCGATTTCAAATATTACATGTCCTATTTATCTCTTATAGTTTTCGAGTTATTTGCGTTTGATTTTTTAAGCACCATAATTTTGCATGTTCTTGGTCCAGTTTTTTTTTGAAATCGGACGAGAAACAAAAATTTGGCAAGCGATTAATCAGAGGTACCTAACTTTGGGCATCCTTAGCTCCGAACCTGAGGGCTTTGTTGTGCCCCCTCTTCCAAACTTAACATTGTACACTCCTCTGCTATGCATGTACCAAATATCATGAAAATCCAACCAGCCGATCAGAAGTTACAGATTTATTTCCAAAAATTTTCGATTGAATGGTAGAGTTATAAACGATTTTCTAAAACAGCCTCAAAAATTTCTCCATTTTTTTAAGCATAAGTTCGTATTCCCGGAGTATATGATATACAAATTTTCATTATTAAATAAAATTAATTTGACAAGAATTTCTAGTCACATTTTTATGTATTTTTTATGAAAAAGTACTCAACTTAAATCTAAGAGTTACATTTTAAGCTTTTTATAGCAATAAACATATCGTTGTGGTCTACCGCTTGGGTTTGTGACAGAAAAACTTTAAACAAAAATTAAAATTTCGAAATGTCAGATTAAGCAACTGTCATATATATATATTTCATAAATTAAAAATGTTTCCTTAAAATTTATTAAATAAAAATTACATTTCTATTCATCGGGATTCGAATCCATATGAACACTTTAAAAGCTTCTTGCCTTGAATTCTTATCCCCTAGGCCACATTCCATTTTGAAATTCTGAATTCAAACAAGTTAGATCGCTATATTCGGCTATGCCGAATCTTTTATACTCTTCACCACCTTACCAGTGTTGTCAATTTACCCTTTTTAAAGTTAAAGCTAGCCTTTTTATTTCGGTTTTAGACTCAAAATTTTCGTTTTAGCTTCGAGTTTATCTTATATAAAGTTTGTTTGGTATTGAAAATGGGCAAAATCTATTAATAAACAAAAAAATGTATGGGTTAAATACTAGAAACGCAGAGTGTCCGCTGTAACTTCAGTTTATACTTTTCTGCTGATATCCCTTAAACAAAAGCATGTACGACAACGAAATTTTGTATTTCGGAGATCGACATAAACTCGAAAGCAAAAAAAAACAAGATGAAACATTAACGAAATTTCATACAAATAGTTCAAAGACCAATGTAAACTCGGAAACGAAAAACATTTTCACTTGCAATTTTCAAATTTATTTATACAGTTTCAAAAATCAATTATTTACTTTTAATATTGCTAAAGATGAGCCAAAATCTTGTCTTTAAGATAGTATAAAATCTTGTGATACAAACTTAACTTTTACAAGTCACATTATGAAAAATGCTTTAAAATCCAAGATGGCATTTAAATGAAGGCTTAAAATGGTACATTGTCATTAGAGTACACGCAGAGAAAAAACATGGTTACAGTATTATCACTACAACAATATTATATTCTCATTGTTAATTTCCTTGAATTTTAATAACTCTGTGTTCATGATAAAAATGGTTTTGTTTAAATTTTGTCATTTAATTTTTACACTCAATAATAATTTTAATATGGTTGATTGCAAAAAACATGTTTTTACATATTTTTACTAGAAACAAAATTTTTTTAATATGAAAAATATCATTTCCTCCATAACCATGTAAAGGTTTCTGTCTTTGTCCTTTTTCTTAAACCATATTCTGTTTATACACCATATTACTATTATTATTCCTATTACAATAAAATGTTTAAAATAAATATAATAATACTGGTTTGTTTTTAAATATGTTTTATTTTTAATGTTTGTTTGTTCACTGTAATTCTCATTTAGTTTTTATATGAATAAATATAAATAGACAAGGTTATACTTCAAGTAATACAAGATATTGATTAACTACTATTAAAGGGTTTAGTCAAAAAAAAAAAAAAAAAAAAAAAGGAAAAAAAAAATATCTTGAACCATACATTGTGGTACAAATTAATACAATTAATGAACAAATTATATATAAATATTTTCTTGACTAATGAGCACTTTTCTCTATTATTTTCAATAAAAAAATTTATAAAAATAATTTTTTATTAATACGTTTTATTTTAAATATAGCAAGATGGAATAATAATAGGATAAAATTAAATAATAATACATGGGATAATAGTATGATAAAATGGAATAATAATATAATGAGTTAGAATAATAATATAGTAATATCAAATCATAATCTGATAAAATGGGATAACGATGTAGTAAGACTGTTCAATTATACATAAAACTTAAATCATAACATGAAAAAACAAACCATAAAATCGTGCACAATATAACAAAATGGAATCATAATAATTATTACTTATAATCATTTCTATTTTTCGCTGTAATAATATATTCCAATCATAATATGTTGCTCTTAGATTATGGTCACTACAAGTATGTTTTTTCCTTGCGTATATGAAAAAGAGTATGGAAATAGTTATAGAATCGTATAATCTTTACTAAAAAGCAAACCTTATGTAAAATAAAAATATTTTATAGATAAATTAGCGAAAATCTGTCATAAACATTTATTATTGCTTTCTCTTTATTTCGCGAGAAAATATGATCCTTTGAAACGTTATGATGGTCAATAGTTTCATAAAATTTTTTTTCTTATATAATATACAATTTCTAAATTTTAAATTATTGCATTATTAATTTTACTTTTGAATTGTATTTTCTATGTACACAGAAAAAAGTCACCAATCACCAAATATATTAGTAAATAATTCATTCAATTAAAAACTTCTTTTAAATTTGCACCTCTCAACAAAATGATTAAATCAATTACTAAAAACAGAAACAAAAAGATTGATCAAATCAATCAAGCAGATAATTGAGTGAATTAAAAATTTAAGTGAGAAATAAAATTTTACTTAAGTTTTATTTTTATTTTATATTTACTTGAATATATTTATTAAATTTAGCTGCAAAATTAAACAATTGTGTTAATTGAAAAAGTACGCGGTAATAATTTTTGCTCTGTAATTAAAAAAATTAAAATTTTTGTAGTTAAATTTTTTTCTTTAATCGCGAATTTTGATATAGCAAAAACAATTACGTAACTACACTTTTTATAATTTGAACATCATAACGTTTCAAAGGATCAAACTTTCTCGTGGAGGAAACAAATGATTGCTGAGAATTTTGTAAATATTTTAAGCGATATTAAATTTTTATGACAGATTTTCTCTAATTTCCCTTTCAAACGTTTCCATTTTCATTTAAGGGATTCGTTTTATTATAGATTATAAGATTTTTTAACTATTTCTATTTTTATGTTAATGATGATGTACCATTTTAAATCTTCATCCAAATCAAATCCTAAAGGATTTTTCATAATTTTTGTCATAATTTTAAGATTTTTATAACTTGATTTTCTGCTATCTTAAAGACAAGACTCCCCTTTAACAATGTTATATGTAAATAATTGATTTTTTAAGTTGTGTAAAAAATTTTTAAAAATTAAGAACAATTTTGAAATGAAAAAGGCATATGAACTTTTCCTTTTATAACAATTATTTCAAACTATAAATTTTGAAAAAAATATAGTTATATGTAAATTATTATATTATATCGTACTTAAGTTTTTAAAATTGACTGATTGCTTATACACTGTGAAAAAAATTGTGTAATTTTGGCCAGAACATTAAATATATTCTAAAATATTGTCAATTTTAATGGACCCGTAAAAAATGACATTTAAGTCTGAATGGTGTTCAATATTCTACAATGTTTTCTATACATTAAATTATATGTATTTTCTATGCCAACATTTGAACTATGTTAATTTTAAAAAGTGCCCATATTACGGATTTCGTATTAAATGCTTCAAGTTTTTGAATTTGTCTATTGAAAATAATCAATTTTTTTAGTGTATTTCAGATTATTCACTTTAAGAAATAAATTTCTTTCTTTAAGCAATTTGTATATAAACAGTGAGTTATTTATATGCAAGTTATTTTTATTTGCAATAATCGTGCGTATGAACGTAATAACATTAGTACATTTAGTACATTTGGTACTCTTATTTTTACATAAATTAATAAGTCAACCTTAAATAAAATAAATTCTATACAAATATGATTAGAAGGCATACAAGTTAAAAGAAAACATAAAGTAAATTTTTACATTTTTATTATAACCAATAAAAACTATGGCAACACTGAATAATAAAAAGAAGTAAATAATTTATGCAGAAATCACCATAATTGATATTTGTGAGTATGTTTCAATTGATATATGTACTTTGGGTAATTTATTGATCCAACAGGGGAAAAATATTAAGAATGTTTAAAATTTTAAAAACTTTTTTTTTTTTTTTATAAATGGAAAAATTTTATCGTTATACTTAGTTTCCTTTTACTTTTTTTCTTCCAATTTTTATATGCGCACAGTCTACTGTGCACTAGTGTGCCTTCACTTAATTGTAGGTATACATGGGTATTTTCCCTTAATTGCGAATTAAATCAAGATTTGTGCATTGATGATACATTTCTCATTTTATTTGTAGCATTACCAACCTAATGAAAAGGAATAAAGATTTAACAATTTTTGCCAATTTCATTTCTTAAAAGAAATTTTAAAGAAAAAAAATCTTAAATTTTTCATGAAAAATTGTTTTCTTTCGACACTGATTTCTGAATAACACCGAAACTATTGGGCAAATAAAAAAATAATGTTAAGATTACTTGAAGATAATTTTCGTCTGCATTTTCTTGTTGTTTCATTCATCTAAACTAAATATAACGATAAAATTTTCTTGAGTTATGGTGAAAGATATTTGTGTAATTTGGCCTGCATGAAGAATTTAGAAGGAAACTTTTTAATTGGAAAAAGAAAGAGGTAATACAAACATTTGTTTATATGTTTATATTTGTACTTTTGTATTTTTTTATTAGAATTACTATAATAAATATATATGAAAAATAATGAACAAGATTTATTTGCTTTCCAATTAATTACGATGCGTTGACTCCATAATTGTTCTTGGTGACTTTAATATTCCAAACATTAAATGGTGCGAAACTCCTGATTCATGCTTTTTAGGCCCATCGATAAGATCGGAAACATCTATTGAATTACTGGATGCTATTGCTGATTTAGGACTATTCCAAATAAATAACATAGTAAACAAGCTTGGGAAATTACTTGATCTTGTAGTTGTTAATCAATTTAATATTAATCCATCATTAGCTGGTTAATCCAAATTAAATCACCTACTTTGTTCTGAAAATTGGTTCGAATATATTCTTTATAATAAAGTATGACCTCGTAATATTGACATCATTTTGAATAAATTCTATGATGGCTTATTTAAATGTTTTAAGAAATCAATACCAATGACAAGGAAAAAATTGCACATGGACTGCCTTGGAATACAAAGCAGCACAATGTCTTGAAAATTTTGAAAAACAAATATTATAGAAAATATAAAAAGTCCGGTTTATCTATTGATTATATGAGATACTCCATATTAAGATCAGTTTACAATTCAGAAAATATTCAATATTAGAATAATTATATTTTTAAGGTGAAAAGAAACTTTAAGAATAATCCAAAATATTTTTAACAATTTGTAAATTCTAAGCGTCGAGTCTCTGGATATCCGTCCATGATGAGATTTGGAGATAAAGAATCTTCAAATGATGTAGATATTTGCGATAAGTTTGTTGCTTTCTTCTCATCCGCCTATTCTGATAAGGAATTACAACAACTTACCAATTATACATATCGAATTCCTGTTGCAACCATAATAAATTGTCCAACATTAGATAAATCGATGGTACTGACTGCTGTACAGAATCTAAAATATTCTGATAAATGTGGATCTGACCGTGTTCCAATATTTGGTGGTTATTTTCTTGAAGTTTGGAGGAAATCTTATATTATATCTTTGTTTAAATCCGGAAGCAGATCTAACATTTCCAATTATAGAGGTATTGCTAAATTAAGTGTTATTTCAAAAATTTTCGAAAAGATAAATACTGAAATCCTTTCGCATCAAGTTGTATGTTATCTTTCGCCATTTCAGCATGGATTTAAAAAAGGATGTTCTACTACTACTAACCTTTTGGAGTTCACAACCTCAGTTATAACCGCATTTGATTTCTGTTTATAGACAGATACAATTTACACAGATTTCAGTAAAGCTTTCGATAAAGTAAATCACGATCACCTATTGTTCAAATTGGATAAACTCGGATTTTCTCCTGTTTTCCTTAAATGGATTTCCACATATCTTAAAAATAGATACCAATGTGTATTATTCAGAGAATGTACATCAAAAACCATTCCTGTTTTATCTGGTGTTCCACAAGGTAGTCATCTCGTTCCCTTATTATTCCTAATATTTATAAATGATTTACCAGCTTGCATTAAGAATTCTAGAATATTAATGTATGCTGATGATGTAAAGCTGTTTCATAGCTTTAACTACTCCCATCAATGTTCCTTACTCCAATCAGATGTTGACAATCTTTATGATTGGTGTATGATGAATCTAATGGATCTGAATTTAAGAAAGTGTAAACACATGATGTTCTACAGAAGAGGTCCAGTACTCTGTAGATAAACAATAAATGAATATCAACTTGATCTAGTCGAAGAATTTCTTGATCTGGGTGTGTTACTTGATTGTAAACTGTCATCCTTTAATTCTCACGTTTCGCAAATCGTTAATAAGGCAAAAGGAGTTCTAGGTTTCCTCAAGCGCTGTGGAAGAGAGTTTAATGATCCTTACGTTTCCAAGCAATTATTCACATCTCTCGTAATATCAATTCTGGAATATGCTTCCGTGGTCTGGGGTCCTCAATAAGAAGTTCATATAAAAAAATTTAATCGGTTCAGAAACAATTTCTCTTATTTTGTCTTCGTAATCTTCCATGGAATCCGAATATTAATTTATCATCATACGAAAGTCGATAACATCTCATTAATCTCCCTACTCTTGAAAGTAGGAGAAAATATATGAATATTTCATTTGTAATTAATTTGGTAAACGGTTCAATTAATTCTGAGTTCCTGCTTCGTAAGATCGAATTCGTAATCCCAAATCGTCTAATTAGAAATTATATTTCTTTAAAAATCAAATATTTTCAAACCAATAATGCCAAATTTGATCCCATGAGACATATATGCAATCAATTCAACTGTTTTTATAAATATATTTCTCAGTAAATCCAATTCGCATTAAGAGAAGTATTTTTAACTTAGTTAAATAATTTATTACTTTATTATTGAACGATTATGAAAAACATTTTATTGTAAATAGCTTTAAGAATAATATATATGTCATCAGCATTAGTTGTCAGTTTTAAAATGTAAGCCCTATTTTATTTTATTTTATTTGCCAATATTACAAATAATTCTGAAGAAAAATTGTTTATAAGTTGTCATTTGAACTAAAAACAAGAGCAACAAAACTATGAATTTTTCTTTACAAAACTATTTAGCATTGCCTTTTTGCTGCTGTAGAACAATTTAGCTTAATTTTTTGAATGATTTAGCATTTTACCAATTACATCATCTGGCAACACTGATATCAAATTGAAATCAATATATTGTTCAGTTCTATACAGATTCAATTTCGATTTGAACATGCCATTTTCAAATTGAACACATACGTATATAATACACTATTGACACTGAATGTTATCAGTTTACACACGTATGTAAACATTTTTTCTCTGGCTGGAGCACCCTTTAAAAATATATATGGGTTTTATAAAACATTGTTAGATTATAAATTTAAAAAAAAAAAAATAAAATCGCATACATGCATACATTCACTTATTTTGTACTCAAAAGCAACCAAGCTACATGTTGCCACAAAAAAAGAATTGCACACTTAGATACAAATACAACAGGATGTTGATTAGACCACCTAAGACATTTATGACATTAACTAAAGCTTATATTTCTCTTGCTCAATCGGCTATTTCTGATAGGTTAAAAAATGATATGTCAAAACTTGTTTCTTTTTTATTTCGAAAAATAACATTATATATTTTTTCGAAGAAGGCGAATTTCAAGAGTTATAACACTAAAAAGCTTTTAGCTACTTTTGAGTACGTTTTAAGGACAAAAGTCAAAACTGAATGGGCGACTAACAACCGATCGACACAATTTTTATATATATTTTATATTTTTTAGCCCTAATTGAAACTGCCGGTGGAACATATAAACTTTTGTATTTTTGGGTGGTCTAATGTTCATACAAGTTGAAAAGTAGGAAAGAAAGAGAGAAAAAAAAATATTGCTAAACAAACCACAAACCACAATCCACCACTCTAAAAAACAAACAAAAAAATAATAAATAACGAATATCTTTTAAAAATTAAATGTGTGTATGTGGATACATGTATTATATCGCCTACGAATATTTCACGAACATTTCTCTGGCAAAACATTCGAAAACGACTATCATTGCCGATCACAAAATGAGCTCCTTGTGCTTATCCGTCGCTCACTTTGTGGCAGAAAATCTTTCGTTCTCGAAAATTTGCTTATCGTATTAATAGTGAATATTTAGCGATATGAAGAGCGAAATGTAAAAATATACTCATGTTGTCCATATTTATTAAAGTAAGAAGGTGAAAATTGCATTCTTATAACTTGAAGTACTCATAACTCGTAAACTATGAGCTATTACTTTAATAACGAATAAAGATGCTACTGAATCATTATCAAAATTATTTAAACATCAAGTGTGCTGATAATCTTGATTTATGACAAAATTTTTTCTTAATATTAAAATTTGTACATAGTGCATACATATCGTCACCTAAAATACAAAAGACCGTAACAACAATTTTTAATTTTTTGCTTTAAATTTAAACAATTAACCCTCGTATTTTGTTAATCGCTTCATCTCACTTTTAAAAACAAAAACAATGAAAATTTTTTCAGGGAGGTGAAGTGTTTTACAATATTAGGTCCTAAGTAAAATTTTTAATCGTTCACCTAAAGCAAAAATAGATAAAGCATTATACCAAATTTTTCTTAAATGGAACAAATTTTACAACTGTTTCGTTTATGAAGTTGATGTTACGGCCTTTTGACTTTTCTCAATATTGAAGTAATTTTTGAAGAAATGAATATGAAATTTTTTGTGTTGATGTTGTTTGGGTCAGTATTAAAGCCCTAAGTAAGATGATTTGAAAAGCTAATCCATTTGCTTTTTAAGTGTGTTGTTCATAGCCAACATGTACAATAACAATAAATATTGTTTGTTTATACTGTTCGTTGACCGAAGCAAGGCAAATAGAGTCGTCTGCATGAGCGATTGCAAATACAGGCGTTCAAGGCATTTGTCGCTAACAAGTGGTGTGGCAAAAAAAAAAGCAAATAATACAAGACATTGAGAAAGTGTTTAAGATGCGCTAGTTTTTTAATGATTTACTTATTTTTTTGTAATACGTGGCAAAAAATCTTCACAATGTGTGGAAAGAAGTTTTATAAATGTTCTTCCATACACACATACATATATATGTAGGTCTATATTTTATTGTTGGTTTTTCTTTTTTTTTTTCTTGATTAAATGTAAAAGGGTTAATTCATATAATTCATATAAGTAATTAAAAAATTACTCATAATTAGGAATTAAAAAAGTAATTGAAACCTAGAAATTAATTAATGATTAATTTTCGATATCAAATAATGTTGGAAATTATTCGAAATCGAAATTGCTATTAACTTGTGATTATTATCATTTACAATAGTTTGAAAACGATAGTTTTAAATTTTGTTTCAATTTCGCCCAGAGGCGTCATCAATGTTTTTCTTTCAATGATATTATTTTTTTTAACAAAATAAATTAGCAATTTTGATATATATACTATTTACAAATATCTTTAGACAAATACCAACATTACTTACCAATTTTTCTAAACTTTGTTGTTATGTTATTTTTTATTAAAAATTACTGAAAATTTAACTACCCAGCAAAGTAACAAGCAAATGCTTCAAAAAAAGAACTTTTTCGCCACTTCAAAAGTAGAACTAAGTGCATATTTTGCCCTTTTTTGGAAGCTAATAAAAATTACTTTCCAAAATGCGAAAGCAGATGAATTTTTAGCAGGAAAAAATATGAATAATTTCTAAGAAAATATATATTTCATAAAATTCAAAAGTATTTGTATTATCTATTAACAAAGCTAAAACCATATTTTTACTAAAAGAATTTATAAATATGGTTTTAAGAAAAGTACTACAAAAGCAATAAATAAGAAGCATACAGGAAAAAAATGCTACCAATGACAAGCATGAATTAAAAAATAACTCCTGCAGCTGTTTTTAAGCACAAAGTACTTCTTTCCAATTACAACACAATATTAAATCATGACTTTTTCAACTCTATTTCAGTTCCTTTTTTTTTCTAGGTAAAATAATGAATTTTAATGCGCAATATTTTACAACCAAACGTCATGAATTATGATTCAAGAATGACACTTGATTCTCTTTGTTTGCAAGCACAAACAAGAAAATACGTAATAAATCCTCAAAAAATTGAAAAGAATGGATAATTTCTCGAAGAATTTAGTTTCGAGGTTTTATTCAGAAAAGTTAAATATTGCGATATCGTTATTTTTAAAATTTTCAAATATAATGCGAATGAAATTATCGAGAAAAGCTCGATGCTACGAAGATTTATATTTAATATAATTGTCGATAATTTCTCGAACGTTTAGTTTAGAAAATTGTTCGTTTTTAGCAAACATTCGCTAATATCGAAATTCAGGTGAGAGATATATGTGACCAGCTGATCAGAAACTTTGTTAATAATATCGGCTTTGAACATTTCACGAACATTTCTCTGATAAAACATTAGGGAACGACTATCGTTGGCGATCTGAACATAAGCTCCTTGAGCTCACCCGTCGCTCACTTGGTGGTAGCAAAACCTTCGTTCTCGAAGGTTAGGTTAACGTATTAATACGAAATCTTTGGCGATATCAATAGCGAAACGTCAAAATATTCGTTACTAATTCATTTTTAATATCAGAAAATGTCGAAAACTATTCGATATCAATATAGCTAACAATTTTTGATTATTATCATTGGAAA
Source organism: Protocalliphora azurea (assembly GCA_932274085.1). Taxonomy (NCBI): domain Eukaryota; kingdom Metazoa; phylum Arthropoda; class Insecta; order Diptera; family Calliphoridae; genus Protocalliphora; species Protocalliphora azurea. The sequence continues at coordinate 140,436,484 of OW026521.1, read as the reverse complement.
TCGTTTGAAAATGATCGTTTTCTATTTTGTTTCATTTCCATTTTGTTCTCAATTTATTATTAAAAGCTGATTAAATTTTTAAAATTATGTTTTATTTCAAATTTAATACAATACAACTAATATTTAAAAAAATATATATAGAATAAATTACATTTTAAAAATAATAATTCAATTATTGAAAAAAAAAAAAATAATAATAGTGGGTGATTCAAGTAGAGATACTTTTTTCAATAGCCTTTTTTTTGACAGATCACGTGTGAGTCGTGTCATGCTGTCATGTTTAGTGTTGTATGGCATAATGGAAAGACTTACGCCTGAACAACGTCTACAAATCGTTCAACTTTATTACGAAAAGTCACGTTCTGTGAGGAATGAGTTTCGTGCACTTCCTCAACTTATGGTAAATATAATTGGCCCACTGAGCGTACTATTCGCAGCACCATCACCCATTTTGAGACTCAGCATTCATTATTGGATAATATTCGACCGAATAGACCACATCCAGCACGCTGTGAAGAATATATAGCGGCCGTTGCTGAGAGTGTACACGAAGACCGTGGAGAGTCGGACTGACGTATGGAACGACTTGGCGCATTTTACGTCGAGATCTTAAATTGAAAGCGTACAAATATGTGGGCCGGTGGAATCATCGGTCCAATATTTCTTTAAAAATGATGCCGCTGCGAACGTAACCGTCAATGGCGACCGTTATCGTGCCATGATAACCTATTTAACTATAACTATTTGATGCCTGAAATTGGTTTCAGCAAGACGGCGCCACTTCCCACACATCGCATCAATCAATGGATTTATTGAGAGAACACTTCGGTGAGCACGTAATTTCACGTTTTGGGCCGGTCGATTGGCCACCAAGATCGTGTGATATCACACCGTTAGACTTTTTCCTGTGGGGATATGTAAGGTCTAAAGTTTATGCGGACAAACCCGCTTTGATTCAGGCCTTAGAGGAAAACATCACGCGTGTCATTCGCCAGTTACCAGTCGAAATGCTCGAACGAGTCATCGAAAATTGTACTCAACGGATGGACCATCTGCGACGTAGCAACGGCCAACATTTGATAGACATAATCTTCAAAAAATAAATGCCAAAGAACGTTCTTTCAAATGATAATAAACATTCCCCATTAAATTTGAATTTTCTGTATTTTTTTCTTTAAAAAAGTAGGGAACCTCGAAATGGATCACGCTTTATATATATATATATATATATATATATATATATATATATATATATATATTTTATTAGATATATTCATTTGTACCATTTGTAGTTCAAATTCAAAATATCTTATATTGGTTGGTTTGGTTATACACCGGGTATAACCAAACCTTGTCTATTAATATTTATTCATATATGAACTAAATGAGAATTACATTGAAGTTATAAAACAAATATATATATATATATATATATATTTAAAAACAAACAAGTATTGGAGTTTGTGAATAATAATATTAATATGGTTTAAAAACAGAATATTTTTAAGAATAAGGAAAAGACTGCAAATATTTAATGGTTGTAGAAGTAATGATATATTTCATATGAACAAAATTTTGTTTCTGGTAATAATATTTAAAAACATATAATTTTTGCAGTTAATTATATTAAAATTCTTATTGAGTGTAAACATTAAATGACAAAATTGAATTAAAATCATTGTTATCATGAACACAGAATTATTAAAGTTCAATAAAATTAACAATGAGAACATAATATTGTTGTAGTGATAATGCTATAACCATGTTTTTTCTCTGCGTGTAAATTGTGAATAAAACCTGTAGATCTGACTGGTACTGGAACAGAGCTATTATTAATTTTTCTGTTGTACAAATCCACATCTTTTATATCAAAATATTCTGATTTAATTTACAACAAAATAAATTAGGTATTCTATAAATATGCCATTTGGCAATGTCTTTAGATACTTACCACTTTTTCTAAATTTTATTCTTATATTATTTATTGTAACTAAAATCATAAATTTTGAAGCGCAATATTTTACACTAACAAGAAAATGCTCTATTTTTTTTTTATTTAAATGAAAAATTAAAAAGAATTGTTAATTTCTTGAGAGATTAATTTCGATATTTTATGGAGAAAAATTGAATAGTCTATATCGCTATTTCTAAAATTCTCAAAAATTAAGCGAATATTTACTTGCAAAACATACGCTGAAACTTTGAGTCAGTCGGGAATACAAATATACTTGACCTAAAATTAATTAGGAATGTTCGCAATAACGAGGAATTTTCGAAGTAGATAAGTTCGAGAAAATAACGAAAATTATATAAACTATGAATGTTTGTAACATCGTGCCTTACTCGATAATTTCTCGATAGTAAACAGTAATTTTCGATAAATTTCAAAATATCAATTATCGCAATATTCAAACTTTTTAGATAAAATCTCGAATGTAAATGTTTTGAGAAATTGTCTAATCTATTCTTTTTAATTTATCGTGCTTTCGTTACTTTAATCAAAAAAGCAAAGCACCGCGTGATCTATTTCGAGGTTCCCTACTTTTTTAAAGAAAAAAAACGCAGAAAATTCAAATTTAATGGGGAATGTTTATTATTATTTGAAAGAAAATTCTTTGGCATTTATTTTTTGAAGATTATGTCTATAAATGTTGGACGTTGCTACGTCGCAGGTGGTCCATCCGTTGAGTCCAATTTTCGATGACTCGTTCGAGCATTTCGACTGGTAACTGGCGAATGACACGAGTGATGTTTTTCTCCAAGGTCTGAACCAAAGCGGGTTTGTCCGCATAAATTTTAGACTTTACATATCCCCACAGGAAAAAGTCTAACGGTGTGATATCACACGATCTTGGTGGCCAATCGACCGGCCCAAAACGTGAAATTACGTGCTCACCGAAGTGTTCTCTCAATAAAGCCATTGATTGATGCGTTGTGTCTGAATTGGCGCCGTCTTGCTGAAACCAAATGTCGGCATCATTTTTAAAGAAATTTGGACCGATGATTCCACCGGCCCACAAACCACACCAAATCGTTGTTTTTTCTGGATGAAGTGGCAGTTATTGAATTTCTTCAGGTTGATCTTCGTCCCAATTTTGTTTGTTTACATACCCATTGAGCCAGAAATGGGCCTCATCGCTAAACAAAATTTGCCTCGAAAAAGTCGGATCTTCTTGGAACTTTTCCCATAGAGCGAAGCGATGTCTCTTGGGAAGGTTAAATAAACTAACAAAATTTGATAACTTCTTCTGGCACCATCATCATATAGAAACATTCTTCAATATCGATTTGCTGCCATAAACTGAGAGATAGATGAGCTCTACTAGTTCATTCTCGAAGAGAGTTGTCAGTTTTTCTTTAGCCTCTGTCGCCAAGTTGCTAATCAGAAATCGCCAAAAATTGCCAAATTAAAATTTTGTTTGGTTTTTTAAAGAAACATTTCGTATAATTTATAAATGTAAATTCAGCTTTAACAAAGCCAACCATAATTGCAATAGCTAATAATAACTAGTTGCAAAATTTTAACAAGCTGGCCACCCTATTGGTAAAGCAAATTCGAGTATGCTGAATTCAATGGTGGCAGCCGTTTTTCGAAGTTAGGGCTGATATTCGCGATATTTGGGTTTAAACTTAATTATTAATTAATTATTAAAAATAAAAGGGACATCATTTATGTATATTAAAGAATAAAAAGATTTAATATATACTCCAATCATAAATTATGTCAGTTTCAACCCGATTTTAATAGTTTTTATATTTTTATTTGAAAAATTGCCCATTGGTAACACTGGTTAGCTTTCTTACGGAATTGAAGTAACATTTTTTGCTAGTTTAAAGTTTTCTTTATTGGCATTTAAAATATATTTGATATTAAGAATTTATTATTCTACGCTTCAATGGAATCTTAGTTATTTATATTGTTTAAATTCAAAAATTAAATTATTAAATTTAAGCTAAAAAACTTAATTTTCTTAAACCCTTTGTTTTCCTTTCAAAATGAAATATCTTAAAAACGAGCGCTTTAAAAAATGGTTAAATCAGCGTCGATTTAGTTAAAACAATGCACAGTGGTCGAAACACCCATTTTAGCGGCATTAAATTCGTAACTGTAAAATAACGTAGTCTAGTGTTGATTTTTGTATTGAATTGCATAAAGAACTAATTTCTACAGAACTTGTGCTTTGGTAGAGATTGATTGAATGCCACGCCCACATTTTACGTCCAATTTTTTGAAACACTTATTTTTCACGTAACTAATGAAGCAAATTACATCAAATTCAACACAACATATAACACAAAATATGCTCTACAATTAAAACAGTTCTTTTACTGAGAGCCACGACTCCATTACTCCTACTTTGACATACTGTGTTGGTATATTTGTGATAATGTTACCTTATAATTTTAGAACTTATAAATATGAAATTTTGGTCGTATATAGTACACATAATTTTATTATAAGATATGCCAGACCTTTTGGGTGCCACGAACATATTTCACGTCCCTTTTAATATATATGAGCCATAATATTACATTGATACTTTCATATATGCACTTTAGAGTAATTTCCGAAAGTGAGTCTTATATGGAAGCTATAGCTAAATATGGACCTATACTCAGAAAATTTCTCATTTTGCTTTCTATTTGTAATAAAATCATAACCATAATACTAATGTTTATATGGGATTTATACACTTTAAAGAGATTTTTCGGCTGATGGATTTATATGGGTATTATGATTAATAATGGATCGATCTTCATTAAATTTGGCACACATATTTATAATTATATGGAACATATTTGTGCCGAGTTTCATTAAAATATTTGTATATTACAAACATTTATGAGCGTTAAACTCCAATTCCGGTAGAACAATTGCATGGGGGTTAGGTGAAATAATGATACGATCATAACCAATTTTAATAGGCTTTGTCCTTGTACTAAAATAATTATTCTTTTAAAATTTCACAAAGGGTGCGTTTGGGAATTTTCACTCTGTATAAAAAGTGCATTAACAAATAAACGGGCAGATTATTTTGGACATTTCACGGCAACAATAATCTAAGTTAATAAACGAAAAAAGAATTGAACCGAATACTATCGAATCTCAATAGTTGCAGTCCACTAAGCTGTAGAGTGTAACTCTTTAAATATGCTATCATAATTGCTACTTTCTGCAATAAATTTTTAATAAACTAAATAAATATGGGTCACAAACATTCATTCCTTAATTAATACATTTCTTACATTTTCGAAAGAAAATTATAGTTTTTAAAATTGGTAATCAACTGCGTTAAAAATTACCAAAAACCCACAATGAATAAATAGACGCAATACACCGTGCAACACGAAAAAATATAACCATATACGGACACCACTACGTGATAAAAAACCACAAAAAAAATACCCGTGTTTCCCAGTTTTGCCCAAAGTCATGCACTTTTTTATTGGCCCCCAAAGATTTGGGGCCTCGGTGTCATTTTTGCAAAAAAAAGAACATTTTCTCAGGCTCATATCTTGCAAACCGTTCGGAATTTTGATTTACTCTCTGAGGCAAAGTTGTAGCTCTTGTCATAAGGGACAAAAATTGTGAACATATAAAATCAAAAAACTTCATCTTCAAAATCAAAATCGCATAGGTAGCAAACCCGAAAATATCTTCGGGAAGTTTTTCACTTTTGTGGCTACCTTAGCGCTACCTAAACGATTTTAAGAATCATTCTTTATGTTCATTCATTATGTTCTAGAAAGTTATTTATTGAGATCTTAGGTACATTTTTATAGTTTATAGTTTCCATGAATTTTGAATGGTTTGCTACCTATGGACCTTAACAGGGGAAAAAAGGTAAAAAAACGAATTTTCTAAAGTTTTTTGCAATTTTGATCTTGAACATGAAGCTTTTTTGGTTTTATATGCTCACAATTTTTGTTCTTTATGACAGGAGTTACAACTTTGCTTCAGAGTGTAAATCAAAATTCCGAACGGTTTGCAAGATATGAACCTGATCACTTTTTTGCAAAAATGATACCGAGGCCCTAAATCTTTGGGGGCCCATAAAAAAAGTGCATGACTTTGGGCAAAACTGGGAAACACGGGTCTTTTTTTTTTGGTCTTTTATCACGTAGTAGTGCCCGTATATGGTTATATTTCCATGACTTAAAAAAATTACACACAGTGATATTCATTCAATGCACCTACTGCAACATATGTCATTTTTGACAGCTTTCAGCTGTGCGAATAAAATATAAGTAAAAATGTCAATTTACTTAGTGAAGTATTGGTAATAGTGTACAGCATAAAATATTTATCGGTTTAAAGCTTTCAAAATTTGAATTAAATGTGGCCATTGTGCAATGGGTGGCCACATTTTCGAACACAGTTTAATTAAATAAAAAAAAAAAAAAATACAATTTAAAATACACCTTTCTGACATATATGTAGCTCTAATTTAGGTCAACAACTTTTAAAATTTATTGAACTTTATTATATTTTTTAAAAAATAATTCTAACATTATATAACAATATTGGTGCTATTAAACTTATAAATTACTTCAAAGAATTAATTTATTCATGAACTTTTTTATTTCATTGTGACCTAAATCAATATCCTTAATATATTTGAAAGAAGATGGAAAACAAATTAATATATAAGTATTGTTTAATATAATTTTTTGGGGATACAATTTCGTAAATAAGTTGAAGCTATTTACAAATTAAGGCTCTTCATTTTGCTAGATAGACAAATACTAAAAATAGTCGATTTCTGGTAAGAAAACTTAATAGTTTTTCTCACAAATGCCTATTTAATAAAATTTTAAAAATTAGCAAAACAAACTACCATCTCGCTTATAAATCGCCAAAAAAATTCGCCATGGCGCCAAACGGAAAAATCAGTCGCCAAAAGCAAATAAAAATCACCACGTTTGGCGAAAAATCGCCACATCTGCTAGCCCTGTTCACGAAACGCCTTCGATAGTCATTCTCGAAGATTTTGTTAGAGAAATTTTGGCGATTTATTCGAAGGCGATAACACTATCGAAGTTTGTGGTCAAGCGGGTGTAAAGGTATGTATGAATGTTTTTGTCTGTATACAAACAAGTATTTTTTTTTATTATTTTTGGTTAGTTCTCAAAAGTACCCTTTTTTCGTTTCTCGATTTAGTTTTGTTTTCATTTTAATTTACTTATGTTACGATCAATGTTATTTATTATTGTTAAAAAGAAAACCAACTTCTCTATGAACACAAACAAAGTTATACCTTTTTTCAACTATTTTATAACTGAATTGAGAAATTAAGTCATGCAAATTTTTTTGCTGTATGATCTTTGTTATTATTAAAACATTTTTAAGCAACATAAAAATGTGGTCAAATTAATGTAAACTTATAATAACCCAGCGAAAAGTTTTACTTCCTGGTAAGCTAGCAGGTATAATTGGAAGCAAAAATAAACTACTTATTTTTTGCCTGAACAACTCGTTATTTTTGTTCGAGTTGTCCAAAAATTCATGTAGTTATTTTTTTTCTCTAGGAATGCTCAAAAATATTTACCTAAACGAAAATAAAAAAAAAAGAAAAACAAAAAAATTTTGCCGTCATTGAGATTTGAACTTGGACACAAATTAATCATTCGCTTTTAATGACTAACGTCTTACTCAGAACACCATCTCATACTTCATTTTCTAAGTGACAAAAACTTTTTTAATATAAAATATATTTTTACACATTTTGTTAAAAAAAGTAACAGCATCAGAATGGGCTTAAACTAACAATCTTCTGGTTGTTAATATAGCGCTCTCGTCAACTGATCCACGTGATTGTAATATTACTATGCTATTATACTATTGAGTACTTATTTATGTAATATTAAATAGGCAAATAATAATGACACCTCACTACCAAGAAACTATTTAATAAGTAGTTGCTATTACCGAGAACAAAACACTTTTTGCTGGGAAGTGATATGTGTTAATTTTTTTGCTGGCTTTAATTTAATTTATCAGAAATTCAAAGTAAGCTCAACTAAACTGATTCATATTGCTTCAAAGTTAGCAGAAGTGTAATGAAATATTTTAATATTTTTTCTTTCTTTATTTATTCTTTTGAAGGATACATTTTTGGAAACTAAACCTCTTTTGCAAATTGCCTAGAGATTATTTATTTATTATTATTTAAATTAGCCTATCTTTAGATGTTGCCAAATTGTTGGCAACATTTTGTTATTTTTTCCCATGCTATATTATTCCTTTTGTATACCCTTAAGAAATATTTCCTCAAGTGGTACACAAAAACTCAATTTGTCGTTAGAAAAAAAAAAAAAAGAAATATAAAATTGGTAAATTCAATAAATTTAAATATGGGTCACCTCCTTTAGTTTTCTATGTATTTACATTTTATTGGATAAGTAGCGTATATTTATACCTATATATTTTAATATAGAATTTTCTATTTGAGTATAAGTATTTTTAAATATTTGTTCGTAAAATTACAGATTTGAGTTTATTTAATTCCAAGCATAAATTTAATTTGAAGCATATTTGAGTCGCTTATTTTGAAAATGGTGAAGTTAAGTATGAAAATATTTCTATTTTATTATTATTTAATTGTTTTCCTTTATATTAAAAGATTTTTGAATGAATAAATAAAAAAACTTAAGATAAAAATTACTTAAAAATCAGAGACCATATGTGTTATAAGTTTAAAAAAATAAATCAAATTTTAATTGTTATTTTTGATTTTTATTTTATAGTTTGAAAAATAAAAATTTGTTTTGATTTTTTTCAATAAAATTCAAAAATAAAAAACACTTTGTGAGTTTTAAAATATATAGTAAATGAAAAATGAAAATCAAATAATGAGTTTTATGTTTTCAAATGAAAATAAAAAATAAAAATAATATTAATTTAAGATTTTTATTTTTGTTTTAAAAAATATAAATATAATGTATTCAAATTTATATTGAAATGCATAGAAAATATATACGAGGGCGGATCAATAAGTCCATGATTTTTCCAACTTCCCTCATAGTTATATGAAATGCAATATTATTCCCATCAAGTGCCACCTGTTAATAGACTACTGACAAATTTTGAGCAAGTGTCGTCATTTACTTTACGTTTAACAGCTGTTCAAAACATACAACCTCGTGTATTTTTCTAAAAATGGAAAAAAGTGAATTTCGAGTGCTCATTAAACATTATTTTTTGCGAAAAAAAAACCGTCAATCAAACCAAGGAAAAGCTCGATAAATATTATGGGGACTCTGTACCATCGATTTCAATGGTAAAAAAGTGGTTTACTGCCTTTTGTTGTGGTCGCACAAGTACAAATGTCGCTGAACGTTCTGGACGGCCAATTGAGGTCAGTACACCCGAAAATGTCGAAAAAAATCCACGACATGATATTGGCCGACCGAAGAGTAAAAGGCAGTGTGGTTTCGATTTTAAATGATCAGCTGGATTTAAGAAAGTTGTCTTTCAAGATGGGTGTCGCGTTTGCTCTCAATTGACCATAAACGTAAACGTGTGACAACTTCAAAGGATTGTTTGGAGTTGTTTAACTGCAATCCGAATGAATTTTTGTAGCGTTTTGTAACTGTGGATAAAACATGGATCCATTAATATATTCCGAAGACCAAGCAGCAGTCTAAACAATGGTTTACTCCGGTTGAACCTGCTCCGAAGAAGGCCAAGGTAAGGGGATGGCAACAGTTTTTTGGGATGCACGCGAGATAATCCACATCGATTACCTTCAAAAGGGAAAAACAATAAACGGCGAATTTTATGCCAACTTATTAGACCGATTTAATGAGGATTTAAAAACAAAACGATCCCATATGATCAAGAAAAAAGTTCTTTTTCATCAAGATAATGCACGGGTGCACACGTGTGCAGTCTCAATGGCAAAAATCTATGAATTGAGCTACGAATTGGTACCTCATCCGCCATATTCTCCAGATATAGGCCCTAGTGACTACTTCCTATTTCCAAACCTAAAGCTCGGTGGAAAGAGATTCAGCTCCAACGATGAAATTATTGACCAAACAAATGACAATTTTAAGGACCTCGAAAAATGCTATTTTTTACGCAAAGTAAATGACGACACTTGCTCAAAATTTGACAGTAGTCTATTAACAGGTGGTACTTAATGGGAATAGTGTTGCATTTCATATAACTACGAGGGAAGTTCGAAAAGTCACGGACTTATTGATCCACCCCCGTATTTTTCAATAAACTTCGACTAAGTATTACACAATTTCTGTGATATCTTCAGAAGATTTGGCGTGCAATATTTTTAGATTAATCTAATGAATATTTTAAAATAAGTATTTGTTCGTAGATGACATGGAGGGAAATTTGAAGCGAAAGCTTTAATTCTGAGTCTGAGACATCCTTGATGTCTTTCCTTTAATATATATATATATTGCGTTCTTAACTGTTATTTAAGATTTATTTTATTTAGTTCCAATTAAACTTCAGATATTCCTTATAATCTCTTTCTAACTGAAATTTTTCGTATTCTTTATTCGTATTCTATATTTACGTAAAAACATTAATATAATTTCCTATGAGAACATAGTCAAATGGATCATTTATGCGTTTCGCAATACTAATTTGAAGTCACTCGGGAAGTCACCACTTTTCATTTCAAAGTTTAGACCCGGTGCCCATAGCACTCCAGAGCCGAGTGATTTCGGTATTTTCACATACACAAGCTAAACAGTTGAGTATGAATATAAAACAGAAAAATTATTTAGTGTTCAAGCTTTCAACAAAGCAAAATCATGTCGCATGGTTAAACAAAAACAAAACACATATCAAAGAGCACAAGAAAAAATTATTATTTTTTAATTAGTTTATACACAGAAAAAAAAAAAAATTCATATATTTGAAAATTTTTTTCATAAATTTTATGAATCGAACATGACTTTTTTTCACGCACACAAATAAAATTTTGTTCATAGATATTATTAAATTATTCATAATGAAAATTTTGCAAAAATTTTATTAAAACTTTGTTTTAATTTTATTAGATTTGATTGCAAATACATTAACAACAAATGCCTTAAAATGGCGAAATTCCAAGGAAAATCTGTTAAAAAATAATGATTAGAAATTTGCATAATCTTGCTGGCATTCTGAAGCACATCATTTTGATAAAAAGCGCTTCTGTTTTATTCCCAAAATGTAGCTAAAAATCATTAAAAACTTAAAATTTTCCGAAGAAAATTTCAAACATTTTTTTACAAACTGAAAATATAAATGAAAATTTAAACAAGTTTTTCAGTCTTCTTGACTTATTTGAAAAAAAATATAAACCAAGTTTTAATGCTTAAGAAATTATGCTTAAATGTTATTAGCTGAAATCAATGAAAAGTAAATTTATATATTTATGTACAAACTTTTTTCTGTGAAGTTTTTTGTTGAATTTTTTTAAAACAAATAGAAGGGACAAATCAAATAACAACAACATTGTTCATTGCTACTTAATAAGTGGCTAAACAATAACAACTATACATTGCTTGATTTACTACCTAACTGATAGCTTTAAGCATATAAACAATAATAATTGAAAAAGGATAATACAAAATAATTGTAAAAAAGCTTTATCGTAAACCATTCGTCTTCATAACATATAGGGAAAATAAGTTACAGATACTATTTCCCGAAAAGCTTTAAATAGTTGATATTTACCTCGCTTCCTTGAAAAAATCAACGTGCACCTTTTTTAGCTTATGTGGGGCTAAAAGAGTAAAACTTTTCTAGACGCTCGGATATTTATGCAATATTGATTACTTTCTAGTGGAATTAATACACAGGAATTTTTCAATCTCACGATCTCATATGTTGGTGTTGCATAATAATTGTATGCACAGCATCAGCGTTTTTTTTTTAGCAAAACAACCGTTTTTGGAAGGCTTTCACAAAATTTATTCTGGAGCCAACAGTGTACATGATTTGATTCCATCTAATAGCGATATAAGGTGGCTCCCTATTGAGTCTCATTTTTAGGGGTTAATTAGAGTTTAAAAATGTATTATTCTTCAATTAATTCCTATCGAAAGTTATAGAAAATCATTTCGATTTTCTATCCAAAGTTACCATTTTTTAAGTAACTTTTGAAAACAGAAATATCGTTCGTATAAAAAATTTTCTGAGAACGTAAGATCTTAAAGGAATCATAATTAATGACTCTAATGTCAGATTTAACGTATGTTGCATAGCACCCCTCGTTTATGGAGGTTTCTTGACCCACTAATAAACAGTATGATGGTAAAAATATGTATAATTGTTAAACAAAATTAATAAACAGATTTTTATACAGTAGTAGATAACCATTTGTATGTACACATTTTTTTTATCGGAAGAAAATACTTTTTAATCCAGTCAAAAATAAATGACTGGATTATTAATTTTTTTCTATAATACCTTTGACAGGGCAATTAATGGGAGCAATCGAGGTGACATAATGATTATAATGGGAGATTTCAACGCACAACTTGGCTTTAAAAATATAAACCTATTCCCTCACAGCAGAATCCATGAAGCAACTTGGGTTTTCTCGTACCAAAGAACGGGAAACGTCCATGTGGCGATAAGCGGTAAATGAAGGGACTCTCTATTAGATGTGTGTAGTCGTAAGAGTGCAGACATGTCACGTGATCACAATTTTCTAGTTGCATAGATGCATATCAAACTTGAAGCTATTCGAAATACCTGCAATAGAGGAAACATGCGAATTATAGACGTAAATAAGCTGAAGGATAGCGAAGTTGGCGCTGTATATTCTGAAGCCTTGAGAAATGCTGCTGGATCCTGCCAAGAAAAATTAGCTAATGGATTGGAGAAAAGTGAAGTCTATATTTATGGAACCTGCCACTCGAATTCTCGGCCATAAGGAACGTGCGCGAAAGGAGTGGATCTGCAATGAAACCTGGCGAGCAATCGAACTACGGAAAAAAGAAATCTGACCTCATTAGATGGCGAACTCATAGTGTTAAACTACACTTGTAGACATGTTGCAAAGAGGTCGATAGAGAAGTAAAACGTAGTGATTGTCAGGATAAAATGAGATAGATGGATGAAATCGGCAAGGAAGCACAAACCGAAGCAGATAGCCACGAATCGTATAACCTTACGATATCGCAAAGGCCAGTAAGAGATGCGAAAGGTGAACTTGCGACGAAGAGTAACAGGTTGAGGTATGGGCGGATCACTATAGTGATCACGAACTTAATCAACAGTTTCAAAGGAAACAAATCCCCAGATATTGACGAAATCTCTGCTTTAATAATCCTGCCAATCATTTAAACATTCTGTGAGAGCTGGCTGAAGGTGTGATAATAAATATATCACGAAAAGGCGATCTCAGGTACCCCAATAACTGGCACGAAATTACTCTGCTTTACGTAATTTATAAGGTAATAGCACAGATAATTACCAATAGGATTTCCGATAGGGCAACACCAACATTAAGGCAGGATTCAGACCCCATAAGTGTTATTGTGGAACAGTCTGTAGAGTTGTGCTCACCATTGTATTTATGCTTCGAGAAGGGATTCGATAAACCGAACCACAATGTGAATTGAAGATTATTGGCACGTAGGAGAAACTCATACATCTTATAAAATGTCTACACCGCAATGCATCTTGTATGATAGGACATGGAAAATTGGTGAAAAAAATGTTGAGAGAAGAGATAGCTGTCCGAAAGGGGTGTGTCCTCTCACCACTTCTTTTTAATATAGTTCTGGATGCGATCCTTGGGGGGACCTTCGATAACGACACGGGGATAGTGTGGATATTGCAGGGTCGCCTGAACGATCTTGATTATACAGACGATATTTGTTTACCGGCTCACAGCTACTCAGATCTGGCGGCGAACTTACGAGGCGTAACGCTGGCAGCGGAATCTGCAGGTTTGGAAATAAATGTCATGAAGACAGAAATCTTGTGCATTATTACAACCTTTCGAGATTTATTTGCAATTGGTACAAGCGAAATAGAAGTTGTCAGTCAATTCTGTTATCTTGGGGACATTAAATCTACGTACGGTGAAATAGATGAGGATATCCATGATCGCTTGCAGAAGGCACGTCAAACATTTGGCCGCCTAGAACATATTTGGCAATCACCCTCTGTATCTCTGCGTACGAAAATGGCAATCTTCAACGCCAATATAATAGGATCTACCCTTTTGTACGGCTGCGAAACTTGGAATGCCGCTACACGTGGTACAACGAAGATTATTTTACAATAATTTTATTATATTTACTCAATAGCCAATGAAATTATATTTTTTAAAAGGCTAACTTGTATATTATTCTTAAAGCTATTTACAATAAAGTGTTTTTCATTATCATTCAATAATAAAGTCTTATTATTTAAATAAGTTAAAAATACTCCTCTTAATACGGATTGGATTTACTGCGAAATAAATATATGGAGAAAAACTGTTGAATTGATTGTATATACGTCTCATGGGATGAAATTGGTTCGAAAATATTTGATTTTTAAAGAAGTATAATTTACGAAGCAGGAACTCAGAATTAATTGAAACGTTTAAAAAATTAATTACAAATTAAATATTCATATATTTCCTCCTACCTTCAAGAGCCGGGATATCAATAAGCTGTAATCGACTTTCATATGATGATAAATTAATATTAGGATTCCATGGAAGATTACGAACACAAAATAAGAGAAATTGTTTCTGGACCGATTCAATTTTCTTTATATGAACTTCGTATTGAGGATCCTAGACCACGGAAGCATATTCCAGAATTGATATTACGAGAGATGTGAATAATTGCTTGGAAACGTAAGGATCATTAAACCCTCTTCCCCAGCGCTTGAGGAAACCTAGAACTCTTTTTTCCTTATTAACGATTTGCGAAACGTGGGAATTAAGGGATGATAGTTTACAATCAAGTAACACACCCAGATCAAGAAATTCTTCGACTAGATCAAGTTGATATTCATTTATTATGTATCTATAGAGCACTGGACTTCTTCTATAAAACATCATGTGTTTACAGTTTCTCAAATTCAGATCCATTAGATTCATCATACATCAATCACGAAGAATGCCAAGTTCTGGTTGGAGTAAGGAACATTGATAGAAACAGCTTTACATCATCAGCATATATTAATAATCTAGAATACTTAATGCAAGCTGGTAAATCATTTATAAATATTAGGAATAATAAGAGGCCGAGATGACAACCTTACGGAATACTGAATAAAATAGGAATGATTTTCGATATACATTCTAAAAATAATACAAATTGTTATCTATTTTTAAGATATGTAGAAATCCATTTAAGGAAAACGAGGAGAAAATCCGAGTTTATTCAATTTGAACAATATGAGATCGTGATTTAGTTTTACTCAAATCTATATATTGTGTCTGTCTGTAAACCGGAATCAAATGCAGTTATAACTGAGGTTGTGAACTCTAAAAGGTTAGGAGTAGTGGAACAAATTTTTTTGAAGTCCATGCTGAAATCCTTAACTAAATAAGCAAAAATAATAATAATTATACATTGCTTCATTTAATACCTAACTGGAGGCTTTAGACATATAAACACTAATAATTGAAAAAGGAGAATACAAAATGATTGTAAACCATTCGTCTTACTTAAAAATATATAGGGAAACAAGGTCACAGATTCCATAATCCGAATAGTGTGAGTTAAATAGATGATGTTTACAGAGAACACCTTGTTAGAAGTGCTGACCACGATCATGGCTGAAATGCATTTTGCCGAGTGTCCAATAAATTTACAAAATTCTAAAATTTATTTTTCACTTAGACAATTTTCAAATAAATTTGAATTTAGCGCCCTATATTGCGTACTAAATTTTTGTCCAGGACGTTAAATTTTCTCTTAAAAGAACTCGGAACGTTGTTAAAAATTTCCCCATTTTAGACCGATGCTGGACGAGAATGATATTTTCAATCAAATAAAAATTTATTTATTATCCATTCTTGATGTCTTGTATTTTGAAATATGTGAGAAAAACAATTTTTTATTAAATAATTTTTAAGAAAAATTTGAAAGAATCGGAATATTTTTTTGGTAAAAAAATTTATAGTCTTGATTTTGATAATTATTAACGGCTAGATGAATTGATATAATAAAAAAAAGAAGAAAATTGTACACATTATTTTAGAATATATTGGTAATCTTAGGGTTTTTAAAAAAATCATTCCTATATTGTGGAAATTATTTGAGAAAAAGCAAAAAAAAGTCAAGGCTAAAAAACGAATTTTTAAAATTCTAACCCACATATCTTTTGAACCATCAGAGATATGCAAGCATATTTTCTCTTAATGTTATCAAACTGTTTTCAAAGATTTGTAAATCTTTGAAATCGGACTTGATTTGTAGAATTTATGATTTTTTGAAACTTTTTCATACTCGGGATGGTCAACTTTGAAACCCTGTAGATTATAGTGTATTATTACAGAGTGACTACAAGATGATTTTGCTGAAAGCTTAGGTACTCCTTTACAACTTTCCCATATATTTTAAATGGATCCGTCTAGTAGTTTAGGAAATTTATAACCAAACGTTTTTGTGATTGGTCACTGTGCCACGACGCGTATGAGTAATGTGTGTTATTTGTATACATATCGCTCATAACTCGAAAAAAAAACTAACTAACTAACTAACTAACTAACTAACGTCAAAATCTTTTATCAAACGGTGTCGATAAAAGATATGTACACGAAGATAAAGCTTGATATAAGGCGCACTTTTGCATAATTAACTCAAAAATCTCGTATTTTTCTTTTTTTTTTTTTTTAGTTACGAAGTTCTTGAAGTAAATGAGCAATATGTATAACATGTGTAGTCTAAAATTTTGTTGTAAAATTTGTACGAAATATATAAAGCTTTTTTAATTTTCTAGACATATGTTTAGAGCTTAAACTTCGTACTATTCTTAAATATTACAATTGTGACATAGAACAGTACAACCATATATAGAACACTCTAACTTGTTATTCTATTCAATTATCTATAATCCAAAATTTCTTCTAAGTTG
Source organism: Protocalliphora azurea (assembly GCA_932274085.1). NCBI lineage: Eukaryota > Metazoa > Arthropoda > Insecta > Diptera > Calliphoridae > Protocalliphora > Protocalliphora azurea. The sequence continues at coordinate 140,419,434 of OW026521.1, read as the reverse complement.
TTGTTAGTTTTATTATTTATGCACATTTTAATATGTATATTATAAAATTTAAACAAAGGTGTAGTAGGAGCAAGTATCTACAACAACTGTGCTGGCACAGTCACCATCGATTAAAGCCAAACATGAACTTTTAAACCAAAAGTGCAATTCTGCCAACATCAGGAAAATGTCAGTCATTTATTCAAGCACATCAAAGTTAAGCAAGTGCAAGAGTAATCGTTTATTACTTTCGTGTGTTTGTATTTATGTAGTAACATAAATTTATGTGACATTAGGGTGGTAAAGTTTTAAAACTAATAAAAGGTATTTATAATTTTTTTGAAGCTTGAAAAGCTTTAAAAATTCTAATATTTTAATAATTAACTTTGACATAACTGCCGAATTTGACTTCTTCAATACAAATTTAAATCTTTAAAAGTAACTGTCACCCTTGTATCTATTCTAGTTGAATACTAGTAATCATCTATAAATTTGGTGTATGTATTTGTGTATGTATGTATGTGTGTATTTGTGTATTCATAAGTGTAATTAAATATAAACCATTTATGTATGTATATATGTTGTAGGGTATCCAAATTGTTCGATTTTGTTCGAATAAGTCGAATAAAGCATTTTGGTTTATTGAAATTATTTCATGTCGCATTAAAGATTATTCGAATTGTTCGAATAATTAAAAATGTAAAATAAAATTGTTTTCAAATATTTTATTGAGATAGGAAAATAAAAATAGCTTAAAATTTAACAATTCTCTGTAAATATCTTGTGTGCCAAACACAAAGTATAAAATTAAATTAACAATAATTTTAATAAAATAAATAGAGATCCATATGTATCCATGCAAAAAAAAAAAAAAAAACAAATATATATATATATATATATATATATATAAAAATATTTAAATAACTTCACTCTTTAGTTTTTATAAACTAAAATTGTTAAAAGTGCATTGAAGAGCGTTTTTGTTATCTTCTTGTTCTGTTTATTTATAAAATATAGTCCATAATGATGTAGTCTTTTCTTGAGCTTTTTAAATTTTGTACAGTTTTAATTGTTGCATTTAGCTCCGATAGCAAATCACCATTCAAAAGATTCCTTCATCTACATAGGTTGATGCGATTCATTTCTCACAGTTTCTCTTCCATATAATCTTCAAATATCTCACTTCCAAACTCTACATTCTCTAAAAAAAAAAAAAAAAATAAAATAAAAATTAACTTCAATTATGAAATTGTTTATATTAATTAAACTTTTGTTTAATTTTTCTCCAATCACCAAAATAATACTATTAATTAACAAAAACAAATGTTTTTCTTTAAAATTTCAATTAATTATTTTAATCGTTTTAATAAAAATTGTAATTGAAATTTAATTTAAAGTCAATTAAAATATTTATTGATCCGATTCTTAAATTAATTAATTATGCAGCATTGCACAGAAATGCTTACCTTGATAAAAAAACACGAGTTTTGTATAAAGTATTTATTGTTATATTGTGAATATTAGAATACAAATTGTTTTACATTAATAACGTTATAATCTGTGTAATGTAACGTATTTTATTATATACATAAATACATACTAATGCTTGATTTCAGGGAAACTGCATAAGAATATCGTTCGGTCGTATGCTCCAAAAAAGATTAAAATATCACTGAAGTAATGTTTATAATCTAACTGAAACATTAACAAAAACAAATAACTGTCCGCCTGAAGAAATGGTAAAAGTAACCAACATGAACTTATCCTTCATGTGACTATAAAAATTTTCTTCCAAAAAGCAGTCTATTACAGCTTTGATACAACACACCTTGATAGGAAAATCTAAGTACGATAATACTGGAAAAATATTAATCTTATTAAATCTGAAAATCGTGTATATACTTATTAATTCTTTATTCACATTATCCTTGGTATGCATAGTGGGGCAGAATCGAAATTTTTTAGAAATAAATCTGTAACTTCTGATCGGCTGGTTGGATTTTCATGAAATTTAGTATAGGCGTAGCAGAGGAGTGTACAATGTTAAGTTTGGAGGGTGGGTATAACAAATCCCTCAGGGACGGAGCTAAGGGGGCTCAAATTTAAGTACCTCTGATATAAAAAATTTTCAATCACATGTCAAATTTTAGTTTCTCGTCCGGTTTCAAATATTTTTATATATTATTGTAAACCCTGATAAGACCTATGAAATACATGCTTACATGTCCTATTTATAGTTTTCTTATAGTTTTCGAGTTATTTGCGTTTCAATTTTTAAGCACCATAATTTTGTATGTTTTTGGTACAGCTTTTTTCATATATATCCTAGTATTTCCAACCGATTTTATTAGTTTTTTCCTTAACTAGTTAAAGAACAAAATTATGTATTGAATAAAAAAAATTTGAAGTAAAATGATTATGAATTTGAAAATAAATGATTTTGAATTTGAAAATTGCAAAAAAGACGACTTTTTGTGTTTTTTTTTAGCCGAAAAAGTATCTACACTCTTTTTTATCTAAAATAAAATTTTCTTTATCAATGTATAATATTTTTGCACTTTTCTGAAAGGTAACTTCACAGAGATAACTTCAAGATAAAAAACAAGACCAATAACTCAATTGGTTATGGTACACACCCTCCCGAATTCGACCCATTTTTTATGAAAGTTTTGATTTTAGACTATATTTTCTCAAATCCGAAAGCACGAATCGACAGGCGGAATATATTTTAAGAATCTTCAATATGTTGTTAAAAGTTTTAAATCAAAATCTACAGGACTTCGGAAAAATATGGATTCTATAGTCAAAAATGTAAAAAATCCCATTTTTGGGAATTTTCATTAGTTTTTTTTGGGAATTCAGGAAAACCCTACCCCTGATTGAAATTTGGTTATAATGAATAAGATCCACATTTCCTGCAAATGTCATTAAGATATTTTTATAAACAACTATGTTATTACAATTAAAAAATTTGTATTTTCTCCAAAAACCTTTTGTTTGGTTTATTTCTAAATAGTGAAAAAAGTTTTAAAAATATGTATTCCAAATTAATCTTATCCATTTAGCATATATAATTTCCGATCTTTTGCAAAAAGTTTCAAGTCAATATTATGCCTCATTTCAGAAATATGCGCCTTTAAACTTTTATATTTCCAATTTATTGTATATATGACTGTGTTTTTACAAACTTTTGCCTTTAGCTTTGCGTAAATAATTACTTAGAAAATTATGGTCAGGATCTACAAAAATATATAAAAATATATGAAATCGGACGAGAAAGAAAAATTTGGCAAGTGATTAAAAATTTTTTATCTCAGAGGTACCTAACTTTAAGCCCCTTTAGCTCCGCGACTGAGGGGTTTATTGTTCCCCTCTTCCAAACTTAACATTGTACACTACTCTGCTACTCCTATACGAAATTTCATGAAAATCAAACCAGTTGATCAGAAGTTACAGATTTATTTCCAAAAAATTTCGATTCTGGCTCACTGTGGTATGTAAGGAAATCTTCACAGTTCTTGATAATAGAATCTTCTTTAAATAGCCCACAAAAAAGACCAAGCAGTTTGAAATCGTCAATAATTGTGGCGATTAAATTTTATACAATATTTTTTTAAATAACTTTTTAACTATATTTTTTTTTGTTTCACCAAAAAACTTTCATTTTTCCTTTTTAGTTTTTTAAATACAAACAGAAATTTTTAGGAATCTATGGCTTAATATGAAAAACTTACTGATGCAAAAATTTGAAACTAATCTGAAATTTTACAAAAATAAAATATTATAATATTTTTATTTGATATCAATTAATAATAGCTTTGTTCCATTACTTTTCATCACTTGTAAAAAGTAAAAAAATTGTAAGAAAAAGTTGTCAAACTCGATAAGATAACAAATATTCAAAACTGTGAAATACCCTGTAAATTTTGAGATATTTTGAAAATAAATCGTTTTAATGATAGTTAATGCACTAAAGTTCTCATAGCTATCTAAATTTTAAGCCAATTTTGAATTTAATTGAATGAAGATAGCAAAAGAAAGCAGCTTTTAGACTTTATTTAAATCTTTTAAAGTTACTACAAATAATAAATAATTTATTAAATTTTTTAATTAAATTTGCTTTTCTATTTCAAAATAACACTAAAGTTACCAAATTTTAAATGCTATTTCATTTACAATAAAATGAGACGTCAATTTTTCAAATCGTTTAAGTACTCAAAAAAATTATTCAAAATTTCAAAACTTTATCAAATTATTTTTAATATATTTTTAAGCAAATTTCTTTAACCTTTATTTGAAACATACTTTGAATAAATATAAAAACGTATAAAAAGTTTAAGTAAATCATTCCATATAAAATCGAATAAGTTCTGAAATATTTTTTCAATTTAAAAGAAAATAAATCTTATTACGCTTATGAAAAATGTCTTTAAAAAATATTAAATCGTTGCAGAGCCTTTTGCAAAGAAAATAGGTCACCAATCACCAAATATATTAGTAAATAATTTATTCAATTAAAAACTTTTTTAAATTTGTGAGGATCAAAATTTTTGGAATTTTGACCCACATAATCATAAAAAAATAACTGTTTGAAATGTAAACACAAGAATAAAATAAATGATACATTGGCGTTTTACTGGTCGGGAGATGGATTACATCCATCTAGATTTGGGGGCGAATTAGATTCGCTTATGTAACTCTTTTAATTTCAAGTGTTTAGGAGGTCGATGGGGTACACAGGAGGCAAAGCAGTTAGGTCAGGGGATGCGGAGGGTTTTGACCTTAAATGGCCATACTAGCCATTTAAGAGTTAATTACGTGAAAACCTAGCAGGCAGAAGTAGCAGTAGAAGGCAGCAGGGAGAAAAGCAGAGTGAAGACGTCAATGCCTACATCGTCACAGCTGAGCAGGCGAGTAGCAGAACTGACGAATCACGGAGGTAGAAGCGAAAACACAACAGCAGAGAGGAAAATCAGCAAGGAGAAATACACAGGAGTATAAGATAGCAGCGGGAAGAGAAGCAGAGGAAAGATTTAAACACAGCAAGCAAGAAGGAGACAAAGTAAACAAACAAGCAGCCACAAACACCGACACTCACACACAGATCAACGAAACTGTTATAGCAGCGAACATAAAGGAGATAAAAGAAAAAGAAGGTTCGACGCAACAACCGCTATCGGTTCGAACAAAGTGCAGGGAAACTGCAATAATATTAGTTTTAAGGAACATATATAAACCAGGAGAAAGTTAAAATGCTCTCTTTTTTTTCTCTGTGGTGCTGGACAGTGAACAAAGCAAACGTGGTGGGTAGCCGGTTAATAAAAAAAAAAATAGAAGAACTAACAGAGTAGTGCTAGGGGGGAAAAATAAATAGAGTTGGTTGAATTGATTACATCAATTCAACGTAGGGTATACTGATTTACAATCAGTAAGATTAAAAGCTTCAAAAAGGTTTACAATCTGGTTGAAGGGGTAGGATATAAGCACTGCTCAGGGATAAGTGGTAGAATATTTTCTTGGAAGTTTTCACTCGGAAAATATAGGGACTAAAGAAAATCTCGGATTACATCCAAGATTTAATATTCAATAGGAAGTAGTAAATAGGAGGTGTAGAACCGGCTAGGCGACACGGAGGCTTTACGAAATAGCACTGTCTCCACAGAAAAGAAGTTTGTGGAAAAATATAAGAAATAAAGAATCAAAGGAAAAATAAATTAAAACAAATAAGTGTTGTTATTTTATGTAGGAACCTTGGACACGACTGAGTTTACCCCAGCTACAAACCCGGGTAATCGGAGGTTCCTTACAAATTTACATCCCTCACCAAAATTATTATATCAATTACTAAAAACTGTAAAAAAATTAAAAATAGAAAAACATTTCCAATTAAAAAATTGTTTAAAGCAATCAAGTAGATGATTGAATGAATTAAAAATTTAAGTGAGAAATAAAATTTTACTTAAATTTTATTTATATTTTATATTTACTTAAATATATTTTTTAAATTTAGATGCAAAATGAAACACTTGTGTTAATTGAAAAATATAAGGTAATAATTTTCTCTGTGTGTATAAAAATTTATTATAAATTTCATTAGAACTTGGAAAATTTCACTTGTTTAAATGTTGTTAAAAAATTTTCTTGCAATATTTCACCAAAACATATACATATGTATATGACTAACAGGCTTAACTCTTCTACTTTTCAAAAAATCTTAAAAAGGAGAAATTACCAAAACAATAACAGAATTTATAGAGAAACTTACCAGAAAACCAGTTGTTTTGAGCATAATTCAAAATTTTTAATGATTTTTAGTTAAAAAATTAGGCATATTTTCATTTAACCTTTTTTCTAAGATTTTACTTAAAAAATTACCATTTTTAGACATTTATCTTTAATAATTTATGTGTAAATATTTTTATTTAACTTCCCAAAATAAAATTGTCTCGAAATAAGCAAAATTTTTATTTTGTATAATTTAATAATATCTAGGATAAATATTATATTTTGTAGAAAAAATTTGGGGAAAACTTTTTCTGCGTTGTTACTTAAAAAAGTAAAAAGTTTTGTATAGATTTTGATCTATAAAATAAAAATATTTTTCATTAACTGATAAAATTAGTACTTAGACAAATTATTTTTTATCGAAATTTGGAAATTTAGAATTTCGGAAACTGTGATGTGACTATTTTTTTTGTCTATTTAATTCGAAATATGAGCTTTAATTTTACTTACATTTTTAATATTTAAAATTTTAATTTTAATATTTAAAATTTTTGGGTTTATTTGTTTTCATTTAGTTTTTAGATATATGTATGTCACTAAAGAAATTCTTACAAAAAAAATGTGAATAAAAATATTTTAAATGGCATTTTAAAGTACAAGCTTTGTCAAATCCACACACATATATATATATATATATATATATATATATATATATATATATATATATATATATATAAATGTTTAAGTGGAGGATTTTGTAGAAATAAAATAGTAATAGCAAATAAAATTTAAGTATTACAATTTTAATCTTTTTAAAGCAACTTTAGCAATCAAAACGAGAATTAAAGATATAGTAGGTCAAGTCCGACTATATGATACCCTCTCCATTGTGTACGAGGGAAGGGGACTTATATTACACCTGTGATCAATTTTACTAAATGTAAAATAAAATATACAAATACAGAATACATCTAGATGATTTCATGCACATTAAGGCGACTCCTGGAAGTGGGTTTATATTGGGGCTATGGTAAATTATGGACCAATTCTCATAAAATTTGTCAATATTGTTTCTACTTACATAAAATTTATTTGTGTCGAATATTAACTTGCTACTAACATTCATATGGGATTTATGCAAGTTAAAGTGATTTTCGGAAGAGGGGTTTATATGGAAGCTATGGTCAATTGTAGAGTGATCTTTATAAAATTTGCTACAAAGATTGATACTTGTACAGAATTTCTTTACATGAAATTTCATTACAATATTCTTATTTTTATGGAATTTTTGAGTGTTTAAACTCTATTCCAGGGGACATTTCTATAGGGGCTTGGTGAAATAATAGATCGATCAAAACAAATTTAAATAGGCAAAATTTCATTGCATTATCTTTAAAATTGCGACCTGTACTTTGTGCACAAAGTTTACATGGACAGTCAGCCAGCCAGCCAGACGGACTGACATCGTTAGGTCGATTTAAAAAGTTATACTGAGTCGATTTGTATACTTTAAGGTGGGTGTTGGATAACTTTTTCTATGCGTTACAAACATCAGCATAAACGCATAATACCACAACCACCTATGGTGGTGTAGGGTGTAAAAAGCTAGAAGCTAAAACGAAAATCTTGAGACTAAAATAAAAAAAAGGCTAGATTTAGCCTTAAAAAGGCTAAACTGGCAACACTGATCATATATTTGCACAAATTATTAAAAATAATTATAAAAAAGGAAGTATAATATTAAAAAGGAAAATTATTCAAAGCTCAACATCAAAATATTCGAATTATTCGTTATTTTATTAGTCGCATTTTTAAATTCTTCCAATAATAATTCATATAAAAATCGAAGGAATAATATGAATTGTTCGAATGGATACCCTAATATGTAGTTATACATACATGTTTGTATTTCTTGGTAACATATCCGTTTCCGCAAATAAACCGATTTATTTAAACATATGCATATCCATATCCATGTCCACATCCACCTGCACCCGTTACATTCATTATATATTTGTTTGTATGGGTGCATTTATGTGTATGCAAGTGGATATGTATTTAAAAAGAAGATAATATATATATATATATATATATATATATATATATATATATATTTTTTTTTTTTTGTTATTTTGCTGCTAAACGATTTAAAAAGTTTTTTTCTCGGTTGTGTTTTTGTACGCTTTATAACCTTCTTTTTAGCCTGTTTGCACTTGTGAACTGGTGAACTTTGTATGTTGAATAGTTTGTGTCATCAAATATGGTGAAAACAAATGGAAAGCCAAAGAAAAAAGAATTATAAGTGAAGGAGGAAATTTGTGGTTGTTGGGATTTAAAAAACAAAAAACAACAGAGTGAGGATCGGAGAATGAAAACATGAATATGTTGATAAGTTTATAAAGTTTTTAGTTAAAAATAAAATTTTTCTTCTTATATTTTGATTTCTATTTATATTTAATTTTGATTTTAAAAATTTGTTAAACTCCAAATATTCTAGAGCTTGAACTTTTTTATAAATTAAAAAAAAAAAATTAAATGTTCTTATGCTTAACCTCAAATTTGGCATTTAAGTTCATTTTTGATATTTAACTGGTTTTTGGTAATCAGAGTTTGTTCAGATTTACCATTCATTAACACCTTATTTTCTCATTTTATCAGTGTACAATAGACCAAAGCATTATCATGTTATTATGGCTCTTTGAATTTTAAATGATTTTAATGAAGTTTTTTTTTCGTAGGTTTAAGATACATATATACAGACTTTGTGTTAAACAAGTCAGGTCGATTAATTTTATTATGTATATTTTGTGTTTTATATGTCAAACTCTTGCATGAGTACCGGATGGTACAGGGTGCTCAAATACAGCTGTCTTTTCTCGCAAAAGTTGTTACTGGTGGGCAAATTAGATTTTGACGATCGCAAAATAAGCGGCAATAAATGTATCTTATAAACTACTGAAATGATATTGTTCAAACTTGGAACGTAATTAGGAGCATGTACGATGCTACAGTGGGTCAAAGTTTACCAACTTTAGTATGAAAAACATTTCAAAACTTGTAAAATGTATAACAGATTTAAATTTTTTTTTGCCTGCATCAACTGTTATGGTTTAAAACACATTTGATTTGAAAAATTTAATATTTCATTTTTGGCCTTGACTTTTTCGCATTATTAAACTGGTATAACTAGTGACTATTAAACTTTATAAGTTTTAAAAGTTCTGTTTCTGCTAAATTAGTATTAAAATTTAATTGTTGCCTGATAATTACAAAATAGAAATAATAACAAAATTTTTTAAAATCAATAATTTTATTTTGTAAAAATGAATCACTTTTATTACGAAAGCAGCTCGTGTTACACTTTTAGCCCGTAAGTTGTCACAATTGTTTGCAATAATTATACAAAATTTAGTTGTATCCAATTTGAATCGCAAAAGTTTCGAAAGATATAATAAATTTTTTGCACATACTTGAAAAGTTGAACTTTTGTTAAAAAAATGCACAGTGGGGCCGATCACAAAGCTTTTGATAATAATTCTGTATCTCCTAAACTACTGGACGTATCGAATTAAAATGTTTGGAAGAGTTGTAGAGAAGGACCTAGGCTTTCAGAAAAATTGTTTTGTAGTCACCCTGTAATAATATGAGGTAAGCTATATGGTGTCAAATTTGAACACTTCGAGTGTGAAAAAGTTAAAAAAATCGTAACTTCTACAATTAAAGTCCGATTTCAAGGAATTAAAACTTGATGAGATTAAGAAAACATATGCTTACTCACCTATGACAGCTCCTATGGTTAAAAATATATTTGTGCTTGAATTTGGAAATTTCGTTTTTTCCCTTGACTTTTATTGGTTTTTCTCAATTTTGTATAAGATAAAAGTGATTTTTTTTAATATCCTAAGATTCTCATTACATTCCAAAATAATATGTTGATTTTTTTAATTATCCCAATTCTAAGTCAGGAATTTAAATTGAGTATTAAGTATTTATATTTTTATATTTTATTTTATTTTTTTACAAAAAAGTGGTCTGGTTTTTCAAAATCGATTAAATATAAAAATATTTTTTCATATATTTCAAAAGACAAGACTTCAGGAATGTATAATTAATATCTTTTTTCGACATTAGTCCAAAATGCTGAAATTTTGTACAACGTTTCAGGTTCATCGGGCTAGAAAAAAAAAAAAAAAAATAGTTACGCGAAATTTCTATTATATGTCTAATTTTATGTTTTGTGTATATTTTTTACATACTTAAAAATTGGAAGAAGTTATTTTTAAAAAAATTGTAAACTTTAGTATTTATAATTTTTAAGAATTTTTTTTTATATTTGAAAATTTATAAAAAATTAACCTCTAAAGCTATCAAAATGATCTTTGGTATACGATCTTTATCTTACTAATACATTACATTAAAAATATATTTAAAAAATTATTATTATCTTTTTTGCACTTAATAAATATGAGCATACAAATTTTAGTTTTATCATAAAATATGCTCTCCTGTATACATTTTTGAACGAGCGGGAACTAGTTTACTATCAAATCAATCTATATATATGTAATTATATTATGTGTACGTTGCAACTCTCAATCAGTTAAAAATTTTTTTATTATCCATTCTGAAATTTTTTTTCTTTAGAGTTGACTGCTCCTTTTAGCTCATCTCACTCCATTGAAATAGTTCGCTCTTTTAATTCATTTGCTCAGTTGCCTCAATGAAACAGCTTGCTACGCGAATGATTTTTAGTAAACATTTCCCATAATGAGCTGTTTCATTAAAAGCCAACTGAGCGAATGAGTAAAAAGAGCGAAGTAGTTCAATATGTCTGTTTACTGAAAAACATTCACTTATAAGCTGTTTCTATTTTTTATATAAAAATTATTTAATGGCCTAAAAATAGAAACTGATAATAACAAAATTAATGTGTTGAATATACGTTTCAAAAGTTCCAAAAGCAAAATGTTAAAATGAAAGAAATAACAAAAAAAAAAAAAAAAAAATATTTAATAACAGTTCAGTATTGTGCTAAATGCGCTCAGAAAGATGAATAATTCACTTCGCTCTGTTGAGTGAATCGTTCAATTGAACTAGTTCGGTCATGAACAGTGTTGCCAGGAGGTGTGAAAAAAGAGGCTAAATTGGACCTTAAAAAAAGGTCAGAAAAGGCTAAATGTCCCAAAAAATAAAGCCAGAAAACGGCTTTTTCTGTTGTCATTAGTTTTTGATATTTATTTTAAAGATATTTAATAAATTTATAAATAAAATACAGAACGGCTGTCAACAAAATGATCCAATGAAAAATCGCCTAAAAAATTTCATACAAATTGAAGTTATATTTCATATGAAAAATGATTTAATGTTTTGAATTGATTTTTTTTTTAATTTTTGAAACCTAAATCCTTTTTGATTAATCATTTCCAAATTTTTTTCGCTTTTATAAGATTTTTTTTTAATTTTTTTTATAAAGAGTTCTATAATTAATGAAGGTTATTAAAAAAAAATAATTTAAATAATCAATTAACTAAGTCCAAAAAATTAGTTAAATTATACATATTTGATTTAGAGAATGAAGTATTGCAGGCGAAAATTTTTGTTAAATATAAATAATCTCGATTTTTTGTGCGAATTAATGCACAAAAATGCTTAAGTGGATGATTCTGTAAAAATAAAATTAGAAAAACTAATTAAGAATTAATTTTCTTCTTTGTTGAAATATAAAATTTTTTAATGAGGTCACATGAAGTATTACAACATACATATTTTGAGAACGAATTGCATGATATGGTTTCATAAAATACCAAAACTTTCTAATAAAAATTATCTGTCAAAAAATTTAACTCTACAATAAAAAAATATTCACGCAATGATCTTTCGATGTGGATTAATTGGAAAACAATGTATTGTGTAACTTTAATCAACTTTTGGGAATGAAGCTCATCCTATTTTGCTAATGTCTAACATATGTTTTTCACTACATTCTTCATTAATTTTACATTAATATGAACTTGAATTTGAGTAAAAATTAAAATAAAATTTAACTATAACCATAAATATATTGTTTTATATGTTTTTAGCAAAATATAAAAGGCAAACCCGCAAACTGTCTCGATTTCATATAAAAGTTGGCCAAAACTAGAAGGAGTTTTGTTAGGTAAATGAAAACTGGTATATATATATAGCTTTTGTGTTTAGGAAAGAAGAAAAATAAAACAAAGGTTTGTGAAAATCATTCCAAGGACACGCCCACTTCCCATACATCCTGAATTATAAAAATCGCCTGTTTTCTAAATTTGTAATTCGAATTGAATAAAATTTGGTACAATTTATTGCCTTTTCATTTAGAAAAGCAAAAACAAAGTTTTAGGAAATCGAATCAAGGACATGCCCAACTCCCATCCATCCTGAATTTTAAAAACAGTTTATTGTCTAAAATTGTAATTCGAATTGAACAGAACTTGTTTCAATTTAATGCTATGTTATTTAGGAAAGAAAAAAAATAAAGTTTTGTGAAAATCGGATCAAGGACACGCCCAACTACCACCTACCCCGAATTTTAAATCGTCTATTAATAAAATTGTAATTCGAATTAAACAAAACTTGGTACAATTTAGTGCTTTGTTATTTAAGAACGAAAAAAATAAGTTTTACGAAAGTCGGATCAAGAATACACCCAACTGCCGTCCACCCCGAATTTTAAATCGTCTATTTTCTAAAATTATAATTCGAATTGAACAAAACTTGATACAATTTAAAGCTATGTCATTTAGGAAAGAAAAAAAAAATAAGTTTTATGAAAATATGATCAAGGACATGCCCCACTCCCACCCACTCTGAACTTTTGAAACAGTATATTTTCTAAAATTGTTACTCGAATTGAATAAAACTTGGTACAATTTAATGTTTTGCCTTTTAGGAGTGAAAATATTAAGTTTTATGAAAATCAGATCAAGGACACCCCCACCCATCTCGAATTTTCAAAATCGTCCTTTTTATAAGATTCTAATTCGAATTATACAAAATTTGGTAGAATTAATTTTTGATAATATGTTAACTAATTCTTGAAATATAATATTTTTTCAAAGGACACATTTATCGACATATCCTGAAATTTTTAAATTTATAGAAGAAAGTAAAATTAATTATTTAATATGGTAAAATAGTAGTATTTAGTTTAAATTTTCTTTACACCATTATTATTAATATTAGCGAAAGGATATAAAATAAAGGATATAAAATTAGTATATAATTAAACTTTAAAAAATAATACTTTTATTTTTCAAATATTTCGGAATTTACACCTCATACACGAATATTGCCTCCAAGTTTGCTTTAATATTAAAAATATAAAATTTAATTTGTTCACTTCTGCAACTAAATAGTAGTATTCTTTATAAAAGATTTTTATCAAGTTGTTTAATATTTTGTATTACAGTACTAGTTGCACTCTACTACAATTTCAGCCATAGCTTAAAAATATCACAAATCCGCAGCGATATTGACACTAAACATTTTTACTAATCAATATTGTGCAAACTTGTACAGCTGAAATTTAATATATATTAAAATACATATTTGTACCAATGATATATTAAAAAACTGGAGAGGTATTTGTTGGTATATTTTTTTATACACTGCTAGAGTTCAAGTTTCTTAGAAAATTTCGACTTTACATTAGAACAGTATTTGAATTTTAAATATTAAAACCACAAGCGCAATTTCAGCAGTTTTCTTTTATCATGTTACATGCAATCTTATAGTTTGACCCGTAATAACTCAAAAATTAATTGAAATTTTGAACTAATATTTTACATGTGATCTAATTGATGTGTTTTTTTTTTATTAACAAATGTAAAAAAATATTAAAATTCTGCCATCGACTTAAACCAAGCTCGTGACAGTATGCTCCATATCTTCTATTGATATTCCAAATTTTAACAAGATCAGTTTAATAATTTTTAATATACGATCGAAATCAACGTAATTAAGAAAATATTTGTATTTGCTTTAGTTAAAAAAAAAAAAAAAATTATAATTTGTTAATTTTATTTCTTATTTAAAATAATACTAGTATTTTAAACACCCTTTATTTGTGGAATGTAAAATGTACATTTTAAATTTCACCAACTAAACCACTAAACTGTTAAACAATGAAACCGACTTTGTTGTATAGATATTTGTATTCTAAACTAATACATAGTAATATGTATATAAACACAAATACATATGTATATTAGAGTGTCCCGAGATATTTTTTTGAGATTCTGATGTAGGAAGGTCACTCAAACGATACTTATTGATGAGCTGAATACAGGAAAAATACAAAAAGAAAAATTAAAAAAATTGTTCTTCAATTCTCTACCAGCGATTGAAAAATCATTGGTCTTATACATTAACGTCAAAAAAAAAAGAAAAAAAGTTTTATTTTTTTCTCGAATTCGTAATTTGGCTTGTTATGAAGAAAATATTTTAATACTTTTCTCCATAGGGTTTTAGTCCTCGAGTGTTCTCTTGAGTGCATTTTTGTGATTTTTTTTAGGTTTCAACCTATATGGGTAAGACACCACGAATGCTGATGAAGGGTGTAGGACAAAAAACATATGTATTACAACATTCTGCTGGTGCACAGTGGTTCCCAAACGCTTTTTTGGAAATAATTCTGTAGCTTGTGAACTGTTGCAGATATCTCCATAAAATCTCAAACGGCCAGAGATAAAGTGTTATTGAATTGGTTTGGAGGAGTACATGGCCTTCCGCTTGGTTTAAAAAGTCGCTAAAAATTTATTTATCATATGACAGAAAAGCAATTTTACATATTGATAGTTCTTGTAAATCTCTATAAAAAATACGTTTACATATGTAGGTTATCTCTTTTAGTTTAAGAGATATTCAGGTCGAAATAAATTTTTATCTCATTTTTAGACTCGTTTTTTTATTTCTATTTTTATTTTTTTTAATTTGGCAGGATTAATATTGCCACTATTTTTTTTAATATTCATTGCTGTAAGAATTATATAAATATATAAATCCGATAAAAATTCATATTATTCTGAGGTTGGAACTTAAAAAAATTTTTTTTCAACAGAAATCTTAACGAAAATGCATGTAAAGTAAATTTGGAGGAGCTTGGGGCAAAGATTTCAGCACAGGCCCTATCCAAAATTTATCAATTTTGAAAATTTTTTTTTTCAAATTTTTGTTTGTTAATTTCTCAAATTGCAAAGCTGGGATAAACATAAAATTATTTTAATTATATATCTCCGTAAAATGTTTTCTAACCACGCCCCTTATAATGACAGGGTGACCATTTCAATGAAAAAAGTCATTTTTTTTAAACACGTTTTATACGGATACGGATTTTCGGTATTTTCATGATTCATGTCATTAAAGAAGATTTCATTTTAGAGAAAAAGATATGTAAATAAAAAAACAAAAAATTACAATTTTTTAAATTTTCAATTTCAAAATCGTTTTCTTTTAGACTCGAAGAAATATCGACTTCAATTTTTTTATTCGATAGATAATTTTGTTATTTAACTAATTGGGTAAAATTGAAATAGTTGAAATTTCAAATGCAAATAACTTTAAAACTACAAGAGATAAATAGCACATGTAATAGGTTTTATCAAGGGCTTTAATAAGATGTGAAAATATTTGAAATCGAATAAGAAACAAAGATTTGGCAAGTCGTTAAAAATTGTCTATGTCAGAGGTATCCTATTTAAGACCCAATAGCTCCGCTCCTGAGAGGTATGTGGGACCCTTCTTCCAAACTTAAAATTTTACACTCCTTTGCTACGTCTGTGTGAAATTTCATGTAAATGCAATCAGCCGTTTAGAAATTACAGATTTATTTCCAAAACTTTTCGATTCCGCCCCACTGTGCAGAAAGAAACATTCTATTCAAATAAATATTCAACTATGAAATAAAATACAAAATCACGTCTCTGCTAAGTGTGATTATTTGAGGTTAAAGATGTCATACATATGAGGGCGGATCAATTAGTCCGTGACTTTTTGAATGAAACACAGTTTTTTTTGCAAAACAAAAGTTTATTTTTGAACATAATCTCCTTTTAACTCAATACACTTAGTCCAACGTTTCTTCAGTTTTTGTATCCCTTCGAAAAAATAGAATTTTTCGAGGTCCTTAAAATAGACATTTGTTTGGTCAATAATTTCATCGTTGGAGCTGAATCACTTTCCACCGAGCCATTTCTTTAGGTTTGGAAATAGGAAGTAGTCACTAGGGGCTAAGTCCGGAGAATATGGCGGATGACTTTTTTCCATTTTTAGAAAAATACACGAGGTTGAGTGTTTTGAACAGCTGTTAAACGCAAAATAAATGACGATACTTGCTCAAAATTTGACAGTAGTCTATTAACAGGTGGTACTTGATGGGAATATAACTACGGGGGAAGTTCGAGAAGTCACGGAAATATTATTATTAATAATTATACATTGTAAATTTTTGAAAGGTTTTACCACATGTGATCACACGAACAGTATAATTTCATTTTTTTCGAAAGGAATTTTGGGATTACCCAAAAAAATATAAAACTCGATATACTTATTTATTCACAGCGACGATATTGAGAAAATAATAGAACTTCTTTTTGATCATTTTGAAGGCTAGATCTAAAAAGTGTTAAAGTTAAACTTTTGGAACATAGATGGCGAATATAAATATATGTGGGTGTCACTGTTTTCTACCAAATCTGATATCTTCGGGAGCGTTATAACTTATAATAATAAACAGATGATATAAGAGATCATATATTCCAGTCTGTTTCCATTTTTCGATATGGTTTTATTTCGGTTTTTACTAGGGTATTTATTTTACTCGACTTTTTCATTGTTAACATTATTTTTGAGTTGTTTCTTAATTGACTGATTAACCAAATAACTCGAAAATATTGCATTTAAATTAATCGATTAATTGAGTAAAGATTTCAGGTTATTCAAGTTATTCGGATAAATTTTATCTTAACTTTTTGCTAGTTTTTTGAATGTTTATCAGCAAATAAATCAAGCACTCTGTGTTGTTTTAGTGTTTCATTAAGAAAGAATTCAAAAATAATGTTAACAATTAATTTAAATTTTTTTATTTTATTTTATTAGTTTATTTAAGTAATATAAAGCTTTGAAGGCCAAATATTATATATTACTTAGTACTAATTGTAGGAGCACTCTTAATATAAAATACTTTGTACTTAATGTTATATGGAAACATATTAGGTTTTCATTTTTTAATTGTTAAATTTATTAATCATATTAGCTTTCAATAATTTTCATTATAATTTTTTAATTTCAATCAGTTCATACAAAATAATTATTTAATAAGTAAATAACATATACAAAATCAGATTTAAAAAGCTAATTTATTCCTACACTAATTAACAATACCTAAGCATACGATAAATATACAAACTTTAATTACTCCTATAATTACAATTGTATTATAGTTCTAATGATTATAATGTTTTCCTAAAAGAAAAAAGAGAAGATATAAAAAAGCAGTTTCTTAAAAAATATTCAAATTAACAGAAACATTAACAAGTTAAACACATAAAAATCAACTCTGAACTTTTATTACTCTTTATAAATACAGAGCTAAATGTGTTTGTGACACTTCATTTTGAAATCAGTTAAATATTTTCAAAATGAAGGAAAAATAATTAAATATTAATGGTTTTTCTAATTTAAATTTGTCTATTTGTTACAATGTAACAAAGTTATTATAAAAAATCATTATTGGAAGGAAATCTTAAAAATTTTATACGAAACGCATTGTTTGAGTACGGAAATATACGCAATTCAATTGCAATTTCTAGCAATGAGCAACACGAATTAAGAAAGACCTTTCGTAGAAGGAATTAACAATTCTAGCAACAAAAATTTGTGGACTTCTTGTTGATCGGCTAAAGGTAAAAGTTTTTAGCAAAGGCAATTGAAAACCGGTACTCATTGCCTTATAACAGTAAATTAAACTGCGTAATGAGAAAATGAGATATATATTCCTTACCCTTCACGTTATAGACAAAATAAACAATTGTGTTAATAATGCGATTAATTCGTGACAAGTGTGTAGCAACTATGCCTGAAATAACTTCAAGTCCATACAAAATCTGAGACATATGCAGAGAATAAGCTAACTTGTATCTAATTGGCGGGGGGTAAAATTTGTTAGTAGAATGAATCTTCTTTAACGTTTGTAGTACTCTACAAATAGTTTGATCAATATGTGTATCATAATTAAGTCCACTATCTAAAATAATTTCCTAGTACTTTATTCCATTTAAAATTTTTACCCGCACATCATCAATAAAAATAAACTAAATAGCAATGCAACATCATTAGTTTAAAGTGAATCCTTGTTTATAGAAATTTTTTCAGTAATATCAGACCTCTGTTTGGTGTAGTTAATCTGTCCCATAGTGATATTGCTACATTTGGAAAATAGCATTTTCAGCTAGTTTCTTCCTATCCACATGTTATTATTGTCGGTGATTTTAATTACAATCTTTTTGATGCAACAAAATTTGCCACTTTTCGCTCCATGTGCACGATATTTAATGTGAATATTGTACATACCCAGCAAAAACTTTGCTTTCCTGGTAAGCTAGCAGGTATAATTGGAAACAAAAATAAACTACTTATTATTTGCCTGAATAACTAGTTATTTTTGTTCGACTTGTCCACAAATTCATGTAGTTATTTTTTGACTCTAGGGGTACACCAAAAAATTTACCTAAATGAAAACAAAAATAAAAAAAAAAACAAAAAAATTTTGCCGTCACTGAGACTCGAACTTGGACACACACTATCCATTCGTTTTTACTGACTAACGTCTTACTCAGTACACCATCTCGCACATAGCATTCTATGTGCGAGAAAGTTTTTGCTGGGTAATAATAGGCCAACGCACTTTGACATTGCTCACCATTCTTGATCATTAAATGACTTTATGTTAATTAGTGATTATTCTGCCTTAAGTTTTCCTGAACACTTCATTATCCTGCCTCGTTTCGTCATACTGTAATTTGTGCATGCTTCAAGTTTAAAGCAACTTATTTTAGAGAGCATATTTAATATAAGGATTATAGTAACCTAGATTATGATGGTATTTTTCGGTTTTTATCTCATTTTGACGAATCTGTTATTTTTGGAACGAGCGATGTTGACTTGCTACGTACTGATATTTGTTCACTTTTTCATGGTTTGCTTCTCTTTGTTTCTACAGTTCGCAGAAGGATTAAATTTAATGACGATGGTTGGATGAAATCAAGGATACAAAGCAGTTAAGTCTTTTGAAAATTGGAGAGTGTTTTGTAAATATCGAAATAAGGCGAAGAGAATCATTCGTAATGAGAAAAGAGAGCACTTTTCTTTTCTTTTTTTTTTTTTGTAAACTTGATGCTGTTGGTATTTGGAGAGTTCTTAGGAAATCTGGTTGTCTTGGTGCTGATGAACAATTGTGCGGGCTAACTGTAGGATTAATGATTATTTTATTGATGCTGGAAGAACAATTGTAGCTGATTCCTTTAATATTTCTGATTTTTATTATTCTGGGAGTATTGCACTTTTCCAGTCTATTACAGAATTTAGATTCTTCATTGCTTCATAAATGGTAAAATCAAATTCTATAGGAACTCATGACATTTCTATTCGATTTATAAAAAAAAATGTTTCCATATATCTCTAAATTTTTTAGTTCATCTATTCAATTCTATATTAATGACGTCCAAATTTTCTGTAGGTTGTAAGACAGCTTGTATCGTTCCAAAATCTAAGGTTATTAATAGATCTGAGGATCTGAGACCAATTTCCATTCTTCCAGCTTTATCTGAAGGATCAAATTTTGACTGCGACATCTATGAAAATTTATCGATCACAAAATGCTTTTCGTCAGGGTTTAAGGAATTAAGAAGGAGCGAAGTGGTGGCTCCTTCTTAATCTGACCACAACAATTTGAGATTATGTCAATGAGGAATGATTTAGTGTTTTAGTTTCTCTTGACTTCTCTAAGGCCTGATTTTAGTTCTTGAATTTCTGCTTGTATACTAAGATTGTCTTATCTCAATGAAAGATCACAGTTTACTTGTATAAATAGTGTGAAATCTAACATACTACCTCTTCATTCAGGTGTACTACAGGGATTTGTGCTTGAGATAATTTTATTTATACTTTATATAAATGATCTCTATTCTTTAATTAATTCGACTATATGCAAGTCATATCTTTATGCTGATGATGTTGCATTGCTATTTAGTTGCAATCGTGATTTTCCGAATGTTTTGAAAAATAATATTAATTACTGTCTACAAACTGTTTCTGATTGGGCTTCACTTAATTCGATATCTATTAATGGGTTGAAGTCAAATACAATTGTTTTTAACATATTCGACCGTTTTAATATTTTTAGAAAATTTGGAACAAAAGCACCAATACCTTCTCCCTTTGTACCTAGTCGATCATTCTGACAAAAAGTATATTCCGGAACATGAACCGAACGATTCGAAATGTGCGGCTTAAGCCAAGTCTCCAAAATAACATCCAATAATGATCCATTTAAAAGAGGTTTGAATTCATTAAATTTTGTAGGATGAGCAGAAGGCCTTATACTGTGGCAGTTCACATGAACTATTTTAAATTCATTCTTAAAAGGTTATAAGATATTCTTAAGATGAGAGCTACTATTAAACCATGGTCCAATATTACAGTTAAAAGGCATCAAAGTAAAAAAAGTGTCCAATAAAACTTTTACAATATCTTCTGCTACAGTTATTCAATGAACTTAAACCCGAAAACAAAAATTCTAAAAAAAATAATTAAAAAACATTATAGTGAGGAACCAAAGTGAATAAAATGGAAGATAATACATTGCAATTAGCAATAATATATTACAATTACTAATATTACTGTATTAACATAACCTAACAACCAGAATTAAGTTATTATCCTACAAGCAAAGTAATACGAAAGTGATGCGAATTCGTATTGATTAAAAGAAAAATTTTATTACGGGAATAATCATATTCGTATTGCGGAAGTTTTCTCCATCGTTAAATCTAAACAATAAGAAATCAATATGCCTGGAAGAAAAAGAAGATACTGCCAGATAATCTTCTGGAGGATGTATTAAATATATAGAAAAATTATCACTAAATAAATCTTGACATCATACGAGAGTGGATCAATAAGTCCGTGACTTTTCGAACTTCCCTCGTAGTTATATAAAATTCAACACTATTTCCATCAAGTACCACCTGTTAATAGATTACTGTCAAATTTTGAACAAGTATCGTCATTTACTATGACTGAAACGTTCACATAAAATATCAATTTTTTGCTAAAAGACAAACAAATTTCTTCAATACTTTTTCCATTTTTGACAATTTTTCTACAACTGAAAAAATTATGACTGAAAAATAAAAGTATTGCATTAATTTCTTCCAGATGAGCTCAGTGGGATATCATCAATTTATTTCGCAGATGATAATCACCTTACTGCAAAAAGCGCGATATTTTGGGGATAAAAATAATAAAAACAAAATTGAATTTTATATGTTTTTGTTGTTTATTGACTAATTTTTTTTTTAAATTGATAAATATGCAAAATTAGAAAAATATTGCTTTCATAATTTTCGTCCAAATTATAAAAAGAAGATATTTCATAAATTTCTTTCAGGAAGATATCTTTCGAATATTTATAGGTTATGAGATCAAGAATAAAAAGAATAAATAATTTTAAAATATAAGCAAATTCACTTTAGCAGATTATTAGGACTCATCAATTTTGCACACATTCAGCTGCTCAGCACATTCCTAAGCAGAAGAAGTCACCTCAACACCATCAGCAAGGATTAATTTTACTATTGGTTTTTCAGTATTTAGTAATTTAAACTTTGTTATAATTTTCTAGCGAAGTAAAAGATGACTCAATGAGTTAAATTTGCCAGCAGCAAAAGAAAAGTGTTCATTAAGGTAAACAGGGCGATTAATGCTACCATCCGCTACATCACACACCTTAAGCGAACGAGTTTTATAATACTTTTTCATTAAACTGTTCCTCAGAAACACACAATTCAATTTAATTAATATATCTTTACGGTTATACATACATTTAGCAAGCATGATTGCTGTTACTAGGAAGAATATTAATATTGTAATGTGCATAAAGTATGATAGAAACAGTAATTGAATCTTTCAATCCTGAAGCCAAGTCGTTAATAACAATATCCGTGCGGTTCAATCTTTTATGGAGCAAATTATTTTTATCCTCAAGAGCAGCTATTTTTATTGATGTAGACTTGTCAATAGGCCTTAAAAGCTTACTATAATTAACAATATCAGCCTGAAGTCCTTGTGACAAGACGATAGTAAGTCAACAAGTTCATCCTCTTTACGTTGGATTAAACTATCAATCTTGAAATTAATACCATCAATTTCATCTTGCAGTCTTTTTTCCACTTCAAGTAATACAGATGGAGACCTCGGATCATCTGCACATTTTCACAGCGGAAAATAACCGATTTTATCTCTTTTAGAGTTTTCAGTGTACTTTCATTGATTTTCACACATTGGGCATGATACCAGTTATTATACCATTTACATAAAACACTTGCTTGGGTTTTTCCAAGATCAAATGCACAAGTACCACATTTATATGTTTTGTCTGCAGGCATTTTAACTCTTGGCATTACGGCAGCAATAAAATGGTAGCAAATTGTGTATCAACAAGGTAATCAACAAGGCATAAAAAAAACATCAAAAGCAACAGAAGCAACTTAATTATAATTTTCAAGTAGTACATCAAGGAAAAAAATAATTACCCTTGATTTTTATTTACTAATTATGAATTTAATAACTTTAAATCACAAATAAATTTAATTACTTCCAAAGCAGAAGTCAAATAAAATTAATTATAAGCAATTATAAAGACTAGCTGTGAAGAAAAAAAAAAAAAAAAAAAAAAAACAAGCAAGATAGATATAGATGATCAAGCCCGACCATATGATATTCCACATGGCCATCAAAATTCGTGAAGGGGTCTTATATTACGCATGTGAACAATTGTTGACCGATACTTTTAGTAAGTGTAATATAAAATATACGGATACAGAATATTACATTAATACTAACATTTATATGAATTTATGCACTTTAGGGTAACTCTCAAAAGTGGGCTTATATGGGAGCTATGGTAAATTATGGAGCGATCCTCATAAAATTTGTCACTGTGATTTCTATTTATATAAAACTTATTTGTGTCGAATACAAACTTGATACTAACATGTGTATGTGATTTATGTCCGTTAAAGTGATTTTTGGAAGAGAGTTTTATATGGGAGCTATGGTGAATTATGGACCGATCTTCATGAAATTTGACACAAAAATTAAAAAAATTATACAAAACTTCCTTACACCGAATTTCATTAAATTATTGCTATATTTAAGGCATTTATGATTGTTAAACCCCTATTCCGGGAGGACATTTGTATGTAGGAGAGGTGTAATAATGGACCGATCATAACCAATTTCAATAAGCTACGTCTTTCTGTCATGAAAGTCTTAAGTGCCAATCTTTATTGAATTATCTTCAAAATTGCGACCTGTACTTTGTGCACAAAGTTTACATGGACAGCCAGCCGTTCTGCCATCCAGACGGACGGACGGACTTCGTTAGATCGTCTCAAAAAATGATTCTGAGTCAGTTGATATACTTTAAGGTGGCTGTTGGATGATTTTTTCTGTGCGTTGCAAACATCAGCATAAACACATAATACCCCAACCATCTATGGTGATGTGGCGTATAAAAACACGTTTATTTAGGCAGTGTTGCCATATTGTTATCAAATAAAATATACATTTTTACAAATGTCATGAAATTTTAATGTATTTGTTTTAAATTTTTTAGAAATTTTTGTTTGTTGAGTTGTGTTTTTTCTTCGATTTTGTAGTATTCCATCGACTGTACAGTATGGCAGAATCGAAAATTTTTATAAATAAATCTATAACTTCTAATCCGCTGATTAAATAATGTGTTTACATTAATCATTTACACCTAACAAATAAATTTCCTTTCTGAAAAACTCTTTTAAAAATAATATTTAATAAAAATTTAAATCTGTATCTTTTGTTACTTTAAAACCATTATTTCTCCATATTTATTTCATACTTCAATATGCCTATGAGTAGGGTTGCCAGACGGCCTTGAATGAACTTAATTACAAGTTCAAATGTAAATTGCAAAGCTGGAAACAATTTGTAGTTATATAAAAAGTTTAGTGAAATCTGAAGTGTTGATGAAGAATTTGTTTTTTAGAGTAATAAGTTCGAAGGACTGACTGAGTTTTAAAAAATCTTAAAATCATAAATATATGAGAATCGTTTTACAAAAGTGGACTGTTTTGAATTTATATATTTAAAAACTTCCAAAATACATTCATTTACACGGTGCAGTAATTTTTTTAAGCCGTGAACAAATGTTCAAAAGTTGGATATTGAAATATTTGTATTGAGTTAACATAAGAAAGCTGTACCACATGTTTTATTTCTTTTTAAATAATATTTGCAAAAATCTAAAACGCATTTGTTAATATTTTTCCATGGCCTAAACTGAAAAAAAATCAAAGATTTTTTGCTGAAGTCGATTGTCATGTTTTTTTTTTTTTTTTTTGGAAATCATGTTCCTTATATAGGAATGTCAAGTTATATTAAAATTCGAATCTGGCAACCCTGTCTATGAGTATCATCTCGTGTCTATGCTAGGCAAATTTTTATCGAGACAAACGTCGAAATTAGTGCAAATTTATAGAAGGCACCTTATTGTTGTTTTTGTGCAATTGTTGCCATCTTCCATAAATTCGGGTTAATTTTGACGTTTCTCTTGATAAAAAATTGTCTAACGTAGTCACTACACCACCTAAACTAGTTAATGTTCGGATATTATTGTCCATAACTTAACTCAATTTTAAGTCCAAAACCCTACTACATCGCAAGTTCTATAAAAGCCATCATCATTATATCAACCAAACCATGCTGAGTCTCTATTGGTGCCTCAACTCCACAACTTACAACTATTGACTGCGACAACAATATGTTTTTTCAAATCAACGTCTTCAAAATCTTCCAATTTGATTTTGCGCAAAAAATTTATTATAAAATGGTAAATTTTTTCCTTTATATACTCCAAATCCAAATTAAATTATTACAAATGACTTAAATTTTAAGTTAAAGTTTTTTAAAATGACGTCTATATTTTTCATTTAATTTTGGTGCTTGAAAAAACTTATAATCTTATACTTCAATTACGCGTTATACTTCATACACACACTCTATACTTTTCATTAAATAAAATTTGTTTAATACAATTTAAAATCGTGGTAACATTTTTCGATATACTAAAATTTTAAGTATTCTATACAAAAACTCTTTTGTAACAGTTGTTTTCAAGAACCGTATTAATTATGAGTTTTGAAAAAAAAGTCAATTATTTTTGAGTTTTATTTTTTTTTTTTTGTTCAACTTGTAATGATTATATTGTGATTTTTATTTTATTGCTCAAAAAATAAAACGTTCCTAATTCTTAGTAAAAAAATTAGGTTTTCTTTGTTATAAAATCGGTTTAACACCAAAATTCAGATTTCTTTTTTACAATAATCTTATGATTTTTCCTAAAAATCAAAATAAAAATTTTCATAAAAATCGAAATTTTTACTAAAAATAAAATAATAAATAAAAATTAAAATTTTTATTAAAAATCAAAATTTTTATAAAAAATCAAAATTTTTATTAAAAATCAAAATTTTTTTTAAAAATCAAAATTTAAAAAAAAAATCAAAATTTTTATTAAAATAAAAATTTTTATTAAAAAACAAAATTTTTATTGAAAATCAAAATTATACTGGAAATAAATTTTTTTTTTACAGAAAATCAAATATTTTACAAAAAATCAAAAATTTTACTAAAAATCAAAATTTTTATTAAAATCAAAATTTTACTGCAAAACAAGTTAAAAAAAATCAAATATTTTACTAAAAAATCAAATATTTTCATTAAAAGTCAAAATTTTTATTTAAAATTAAAATTTTCACTAAAAATCAAAATTTTTTATTAGTAAAATTTTTTAAGAAAGTAAATTTTTTATGTAAAAAAATTGTTTTTTTGTAAAAAGTTTCGACTTCGAGAAAAATATGTTTTTTATAAGAAAATTACGATTATTTTAAAAAATTTTCCTTTTTAGTAAAACTTAATTTTTGGGAAAAAATTTGATTTTTAGTAAAAATTTTAATTTTTAATAAAAAATTATATTTGTAGTGATGCTTACACAAAATTATAGAAAAGAAAAGTAGATTTTTTAACTGAAAATCATTACGCAACAATTTAATTTTTATTTTTTTTATGTTGAGCAAAAAAAAAATTATACTGGAAATAAAATTTTTTACAGAAAATCAAATATTTTACAGAAAATCAAAAATTGTACTAAAAATCAAAATTTTTATTAAAAATCAAAATTTTATTGTAAAACAAGTTAAAAAAATTCAAATATTTTACTAAAAATCAAAATTTTTATTAAGTCAAAATTATTATTTTATTATTAAAAATCAAGATTTTTTATTAAAGTCAATTTTTTT
This sequence comes from Protocalliphora azurea, assembly GCA_932274085.1. NCBI lineage: Eukaryota > Metazoa > Arthropoda > Insecta > Diptera > Calliphoridae > Protocalliphora > Protocalliphora azurea. The sequence goes on along the minus strand of OW026521.1, from coordinate 140,392,588 downwards.
AAGAAAGTCGATTTTTTGTGTAAAAAATTTGATTTTTTGTAAAAAATTTCCACTTCGAGAAAAATATGATTTTTATAAGAAATTTACGATTATTTTAAAAAATTTTCCTTTTTTGGATTTTTAGTGATGCTTACACAAAATTAGAGAAAAGAAAAGTATTTTTTTTTGTTGAAAATCATTCCGCAACAATTTAAGTTTTATTTTTTTTTATAAATTGAGCAAAAAAAAAAAAAAAAAATTAAACTGGAAATAATTTTTTTTTTTTTTACAGAAAATCAAATATTTTACAGAAAATCAAAAATTTTACTAAAAATCAAAATTTTACTGCAAAACAAGTTAAAAACAAAAATTCAAATATTTTACTAAAAATCTAAATTTTTATTAAGTCTAAATTTTTATTAAAAATCAAGATTTTTTGTTAGTAAAATTTTGTAAGTCAATTTTTTGTGCAAAAAAATTGTTTTTTTTTTGTAAAAAATTTGATTTTTTGTAAAAAATTTCGACTTTTCGTGAAAAATATGATTTTTATAAGAAAATTACGATTTTTATAAAAAAATTTTCCTTTTTAGTAAAATTTTTAATTTTTGGAAAATTTAAATTTTTAGTAAAAATTTTGATTTTTAATAAAAAATTGGATTTTGAATAAAAAAAAAAAAAAAAAAATAGATTTTTACTAATACTTACACAAATTAGAAAAAAAGTCAATTTTTTTTACTGAAAATCATTCCGCAACAATTTAAGTTTTATTTTGTGAGCAAAAGAATAAAACTCACAAATTATACAATGATTACTTTGTGAGTTTTATTTTTTTATAAGTTAAGCGAAAAAATAAAAATTAAAAAAAAAAAAATAATCATTATTCTTGAGCAAAAAAAAAAAAAATAATCATTAATAGTTGAGATGAAAAATAAAACCCAAAATCAAAAAAATAAAAATCACTCCGAATTTCAATAGAACTTGTTCTGAGGATTACATTTCTGTATTTAACACTTTTATCCGGTCGTTACCTGTATTTGATTTTTTTATTTAAAATTTCAAGAATAATGATTATTTTCTGTTCTTGGTTGTTTTCAAGTAAAATTTGTTAAAACACTAAAATTAAAAACATTTTTAAAACTAGTTAAGAAGGACAATTTTTTAATATTTCTTTTAGTCCAATTATTCGACTAATCGGTAGAAATTACTCGAATAAATTTTTACTCGAAATTATTGATTTTATTTTAATTGAAAAATCATTTGATTTAAATTTGTCGATTAATCGAACAAACATTATTCGAGTGAATGAATATCCTAGTTTTTACCTTATCCAAAAATATAAAATATACAAAACATGCATAGTAATTGTCCTTGTTAACACATTAAATATTAATATGTTTGTGTACTAGTGTTAGTGATTTTATAATCTCTCACTTAATTGCTAGTTGGTTAGTAAATTTCCGTTTTAGTTTTGAGTTTTCTACTAAACTTTTAGCTCCTAAAAGTTAAGTGGAAATATGTATATTCTAAACACTTTTTTACTTTTATTTATTTATTTATTTTTTAATTTTTTTTTTTTGCTAAAATTGCCAAATTTGGCAATCATAATTGGTCATAGGTGCACTTGTATTTGCATTTGGTAAATATATGAAAATGCATTTGATTAAATATGTATAAAAAGTGAAATTATAGAAGTTAGAAATTTGCACATAAACAGAAAAAATTAAAAAATGTTTTAATTACCAAAATGGTTTATTCAATAAAAAAAATGTTTAAGTTTGCACATTTGCCGAAAAAGATTAAAAATAACAAATTTTTCCCATTAATCATTATGAATTGTAATTAAAAAATATATTAAAAAAAAAATACTAACTTTAAAGAATTCGAATTATTTCTTTTAAGTATTTTTAATTTGTTTTTCATTTCATGAAATTTTCAAGTAATTGTTTTAAATTTTTTACATATTTTTTGTTTGTTTTTGGAGATATGTCTTTTTCTTCAATTTTGGATTACTCCATCGACTGTACAGTATGGCAGTATAGAAAATTTTTGGAAGTAAATCTGTAACTAATTGCAGAGGAGGGTAAAATTTTAATTATGGAAGCGGCCCCTACAGGACCAGAACTATTATATTAAAATTTTAAGTAGCGTAGTTTTTGATCTATAAAAGATATTGGACTCAAATCTTTTTGGATACAATTTAGAATTATGTCAGTTAGACATAATAGATGATTTTATGCACTTTAGGGCGTTTCCTGGAAGTGGGTTTATATGGGAGCTATAGTAAATTATCGACCGTTTTTCATAAAATTTGGCAATTTGTTTTTACTTATATAAAACTTATTTGTGTCGAATATTAACTTGATACTAATATTCGCATGGGATTTATATACGTTAAAGTGATTTTCGGAAGGGGGGTTTCTTCATAAAATTTGGCACAAATATTGATACTTGTATAGAACTTCTTTGCACCGAATTTCATTAAAATATTCTTATTTTTAAGTCATTTAAACTCTGTTTCGGGGGACATTTGTATGGGGATATGTTAAATAATGGACCGATCACAACCAAGATCTTGTATCTTAGAAGTCATTAAATTATCTTTAAAATTGCGACCCGTACTTTTTGCACAAGATTTACATGGGCAGCTAGCCAGCCATTTAGCCGGACGGACGGACATTGTTAGATCGATTTAAAACGTGATTCTATGTCGATTGGTAAACTTTAAGGTGGGTGTTGGATAATTTTTTTTCTGTGCGTTACAAGCATCAGCACAAACGCATGATACCCCAACCACCTATGGTGGGTAGGGTATAAAAAGCGCTGAGTAAAAGTTATGAAAAATGAGCGTTTCGAACGGCAAATATGGGTTAAAATCATTACTTCTGTAGCTTTTTTGTTTTTAACACTAATGAATTTTGTGACAATGACAAAATTCAAAATTTTTTTTGTTATGTTAATTTTGATGGGTTAAGTTTTGACATTAGTCATAAAGTTCAGAATATGGAGGTAAGACTTCCTTCCAATGATAACGCTATATTCAAATCATTTTTTAAGCTATTTCTCTCTATAGTATTGTTTTATGTTTATTTTTCGTTGTTTCAAAAAAATTATTTTTATTTTTTTCGGGATTTGCAATGCCCAAAGTCAAGATTACGGCACATTAAAGGAATTCTCGGAAAAATACCAAATTTGAGAACTACTATATGCAACTTGTACTTTATTCATAATGTTTACATGAACAGACAGCTGAACGGACATCATTAAATCGCTCATATTTACATATGCACAGTGGGGTAGAATCGAAAATTTTTGGAAATAAATCTATAACTTCTGATTGGCTGATTGAATCTATATAAAATTTTACACAGCCTTAGCAGATGAGTGTAAAATTTTAAGTTTGGAAGGAGGACTCTGCAGTACTTTTACTTCCGACATAGAATTTTTTTTACCCGCTTGCTAAAATTTTTTTTCTTATCCGTTTTTTAATATTTTTAAAGGTCTGGCTAATACACATGAAAAAATGCTTGCATGTTCAATTTATCCCTTATAGGTTTTAAGTTATTTTCATTTTAAATTTCAGCTATCGCAAATTGGATCTACAAACAGAATGATGTGATTCGTGGGACATATAACAAATGTGGTCTTTATGGACAAAATGTAAAAAAAAATGTTTTTTTGAGATTTTCGCCGGTTTTTTGGGAATTGTCGGATTTCTTAAATTTTTTAAACTTTATCATTTTAAATGAGAAGCTTTTTAATTACCGACAATTTCTTTAAAATATCTTGACTAACAAAGATTTTATTACAGACAAAATATTTGTAGTTTATCCAAAAATCAATTTTTTAAAAAATATGAAACATATTATTATTATTATTATCAGTGCAACTAAAAATATGCAAAATCTTATTTTTCGATCTGTTAGACCATATTTTTGCATATTTTGATCATAACAGAATATTTTTACATATTTTGGGCGAAGCAAAAATCCCTATTTTAGAACATATTTTAGTCATTTAAATAACATATTTTTGCATATTTTATACTTAAGAATATAATTTATCATATATTACACAAAAGAGCATAATTTTGCATACTTTACACTTAAAAGAAAATTTTCCATATATGCACCCAATAGAATAGAATAGAATAGAATAGAATAGAATAGAATAGAATAGAATAGAATAGAATTTTTAACATTATTTTCCATTAGCAAAACTTTCCTTTTATTGCCACATTCGTTTTTCAAATCCGATTGTCAAATAATTTTTTGATCTTATAAATTGATAAAATTTTTGCAATTTCCAAATAGCTTTGAATGTTTTTGAATACAAAAAGAATTTGTATTTTTAGAAATTTTTGAATATTATAAATAATTTTGAAAATGTAACATTTTTAGAGCATATTTTGGTTGATCACTTTTACCTCTCATTAAAAAGCGATATATGTTTGAAAATATTTAACAGCTAATATTTCACTTCCAAATGGGAAAAGGGTCTCTCTCACTAAAAATCGATATTTTGTATGAAAATTTACAATCCTTAATATCTCGGTGAATAAGCTTCCAAATGGAATAATGGTCTCGGTTATGATCACTCACTAAAAATCGATATTTTTTATCGTATGTAAATCCTTAACATCTCGGTAAATAAGTTTCTAAATGGAAAAGGGGCAGCGATTTGTAATCACTTATATTTTTCACTAACAGTCGATGTTTTGTATGAAGATCTTTAATTCTTAATATGCGTTCAAAAGGAAAAATGGCCTTGTTTTGCAATTACTAGTACAACCAAAAATATTCAAAATCATATTTTTTCGTGAGTTTTAAATGAATCAAACTCTTAGTTATTTATCTATTTTAGAAAATTTTAAGAATTTTGCCATCGATTTGTAACATCATATTTTGGTCATAACATTATATTTTTGAATATTTTGACCTTAGTACCATATTTCTTCATATTTTCATAGAATATTCTTATTTTAAAGTACATCTTAACAACTTAAATGGCATATTGTTGCATATTTTATACTAAATGCATAATTTTGCATATATTGCATGATTTTGTATATTTTATACTTAAAAGATAATTTTTCACTCAGTAGAATTTTTTACATATTTTTTTACCCATTAAACTTTTTTTGCAGCATATTTTTGGTTACCCTGATTATGAATTTTATTATTATTATTATTATTATTATTATTAAATGTAAAATCATGTTTCAAGATTTCGATTTTATGGAAGAAAAGAACATCACAAGGATTTAAACCATCCAAACTTTTATGTTATAAATCTTTATTAAAAGTAAAATATTTATTTACACTATGTATGCATTAGGGTATCCAAATTGTTCGATTTTTTTTCATTGTTCGAATAAAATGAATAATGAGGTATTTTTCCACTAAGCATTAAAAAATATTCGAACTGTTCGAATAATTCAAAATATAAAATAAACATTTTAAATATATATTTGTAATTTTTGAAAAATTTTATTGTAAAAGGAAAACAAAAACAACTTAAAGTAAATAATGCTTTGTAAACATATATGTATGTAAATGTACTTTGTCTATGTCAGACACAAAAACAAAAAATAAATCAACAATTCTTTTAATAATATAAATACATATTGACTTGTGTTAATGCAATATATATACATATATGTATATTTTTAAGGAAATTACTTAAAATAATTTTATTGAAAAAATAATTGGATTTAAATGGCGTGATTTAAATTTATTTCGCTTAGTTTTTATAAAATTTAATTTTTAAAAATAATTTTTTTTTTTAATTTTAATTATTGCATTCAGTTTCGATACCAAATCACCATTAAATGCTTTAAAAGTTTTTCGATCTCCATAGGTTCATGCGATTAATTTTTCACAGTATCTCTGCCGAATAATCTTCCAAATATCTCATTTCCAAACTTTAGTTAGAGCTAATTGGGCTTGTTTAAACTAAAGTATTCAAATTAAAAGTATTTAAAACTGTTAAACGTTTTCTATGAACAAGATGTTTTAAATTTGTGGCTAATTCTTTAGATAAAGATTTCATTAAAATTATACAAAATATAAATATTTCACATAAGGTTTTTAGATTGTGAAAATATTTTAAATTCATAATACGTAAAGAAAACAACTCAATAGGTTATCTACGTAGTGCTAAAAATAAAAAAGTAAAAAAAAAATATTATATATTCCATTGTTAATTTAAATTCACTTGTGTCAAACTATATTAGATATGTTTGCGTTAATAAAGAAAATATTACATATTTAAATTAAAATTTCCTTGTATTATACAATATTAAAATTCATTAACACAACTAAATTATAAATAATTTTGTTAAAAATTAACATCAAATAAATACCTAAAAAATTGGCTTTTATTTCTTTATTGTAATATATATGTACATGAATCAAGTGCATTCTATCATATTATTGCTGTATACATGAATCAAGTATATTTACAACAAAAATATGGTTACAGTTCAATCATGAGTCAAGTACATGTACAACAAAAATATGGTTGCAGATCAGCAATATTTGTATTGTGATTCTATCATATTATTGGTGTATACATGATTCAAGTACATTTACAACAAAAATATGGTTACTGTTCAATCATGAGTCAAGTACATGTACAACAAAAATATGATTGCAGATCAGCAATATTTATTTGTATTGTAGTTCTATCATATTATTGCTGTATAAATGAATCAAATACACATACAACAACAATATGGTTGCAAATCAACAATATTTGTACTGTGATTCAACTTAATTATTGCTGTATACATGAATCAAGTACATATACAACAAACATATGGTTACAGATCAACAATATTTTTATTGTGATTCAACCATGTTTTGTTGTATACATGAATCAAGTACGTAAACAATAAAAATAGGGTTGCACATCAATAAAATATTTTAATTGTAATAAAAGCATATTATTGCTGTATACATGAATCAAGTATCTACTACAACAAAAATGTGTTTGCAGCTCTACTATATTTTTGTTATGATTCAACCATATTATTGTTATATACATAATATCAAACCAATATTTCAGCTATTATATAGTTGCAGTATAACCATTTTATGGTGATACATCCAACCATGGTATAATTTGCAGACAACCATAGACTCCAACCATAATATAACTGTATTCAATTATGGTTGCTATCAATGATTTTTTTCTTTTCTTTCAACATCTCTGTTTACTGGAAACATTTTTGTTTCAATTGGGAAATTTCATCAGCTTAAAGGATGCCCAAAGCAAAATATTCAAATTCAATTTTTTCGTGATCAAGCCTTTTCTAACAGAGAAATTGGACGAAAAATTAACCGTTCGGTAATTTTTTAAGAAAGGGCAGAAATACGGAGTGCGAAATCCAACAAAAGGTAATCAAAAATTAAAGAAAAGGCAATTTAAATACTACACAAATAAATAATAAACACACATTTTGCGAACAGATAGTAATATAAAGTGAAAGAAACCAAAATGTAAGCCAATGATAAAACAGCATCATAAAGAAAATCGTTTAAAATTTGCGCTCAAATACATGAAATAGACAGATAAGTGGAATAAAGTAATCTTTTCTGCTGAAATGAAATTCAATTTGGACGGTTCCGATTCATATTCTTGCTATTGCCATGATTTAAGGTCGAACGAAATTCGTATGTCGAAATGCATTTTCGGTGGAGGCAGTGTTATGGCTTAGGCAGCTTTTTCTGCTACAGGAAAATCAAAAATTTGTTTTGTTCCGACTAAAATGAACAGTGCAATTTATAATAAACTGTTGGAAGATTCTCTTCTCTCATTTATGGATGAAAAAATGTACGAAAATTGAGAATCTGTGGGGTACATGGCCCATAAAGTTAACATTAACGGACTTAAAACTAAAAATTAAGTAAGCCTGTGAAGAAATTGACGGTGCTTTTCTTCAAAAATTAGTCGAATTAAATCCAGACCGAATATTCGAAGTTATCTAAAATAAAGGTTCATCAACACATTATTAATCATGCTAAATAGGTTCATTTGTTTAAGTACGTATATAGGAAAATGCCATCAAAAATGACATTAAACTTCTAAAATTACAATGAAAAAAATTTAATGTACATTTTAAGTTTTTTGTTATTAACTTTTTAAGTGAAGCCAATAAATAATTTAAAAAATTAATTTGTAGCACCTTAATTATTTTTAAGCCCCGTTTTTGGTAAGTTGATTAAAAAAATTGATGTGCGTTTATAGGAATATGCACCAGTGTATACTTATAAAAAAAGTTATCTGATCACTCATCAGCTGTTATTGAAAGGCAACCTTTAATATAATTTTTTCTTTTCAGAATAAAAATTGTCAATATAATTCCATATTTAATTGTTTAAATTAAAAAATAAAAAATAAATATAAAAATAAAAACAATAAAAGTAAAATAGAAATATATCTATCTATTTATAAAAACATTTTAAAATATGATTAAAAGAAGTATAATATTAAAAAGAAAATTATTCATTTTGTTTCAAAATATGTGAATCATTCGTTATTCGAAATTATTCGTCTCAAATTGTTCGAATTATTTGAACAAACATACCCTAGTATGCATAATATGTAGTTATGAATGTAAAAATGTTTTCTTGCCTTGTTTCTTCTATTAAGCTAAGTTCAGATTATGCAAATATTTGACACGAAATATTTCATCGTGTTTTCCCGCAATTTTTGCGACTAAATACAGAGTAGATTTTTTTGTTCATATTACGCGCATTTATTTGATGTTTTTTGTTTGATAAAACAGCTATCGAATAATGTAAAATACAAGAAAGGGAAAAATATTTTAAGCCTGTTCAGATTAGATGCAAATTATTTACTCAGAATTATTTTGTTAAACACGCAAATATTGGAAAATTATAGTTTTTATTTTGTTTTAATCAATTTAGAAAAATTTTCTGAGAGAATTTCGGAATATGTGAATGTCAAAACGAAAATTCTATTTATTTTAAATACAAATATTTATAAAATGTACAAGATAATTTATTTAGATGCACAACGTTCATGCTAGCATCATTTTTAGTAAACGGCAAATAATTTTATTTATTCAAAATTGACTGTTATCTAGCGGCATTTTTAGTAAAGGCAAATAATTTTATTTGTTCAAAATTAACTGTTATCTTGTTTGAATCATAAAAATATTTCGAGTTCATATTACTCAAAGCTAATATTTGCAAAAAAAATCGTCAAATACTGGCGTGGTGTGAATAGCTTTACTTTACAATAATAGAATTTGAAGCAACAGAAAAGCAATATGAAAAGTAAACAAAATAAAAATGTTAAAATAACAGCTTGTTGCGCTTAGTTATTGTTGAGGCAACTGCAACAAGAACAACAATAACAACCAAGAAAATCAAGCAATAAATATAACAACTAACTTTGTTTTTTTTTCTATTTGTTGTGGTATATATTATTTTATTTATCCTGAATTTCCTTAATATCCTTTGCATTTTCCTGTCTGTTATTTTCCTTTTTATTTGTAGTCACGCGCAGTATTTTCATTTAGTTGGTGTTATCTTAAACTTTATGCTTTTAGTTTTATAAAAGAAATTTATTTTAAATAATTAAAAAAAAAAAACTATTTGTGGACAACCGTTGAATAGGGGGAAAAATTCTGGTCAGAGTAACTATCTCAAACTTTCTTTTTTTCTTCTTGTTTTTGTTGTTGTTTAGAGAAAATTTATTTTTAATATACTGCAACATATTGTGGCTAAAAGTAATTATGAATGAGTATATTTATTTAGATAGAAAAATTGCTACAATTTTGGAATTTTTGAACACATGAGGGAAGGAATATTTGCTGGTCAGTTTGTGTGTCTGAAAAGTCTTTTAATGGTGTAGTATAGTAATTAATAATTATAATATAATAATTAATAAATATGAAAGATATAGTTTGATTTTGGTTGCTATGTCTTGTAAAACGTTTTTAGCCACAACAAAAATGTCCGTCCCTCTGTCTGCAAGTATATTGAAAACAACTTACGGACATCTAAGATATGTACGACAATCTTAATAGGAAATGCTTCTGACAATTTTCCTTTTTAAAATCATTACTTTTTCAGGAATATCTATTTTTTATCTTTTTATATTTATTATCCTTTATTTTGTGTTCGGCCTCCCTGAACACTTTAGATATGCCAACATTTCCAATATACGCCACACTAAAACTCAACATACTCTCACACAATTTTACATTTTATTTTAAATCTTAAATTTCATATGTATTTATTTGTTCCTTCCTTCACTCCTTCCGGTAGACATTTCAGCAGCCTTCATAACAAAAGAGATATACACACGACAATTACATTATAAGCATCCACCTTCTCGCAGTGTTACCTCTGTCTACACTTAGTAACACCAATACTATCATAGCAATCATCATCAACATCATAATTTATAGCTCTTCCTCATATCCTTAGAAGTTCCTTGTGGCAGTTCTTAGAAGTTCCTTGTGGTGCCACTAACAAGTGAAACTATAAAAACAACCTATGGAAAAAATAAAAAGATAAAAATCTACATCAAAAGAAATTGTAGAAAAAGAATTCTTAAGGAATAACCATAGTAGTTTTTAAAGTAAAAAAAAGAAAATAATGCGTAAAATACGATTTATTTCTTTTTTACTACTTCTGCGCTACATGCAATTTAGCATTTTCATATACTTGGAGCGTTTTTCACTCCTTTTTAGATTGTGTTAAGTTTGAACGTATGCTTGATATTTCCGCTTGCACGAGTATATAAAATTAAATCATATTCAAGAAAGCGCAAAAAAAAAAAAAAAAAAAAAAAAAAAAAATGAAAAGTTGCAGGCATAAAATAAAAGACATTGTTATTGCATTGGTATGTGCAAACTTGATTATGAACGACTCTTTATTTTTGCGTTAGTATTATATTAGACTGCATAAAAATTTACCAACTTTTAAATTTTGACCGTAACTCCCCCTAGAATTGTTCATTGAGTTGTAAAAAGATATTGTGTAAAATATTAGTGAAATCGTATATCGTTAACCCCTGCCGCATCTGACCTGAAGTTTGTATGGTGCGTTTATATGGGGAAAATATAAATACAGTTTTTAGAAAAATTTAGCTATTAAATACTTTACCTTGTAACAAAATTTTAAAAAATCGTAATTTACATATAATCATCTAATAAACAAAATATAAAAGAAAAGAATCGGTTAAAATATTTTTAAGATATTGCGAATTCTCCAGACCATTAATGTGTCTTAGACCACTTTTGTGTACAAACAAAATTTTTAATTTTTTGAGAAATGTTTAAATAAAATAATATTTTCAAATTAAATTTGAAGCAAAATTACTAAAAAATAAGTTTTTTCCGCAAGATAATTCAAACCCCTTTCTTTCAAAACTCCAATTTCAAACTTTCAAAAATTTTGTTAAAAAAATTTCGAAAAAGTTCAAACAAAATTATACACAAGAAATAAAATCAAGATAGAATTAGGTCAATACCTTGTATGACTAAGCTGTACTGCTCTTTGAATTTTGCGCATTTTTTGCAGTTTTTTAGATTTAAAGTCAATTTTTTTCTTTGGAACTGATAATCAGACTAAACAGAATTATTATATGAGTATAATAAGATAAATCATGCTTTACGAACTACATTCCGAAGTATTTAAGAAAATTGGACAATGATAACTTTTAAAATAAAGATTTGCAATATCTGGAATTTTTAACGAAGACATAATGACAAATTTTTTGTTCTTGTTTAGATTTCGATAGAATTTTATAAAAAATATAATTGAAACACTTTCGTTGATATTAAAAGTAAAAAAAAAGTAAAATTAAACCCACAATATAGCTTAGGGTCAGCATTTTTTCAAACACATCTTTTCTTAAATATTTCTAAAGCAAATTTTATTAATTAACTAGCTTAATCCGGTGCTCTTCGCTACACTGTTAAAATAAAATAAGTGTGAATAAATACAAATATATTTTTTTATTATTTAATTTATTTATTTACATACCTATTGTATTTCAACTTGTTTTGTAAATATAAACTTTTAACAAAAAAATTATTTTTTATCTATGGGGGTATAGCTATCCACCCAGCTCATTTTTATTTTATTATATTTATTACAGTGACTTTAACCACGTTATTCAGTTACGCGATATTTAATATGTGCATCATATGGGGGTATTGCTCGCCCTGCGTCTACCCCCTTTATTTTAATTTTCAATGGTGTAGTTTGAACATTCTCACTATAACAGTTCTTAAGAAATGCGATATTAAACATTGGTGTCCTATGGGGTGTATCACTCCCCCCGCAGCTATCGGTGCTCAGATGATCCTACTACAAAAAAAATTCAAGAAAATGGGTGCAGTGTCTCTTAAGATATTCGATACTTAATATAGATATTCTATGGGGGGGTACCATTTCCTCTGCGCCTATCGAAAAAATAGGTAGCCTATTTTATTTTCGGGGCTCATGTGATGTTACTGTAAAAATTACAGAAAAATCGGTTCAGTCGTTTAGGAGTCTATAAGCTAACAAACAGACAAACATATTTCATTTATATATATATATATATATATATATATATAGATATCATGGACCAATAAAATGATAATTACCTCACTTTTACAAGTAAAGGCAATTTAAACCATCAATATTCAACATAAAAGTCATTGTATCTAAATCCACAAAAAAAAAAAATAATTTTTTGTTATGTTTTCCTTAAAAGTTTTAAATATTTTATATTTTGGCTTTTGACCTTCATATATTAAAGTTGATTCTTGTCCATTTTGAAAAACTTCAAAATGTATTTTTTTGATAAGATTTATATTATTATGTAATAATTCTGTTTAGTCTGAATATCAGCTTAAAAAAAAAAAAAAAAAAAAAGAATGCAAAAAATGCAAAAAATGATTTTTTATCCAAATTCACAAACATTCAAATTGCTGCACAGTGAATCGAGCCCATAAAAAATGTAAAAAAAATAGAAGTGGTTGTCCTATAGACATGAAAATTTTAACTTACATGTAAATTTGTCCACTAATGTCAAATCTAAAATGAGATTTTTAAAATTATTAAAATCTCTTTCGATATGGGGAAAATAAATTTCCTAAATAAATGTCCACATAAGTGAAGTAATTAATAGTTTCTAAAATTTTTCTTTAGTTAATAATTACTAAAAGGCTTTTCAAATAACAAACAGTAATAACATGTAGCAGTCACTGTTGCCAGATTTGCAGACTTATATGCATTTTGACGACTTTTAATTGTAAAAATGCCAAGGTGCGATTTGACGATTTTTGTTCAAAAAATGACGATTTCACGAAATGTTTATTCACACACGCCAATTTTTCTTGTTTAACTCTGATTTTTTATTGTAGTAGATAGATAGAGAGAGAAAAGGACTTTTATTTCGAAATTCGTTTGCAATTTAACGAGTATTGGTGAAAGATAATATTTGTGTGAAAAGAGAAATGTGATTTTATATACATATGCATGAAAGTAAAATAGTTTGATTATAGATAAAAAAGTTTAAGAATGTGTTAATTTGTAAAAAAAAATTTGTTTGGGTAATTTCTTCAATTGTGTTTATTTTGGCGTAAATTGGGATATAATGATGGAGTAGTACTTTTTAAAATACAATTATATTATTAAATGTAAACAAATTTAGACAATCGCTCTTAGTTTAGGAGTTATGGATCTCTATAGTTTTTATATATTTTTCTGAATAACTTTATTAATATATATGCGATTTAAATTATATTAATACTGTTTAAAAATTCAAATACCTTTTGAATGATTATAATATGACCATATTCATTAATGCAATTTTAATTTTTTATTGATATACATGAACTTACAAAATTTTTTTATTTCTGAAAAAAGTTTATTCGGCGAATATATATAAGAGAAAGTTCCAGAGTCCGGCCAAAGGCCGGCTACATGACAGAAACCTTTATTAACGTCAAAAGGAAAATATTTTCATTTTAACTGGGCCGGTTAACTTAATTTATTCCTATTTTTTAAATTAAAAAAAAAAAATTAAATTTTTAAAATTTAAAACAATGCAACACGACATTGCATAATATTTTTGACAATTTCAAAAATATTATGCCGATTTTGATGATTTTTTGACAATTTTATACTATAAATGTCTGGCAATAGTGGTAGCAGTGCATCCATATAAGTGAAATAAATTAAATTTCCATAGCTACTATTTTTACTCTTTTATGAAAATAATTTTCAAATTTTATTCAGAATTTATTATTTTCTTCAAATAAATTTCAGCGTAAGGCATAGGAGATAAAAAATTCCTACTTTTGACGTCAAAAAATTTTCGAAAATTTTAGTTCTCCGGAATCTACAAATTTGTGTTTTTATACTTAATTTTTTTTATAAATTTCGGACCAATGATTTAAAAAAAATGTTTGCAGTTTTAGAGATTGAAAACAGTACGTTACATAATTATTGTAAATAAGGGAAATTTTGGCAAAAATGTATAAATTTCTTTAGATGTATAAAAATTTATATTACCATAAAAATCAGAATGTAAAAAAAAAACTAAACAAGTTTGCAATTGTTAATTGCCTAGTTGTCACTAATTGGCAGTACCAAAGCGGAGTTTGTGGACTATAATTAGACACCAGCAGAATGTAATACATATTTTCTGTGCCGCTACACACTTCGTCAGCATTCGTGGTGTCTTATCCATTTTGGTTTCGTTGAAACCCAAAAATGGCGCCCGCCTTGCACTGGGTGCAATTTTGAGGATCTCAATTAGTAGCGCCAGGAGTTTGGGCAAATAAAAGATAGATTGAACCTAGCGTCTTAAACGCTGTTGTAGATGTGGTTACAGTAGTCACATTTGATTCGAAGGACCGTAAATAAGTTTGCAATCGTAAATTGCCTTGTTGTCTCTGTTCGGCACTACCTAAGCAGTGTTTGTGGACTATAACTAGACACCAGCAGAATGTAATACTTAATTTCTGTACCGCTACACACTTCGTCAGCATTCGTGGTATCTTATCCATTTGGTTTAAATGAGAGCTAAACACGGCGCCCGCCTTGGGTGCAATTTTGAGGATCTCAATTAGTAGAGCCAGGCGTTTGGGGCAAGCAAAAGATAGATTGAACCTAGCGTCGTAAACGCTGTTGTAGATGTAGTTACAGTAGTCACATTTGATTCGAAGGACTGTAAACAAGTTTGCAATCGCAAATTGCCTTGTTGTCTCTGTCTGGCAATATCAAAGTTGAGTTTGTGGACTATAATTAGACACCAGCAGAATGTAATATGTATTTTCTGTGCCGCTACACACTTCGTCAGCATTCGTGGTGTCTTATCCATTTTGGTTTCGTTGAAACCTAAACAAAACTTATTCAGACCAATTTTCATTGCCTTCCTTTATTACTTTCATATTACATATCATAAAAAAAAAAAATTGGAAATCGTATTATACAATGTTTTTCTAAAGTCTACCAAATTTGAGTAAAATTTAAAAAAATGGCAATTCTTTCGCATGAATTTAAATATAAAAATGTATACTTTTAAAAATGTAATATATGTCGTCTTAAGTCTTTCAGTGGAAGTTGGTATGCATATCATAGTGATGACATTCAAGTATAATATACTCAAAATGGACTAAAATTCAATACTACAATTTTTTTTGCAAGATTGCTAAACTCTACAAAATTTTTAAGAAAAAACTGTTTCTATACCCAAATTTTTAACTGTTATTTTTGGTATTATTTTAAAATATTTTAAATTAGAACATACAACATACTATGCTAAATAAAATTTCATAAATATACTGGACCTACGGGCAAAGGCGCAATTTTGGTGAATTATTTTCTTGAGCCCTATTTGTAAAAAATTTAAAACAATAACAATTTTTTTACAAATTTAACTACAGCAGTGGTAAAAATATTGAAAACAAAATATATATTCAAAATACATTGGATGATCTGATGGCCTAGTTGGTATATAATCTGGTTTGTTTCACTACAACGAGCCCATGGATTTTCGTCATTCCCACTTGTAGGATTAGAATATAATTGTATTATAATTAGTAAATAAATAAATAAATATTCAAAATACGCAAATTCTTGGCTTTCTATTGATATATATTTCACAAAAATATCTTAAGGTAAAAGCGACAATATTTTTTACTCTGAACGGTTCACTGCTCTCAGGTACACGGCTCAGTCATATAATATAATACTTCTGTTTTTAATTTATTTCCTATGGTGTTTACTATAAACATGATCTTATTTGAACATTTTTGAATTTTGTTTAAAAAAATTTTTAAAAGATTGATATTGAAGTTTTGAAACAGACTTAAAAAAAAATTAACATTTTTTACCAAGCGTGGAAAGAGGTTTGAATTATCCTGTAGAAACAAAAACTTATTTTTCAGTAATTATAATTAATATTTAAATAGAAATACCATTTTATTTAAATATTATTCGAAAAATTACAAAAAATGTTTGTATACTCCTTACACAAGTGGTCTAAAATACATTAAAGGTCTGGGGAATTCATAATAATTTTTAAATTTATAACCAATTTAACATATTGTTTGATAGATAATTATATGTTGATTATGGTTCTTTAATATTGAATTAAATTAATTTAAATGTAAAAGGACCAGTTTTTTTCTACATATAAACGTATCGTACAAATTTAAGGTTTGATTCATTAATATTTCACACAATATTTATTTACAGTTCAATGAACGATTCCAAGGGAAGAATGTTGGTAAATTTTGGTGCAGTCTGATATATATACATATGTATGTATAACAATAATTTAAATGTTTAAAACAAATTGAGCGAAAATTCCTTAAAATACTTTAAAAATTTGCAAAACGCTTGCACTAAATAAAAAAAGTAATTGACTGAATAAATCAAAATGTTAATTGAAAAAAGAGGAGTTAACCAGGCATGAAAATGTGAAGATGGAACAATAAATATTGACATCATATATATATATATATATATATATATATATATATACATGACTATTTAAAGGCAACAATTTTATTCGTTTCAGTTTTTATATCAACATATAAAAAATAGCTGAAAGGCTTGACAATAAATGTTACATATTGCGGAGTTCTAAATAATTAAAACAAAGTTAGAGTTCTATATTCATTTATTTATTATATGTTGTTTGAAATACTCAAAAGTTATGGCCCAATATTTATTTTTTATTATGCAGAGTTATTTAATGAGGCAATTTCACTATGTCCGTTGCCTAAAATTTTCCAATTAATACAATTGTTTGAATTAAAGTTGAATTAAAATATTAATTGATTCAATATTTTTTTTTATTTTTTTAATTGCTTATAAAGAGTGACAAGAAGTCCATGGCACTTAAAAATTGTGTTTTAGGCGCTTGAAATGTGTACGAAAAAAAAAAAAAAAAAACAAAGGCATAACATTTCAATTCAGTATCATATTAAATAAACAGTGTAAATATATATTATTTAATATTAAATATATAATCTTTATTTTCAAACACTAAAAAATTAATGTAGAATTGTTATCATTAAATAGGTGTTTTCTTTGTAAAATTAGTGGAAATGCGTAAACCAAGGCATAATCGTTTAACAGTATTAATTACGTACTTTTGCCTGCAATAATACATACACAGCCTACCACTTGAATAAGGAATCACATTTTTTAACTTTAATTAAGTATATCTCCCAAACTAAAGTTCAGAAAAAAATAATTTTTTGCTCAACCAAATTTCAAAGTGTTGGCTTTAGTTTCCTGCAGAAATAAAAAATATACATATTTTGTTATACTAAAATTATGCATTTATTTAAAGACATGTATTTCTATGGTACTATTTCGTGTGTCACTTGAATAAGGAATTCTTTTAATATTAATCAGGAAGGCTATGATTTAAATTTCTTTCAATATAAAAGGCTAGAGAATTTTTAATTTGATAGTTTTTAAATAGTTTTTATTCAAAATGGGACGTGGTAAGGCTCTTAATAACTCTGAAAAAGAAAAAAATTTCTGATTTTGAAATCTTAGAATTGCATCAAATTCTCCCATGTCGGTATCAAAAATACGTGAAAAAAGTGGAGTCAGTGCCAGTCTAAAAACAATTCACTGTATTTTAAAGTCATGCCCATACATAGTCCGACGAAAACTGCAAAAAAACTACCACTTAATGAAAAACGCAAATCACAACGTCTACAGTTTGCCAAAAATACAATGACATGGTCCGACAAATGGTTTAAAGTTGTATTTTCCGATGAAACAAGTTTAATATTGATGGTCCGGACGGGTATAACTATTACTTCCATGACCTAAATAAGGAGGAATTATTTTTGAGCCGCAGACACAGCCGAGAGGGCGGAATAATGGTATGGGGTGCCATTTCGTATTATGGTACCATAGAATTGGTTTTTGTATCCAACAAAATGACTGCAACTTACAAAAAACATTCTGGAGGAAACATTTCCAAAATTTAGTGATTTCTTTGGACCCATACCTTGGACGTCTACGACACGACAACGCTCTGATTCATAGCGCCAGAGCAGTAAAATAATGCATTAATCAACAACGTGTTCAACTTTTGGATTGGCCCCATATTCACCAGACCTGAATCCAATGGAAAATGTCTGGGGTTGGCCAGCAAGAAAAGTTTATTAAGGACGAAAACAATTTGAGACGATAGAATCCTTAGAATTTGCAATAACGGAAGCATGGAGTTCAATTTCACTAAATTACTTAGAGTCATTATACAAGTCGATGCCAAATCACATTTTTGAGGTTATTTCTAAAAATGGTGGCAGTACTCATTACTAATTGAATGCTAGAAGATAATAACTTTCATTTTTATAACCTAAAACTTAAAAATAAATTACAGTTTGCTTAGTTTTAAAAGAATTCCTTATTCAAGTGACACACGAAAAAGTACCACAGAAATACATGTAAATGCATAATTTTAGTATAACAAAATATGTATATTTTTTATTTCTGCAGAAAGCGAAAGTCAACACTTTGGAATTTGGTTGCACAAAAAATTATTTTTTTCTGAACTTTAGTTTAGGAGATATTCTTAATTAAAGTTAAAAAAATGTGATTCCTTATTCAAGTGGCAGGCAGTGTACAAATTATAATAACACAAGTATACAAAGTTTTTGTCTTGAGCAACTAAAAGTGGTTTCTAAGATAATTTGAGCGTTGAATTAGAATATTCATTCATTTTTTCAAAACTACTTTTAGTTTTCGAGATATCAACAAAACTATAACTTCACTATATTTGAGATCTAATAATCAATTTGTTCAACAAAAAGTGAAAATCGAAATTAAATATCTGTCAAATTGAAACCTTTGCAGTGTTTGAGGTATGTTTCACGTTTTAAAGTCCAACAGTAGGAACTCTTCATGTCCTTGAACAGAGGTCGAAATCACTGATTCAGCATTTTTCAATTCAAATTTTGAAAGCTTTAAATCGATAAATATTTTATGGTGTACAAATTAATAATACTTCACCAGGTAAGTTGATATTTTTACTTTTGTTTTGTTCTCAATATTCGCACAGCTGAAAGCAGTCAAAAATGACATATGTTGCAGCAAGTGTATTGAAATAATATTGCGTCTATTTATTATTTGTGTGTTTTTGGTAATTTTTAACGCAGCTGATTACCAATTTTAAAAACTATAGTTTTCTTTCGAAAATGTAAGGTATGTATTAATTAGGGAATGAATATTTGTGACTCAGGTTTATCTAGTTCAGCAGTTCTCATAAGATCTTGCTTCGCGACCTCTTTTTGACATTGTAATGAAAGCGCAAACCAGTACAATTTTTTGACTGGTTTTAAATTTAACGAAATGTTATGTAAAGATAAAATAATCTTAAAATAATATTAATAATTGCGATATTGTTTTTTCTTCATGAGATCATTAATATTAAGAGACTTTTTCAGATAATGCGTATCTAATACTCCGAAAAGGAGTAGCGTAGTTTACGCTACGCCTTGTCGGCTACCCATAGCTGTAAGGAAACATATAGTTTATTTATTATTGATGCCTCATATAACATATGGGCTGGAAGTATATAGTGGTACTTTTATGGGAAATATCTCTAAAATAGAAAGATGTTTCAACAGAGTGATACGTTTTTTATACGGTCTTAAGATTCACGATCATGTTTCAGAATACGTCTATGATTTCTTGGGCTGCAATTTTAAAGATTTTATTAATATTAAATTACTCTATCTTTTTTACAAAATATTTAAATATGATTCCTTGAATTATCTTGTATCTAGATTTATTTTTGCACACTATTCAAGAACACATTGCTTAGACTATCCGCGTTTTAATACAATATTTGTGCAAAGGTCTTTCTTGGTTCGTGTCATAAAGTTATGGAATGCGATATTGTCATATGATATAAGATACTTTTCATTTTCAGTTGTTAATTTTAAGAGCTTAATTTTATCTATTATTAGTAACTATTAAAGCACTTTTTAGGGAATTATTTTATGTCTTAGTGATAGATTCGTGATACACAGTAATTTCTAAAACATATAAAAATGTATAGTTATTAATATGTATCTACTTAGTATTAAATTATCTTTGCATTAGCAGATTTAAAACAGGATTCTAAATGTACTGAGATAAGGAAATTTAGCAATTGACTAAATCTACTGACTTAATCTATTGATTAATCAACTCAAATGAATACAGACATAATATATGTCGTAAAACAGTTTTATGGATATCGACACAATATTAGGAAATATTTGTATTTTTATTTTAAAGATTATCTACATTAGCTACAAGATTAGCTACAGAAAAATAAAGATACCAGAAATTAGGTATTAAGATATTTACCCATACTTTGATATTATTCAGACATTCTTTAAACAAGTTTCGTAAACCTCTTTAAAAATTAAATTTATTAAAAATTCACTAAAAAGGAAGAATTTACTAAATTTCCGAAACCATTCGGGATGATTCAAACATGAGATCAAACGGTATTAAATTGTTTGTAACTTTAATAGGATGGTCCAACATTGTATGAAAATAAAAAAAGGGAATATCATACACATATAATATCTTGTCTAAATTCCAACTTCTTACGATTATTATAACTGAATGTTAATGACATATTCTTAAACTGTAATCGATTGGCCTTAACTGGCTTCAAGATTATCAATAAATAAATAAATAAATAAAATAAAGAAAGTTCTGTGTGAAGATAATGGAGATAATTTGTTTTCCGCCACAAATAGTATCAAAGAGTGTATTCATCAAATCAATTACTCCGGCAACTATGATGTATTTAAAACATTTCTTGAATGTTTTCTGTGTTTTATAATTATATTATTTTCAGTTGAACTTTTAATAAATTTTTTGTTTTATTATTTAGGAATATTGTGATGTATTTTTTTTTTCACTAGCAATATCGCGTAATTTTCATTAGGCATATTGGCTTCTTATTGTGAACCGTTTTGGTATTATTTTTATTGTATAGAGATAGAGCGTAAGGTAAATAAAAACAAAATTAAATTTTAAAATATTTAAATTGTGTTGTTTAAAATTAATAACATATTCTTCCATACAAAATAATAGATATGGGGAATTCTCTTTTTAAGTTCACCTTTATGAAATCGACTTTAAACCTCAAATATATATTTTTTTTAATTTTGTTTTTTTTTTTAATAACTTTTGATTCAATTATATTAACTGCACATGGTGGAATAAAACAACAAAAATTAAATTTCTTAAATGGTTCCATGTGTTACCGAAAAGCACTCGAATTTAAAAATGTAAAAAAAAGTGTTTGAAAATAACAAGTTTTTTTTCTTCCTTTTGACTGCTGTAATGGCGGCCTAGCAAAAACTTTTTGGTTTTCGGTAATGACAACTACTTATTAAAGTAGTCTCTTGGTAATGAGGCGTCATTATTATTTGCCTACTCTTTATTACATAAATAAGTACTCAGTAGTATAATAGCAGAGTAATATTGCAATAACGTTTATGAGTTGGCTAGAGCGCTGGATTAGTAACCAGAAGGTTGTTGTTTCAACACTATTCTGATGCTGTCAGTTTTTATAACAAAATGTGTAAAAAGATATTTTATATTAAAAAAGTTTTTGTCACTTAGAAAATTAAGTGGGAAATGGTGTACTTATTATTAAAAATCTCTGTACGTTAGTTATTAAAAATCTCTGTGTCCAAGTTCAAATCTCACTGACAGTAAGACTTTTTTGTTTTTTTTTATTTTTAGTTTTGTTTAGGTATTTTTGAGTATCCCTAAAGTCTGAAACAAACTACATGAATTTGTGGACAACTCGAACAAATATAACTAGTTATTCAGGCAAAAAATAAGTAGTTTATTTTTGTTTCCAATTATACTTGCTATCTTACCAGGAGAGCAAAGTTTTTGCTGGGGGACTACAAAAACTTGCAGAAATAGGCCAACTTATGTTGAATTAGTCTGTCGTTGACTAATGTTGAATTATATTGTGGACAATTGGTGAAACCGAAAATTTTTATAATTTTAATTTTATGCAGTTATTCGCTTAGAAAACTTTCGCCGTTTCTAGAATTTCAAATAAAAAATAGAGGTTTATTGCCCTTATTACAAAGAATCGTTTGAGATACATTTCGTTAATATACCAAACTTGCGAAGAAAAAACATGAATCGCTTTAATAGGTGCCTTTTCCACAAGATACACTCACAGTGTAATTTCAATCCAAATTATTATATTTTAAAATCATTGTAGTGTAATAGTATATTAATTTTTAAAAATGTTATAACTCTTTAAAATCAATCTAATATTTTGCATCCCTTATATTAGGATTTTATGTAAAATTATATTTATAATAAATCTGTTCTATTTTACTTTTAACAAAAATAGGTTCCAATAAAAAAATTACATAAAAGGTATTTTTGATCTGAGATCGCGTTATTTTTAATATTTCATAGATCGTCGAGGCATACCCAAGATGTTACTTGAAATCGGTGAAAATGTATATCAATCTGTAGTTGTTATTATAGCTTAAGGAGTGAGATCGAAAAAATCTTAACATACGTTTTGCCTCTTAATTTAAGAAATATTTAAATTTTTTTTGATCTAGTTAACTTCGAAAAATATGTCAGTTATTATTTGTTTAATGACAATCATTTTGATTTGTTGTGAGTTGAGTGACGAAAAGAAGTACGTGCTAAAATTATTAAAAATTTTCAGAATTATCCAAATTGGTTCTACAAAAAATTGGCCAAAGAACTAAAGGTCTGCCGCCAAACTCTTTCCAATATTATTAAACAGTAACAGAAGAATTTGACCATTGATAGGAAACCTGGTTCGGGAATAAAAAAGAGGTCCACATGATATTGGGAAGGCCAAGAAAATTGACAGCATATTGAAAAGGGATCCAAACACATCTAGTAAAAAAATAGCCTGGTTAGCTCAGTGGTATTTGATGCAAAAAGTTAAAGCTAATGCAGGCTTGAAAACATACAAAATTCAAAATGTTCCAGACAGGAATGCTGCAAAAAATTTAGAAGCCAAGAAGAGGGCACGGAAATTAAAACCAAATTTCATAAAAAAATTTTCGTGTTGTATAATGGACGATGAAACGTATATAGTGGCAGATTTTTCGCAGCTTCCGGGTCAAAATTTTTATGTTGCTAATGATCGAGGAAATGTTTAAGATAAGTTTAGGAAACAAAAGCAGACAAAATTTTCAAAAAAATTCCTGGTATCGCAAGCTTTATGCAGTTGCGGTAAAAGAAGCATGTCATTTGTTTTTTTCTTTCTTTTGAAAGCTGTAATAGGGGATTTTAGCATATTTGTCCAATTCTTCTAATGTAAACTACAGTGGGCTCTATAAATACCGAAATATACATCAAAGAATGTTTGCAAAAAAGGCTTATTTCTTTCATAAGAGAATACAATGTGTCCACATTTTTTTTGGCCGATTTGGCAACACGTTACTACGGTAAGAAATCTCTGGAATGGTACCAAAACAATAACATAGTTTTTGTATCAAGAGAGTTCAATCCTCTAAATTGTCCGGACCTAAGACAAGTAGAGAGATATTGGGCTCTTGTGAAAAGAGAATTTAAGAGCGCAAAAAGTCGTCCCAAAATATAAAAGATTTTAAAAGGAGATAGGCAAGCTGTTTTATAAAAGTTAGTGAAACAACTGTCATATCTCTAATGGAAAGGTCGCCAAAAAAGGTCCATGGGTTCATTAGTACTGGTTAGAACTATAAAAGTTATATTTTTCTGTGATTTCTAATATAATATCAATTAGATAAAAAAAATCAAAACTGTAAGATCAAACGTTTCCAAATTATTGAATTTTATATATGTAAAGATTTTTTCGATCTCACTTTTTATATTGGAAACAAGTGGCACTCAAAAGGAATTATGCGTTTGAATTTAATGTAACTTTAAAAATTTTTGGGTGTGTATTTTGGTCATTGAAGAATTATTTTATTTTTAATAATATCATTTGAAGATTTTTTTGTGATTGCATATGAAAAATATGAATATATTTTTGGTTGTCATATATTAAAAATATATCAATGAATTTTACATAATTAAAAAAAAAGGAAAAAATCCATGCATACTTTGTTGATTAATATTCTTTTTTAATAAAATGTTAAAAAATCACTATATCGCTGTTCTTCAACCATAGCGTATCACTTTTAAATTGTATTTTAGACATAACTGAAGTAGGTATAATGGTAATTTTTATATATTGTTGAAAATAAAATTATTGGTAATTTTGTTTTAGCTTTTTGTTTTAAACTTACAAAAAGATTTGTTTTAAACATGCAAAAAGATATGTGTTTCATTAAAGCCAGTTGGTACAAAATAGCGTTAATGTGCCATTAAAAAAATTCAAATTTTTTCGAACCCCAAAAGTAAATGAATTTGAAGAAATGTCCATATAAGTATATTTTCAATAAATATAACTTAAATTAGCTACTTCTAAAATAAACGTTTAAAAAACTTAAAACCATTTTTAAACAAATAATATGTATAATATCTATTTCTTTGAAACAATCGTAATCGCATTTGTCCATTTAATGTTTAAATAAAAGCAACTAAGTATCTTGACATTAATTAACTTTGCTCTTGACGAAACCTCATAAATATCTTTTCAATTTCAAATATTGTTCTTACTTATCTTGTTTTATTTTACTTTTTGGAAAAGTTGCTCCATTTCGGTTTTAAGTATATTTTTGAGATGTTGTTCAGTTAATGAATTTGTTGTTGGTCTTAAAAATACGATAAAATAAAGTTCAAATACAGGTAAAAAAACAACTTGAAAGTATCTATACACTGAAATAATAATAAGTTGTAAGAAAAATGTCAATTTAAAGAAAATGAAACATTTATTTCATTCATTTATTTATTTTTCAATATTGGAAGCTGTTATATTTGACAGTAATTGTTGTTGGTAGTTGTGTATAATATTTATTTTTGTAATTATTTTTTTCAGTGTATATGTAAGCAACCAAAGTTATACATAGATAAGAAAATATTTTCTTAAGTGTCTGGCTTAACAGAAGTAATTTAACTTATAAACACTCACTAGACACAATACTTAAATGAAATCTGTACGTGAAACAATATAATCTTTTGATTCTTAAACAAGGATATTTTTTTGTTTGGCTACAGGACAAGCAAAGTTAGAGGCAATGTTTACAGCAATTGTTAATTAAATTAATCTCAGAAGGAAATTGCAAAAAGTTTTTTTTTTGCCAGAGTTTATTTATTCTTCTTTATTTTGTCGGTTGATATCTTAATATTCTTTTATGAATATTATCAAAACCTTGTATATCTGTTAATAACACAGATATACAAGGTTTTGAACTTGAGCTATCAAAATTGGTTTCTAAGGTAATTTTGGGTGCTGAAAATTGGTTTTAGTTTTCGAAATGTCAACAAAAATATTTTTTTACTATATTTGAGAATTGATAACCAATTTATTCAATAAAAAATGATAAATCGGATTTAGAGATCAGTCAAACAATCGGTCGCATTGTTCCACGTATTAAAGTCCAATAGTAGAAACCCATCATGTCCCAAAATATTGGTATTAGTTTTAAATTTTCGTCAAATTTTATGATATTTGCGGAAACTTTTTAAAATATTCCGTCGGTCATAAGTTTTCTTATAATAGGTTTGGCAAATATACCTTATTTGATTTTTCTCCTTTGCGGTTAAGTGTTTTGAATAAGTTCTTTATAAGGTAAGGTTTTTTGTGAAGATTTGGCTTTAGGGAATTTTTTTCAGCGCAAATGGTATCGAACGGTGTATTCATGAAATCCAATAAATCGTCACTGAATTATATATACATTTCTCTTGAGAATCGGGAATAGTGTCTCATTTTTTGGTCCCATTTACATTGACGTTTGTTACAGTGTTTTACACTTTTTACCAGTGCAACCATTATGCGATCATCTCTGCTAACCATCCTTCCATCAAGTCATTCAGTTTATTTAGTGAAACATATAAACCATGACAATGAAAATATTCATTCCTGAGCATTTGATATGAATTTGCTCCTTTTCCCGAGTATATAATATTCGTAAACATAATTCAAATTCTTGAAATCTCTCTTGTTTATCTTTGTAATGCGTTTTATATTTATATATTTTTATACGATCCATATTGGGGTAAAAGGGGTCAAAAATGAAACTTAATTCAGGGAAAGGTGATATACTTACATATTGTTTTTATATTAATCAATAGGTAAAAAAATGCATTTCTGGAAGTTTAAGATTTTTTTTTCGAAGAGACTTCTGATGTCCGTCATACCGCCCGTCTATTTATAAATTTTTCAATTTTCAAATTCAAAATCATTTATTTTTAGACTCAATAAAGATATCGACTTAAATTTTCTTTTATTCGATAAAATATTTTATTTTCTAACTTTTGCGTAAAAATATAATAAAATATTGGAAAGAACTTGACCAAAATCTTTCTTGAAATTTCAAACGCATATAACTCGAAAAATATACATGATAAATAGTACATGGACACATGTTCCCCAAAAGCTCTATCAAGAACTTTAAGGAGATACAAAAATCTTTGAAATCGTGTAAAAAACATTAAATTTGTCTAGTGGTTAAAATCTTTCTGTGTCCAGGGTATCCTAATATGAGCCCACCATAGCTCCCTTCCTGAGATGAATGTAGATTCCTCCTTCGAAACATAAAATTTTACTCTCCTCTGCTATGCCTATGTAAAATTTTATGTAAATCCAACCAGCCAATTAAAAGCTACTGCCCCACTGTGTAACGTTTCATAAAGCATTAAAGTGTTTTGAGCAACTGGAGTTTTTTCACAAAAGTTTCAAATTCTTAAATCGGGTAATATATGCGCACGATTTTTTGTCGTAATATTCAAAAAGGTAATATGTATTATTACCTTTATGAGAACAAAAAACTTGGAAAATTTTAAGTTCAATAATAATGTTTTGAAGGAAGTTCACTACAAGCGATTGAAAATCCAGGGTGAAGCATATCTTTGCAAAAAAAAAAAACAATAAAATAAAAAAAATTCTTGAAATAGGTCTTAAAATTATAACTCAAAATATATCTTTATTTTTGAAGAAGTTTCGGTAGTAAAAGAAGACTTTTTAATACATATTTGGGGAAATATTTAGATATTTTTGCAAAATGTAAAAAATTCATACTTTAGTTTTGGCAAACAATGTTGTTAAAGGTTCCCTCTTATTCCAAAGTATCTGGGAATAAAATTTTAAATATTTCTCTAGTATCAAACTCAAATTCTAATATTTTCTCCTAACGTTTTTTTAGCCAATCGCACAAGACACAATCGCTGGTAGAGAACTGAAGACATTTTAAATTTCTTAAGATATTTTGCATACGTATCCCTTCTGTGATCTTTTGTAATAATCGGCAATCTAATAGATAGTATTATGTATCTTTGATAATCAGGATGTATGTGATGTATTGAATGTATGTTTTTACAGTATTTTAATAAATATAGGGTGATTCATTTCGAGATCCTCTACTTTTTTAAAGCAAAAAAAAAAAAAAAAAAAAAAAAAAACACAGAAAATTCAAATTTAATTGGGAATGTGAACATTCTTTGGCATTTATTTTTTGAATATTATGTCTATCAAATGTTGGCCATTGCTACGTCGCAGACGGTCCATCCGTTGAGTCCAATTTTTGATGACTGGCGAATGACACGCGTGATGTTTTCCTCCAAGACCTGAATCGAAGCGGGTTTGTCCGCATAAACTTTAGCCTTTACATATCCCCATAGGAAAAAGTCTAACGGTGTGGTATCACATGATCTTGGTAGTCAATCGACCGGCCCACGTGAAATTATGTACTCACCGAAGTGTTCTCTCAATAAATCTATTGATTGATGCGATGTGTGGGAAGTGGCGTCGTCTTGCTGAAACCAAATGTCGCCGAGATCACGTGCTTCAATTTAAGGCATCAAATAGTCAGTTATCATGGCACGATAACGGTCGCCATTGAAGGTTACATTCGCACCGGCATTATTTTTAAAGAAATATGGACCGATGATTCCACCGGCCCATAAACCACACCAGACCGTTGTTTTTTCTGGATGAAGTGGCAGTTCTTGAATCTCTTCAGATTGCTCTTCGTCCCAAATGCGGCAATTTTGTTTGTTTACATACCCATTGAGCCAGAAATGGGCCTCATCGCTGAACAATTTGCTTCGAAAACGTCAGAACTTCTTGGAACTTTTCAAATGCCCATAGAGCGAGCGATGTCGCTTAGGAAGGTCGAGAGGCTTCAGTTGTTGCATAAGCTGTATTTTGTACGCTTTCAATTTAAGATCTCGACGTATAATGCGCCAAGTCGTTCAATACATTAGTCCGAGTTGCTGCGAACGGCGCCGAATCGACTCTCCACGGACTTCGTGTACACTCTCAGCTACGGCCGCTATATTTTCTTCACAGCGTGCTGGACGTGGTCTATTCGGTCGAATATTATCCAATAATGAATGCTGGGTCTCAAAATGGGTGATGGTGTTGCGAATAGTACGTTCAGTAAGCCGGTTATGTTGACCATAAGTTGAGCGAAGTGCAGGAAACACATTCCTCACAGAACGTGAATTTTCGTAATAAAGTTGAACTATTTGTAAACGTTGTTCAGGCGTAAGTCTTTCCATTATGAAATGCCGAACAATACTAAACAAAAATAACATGACAGCATGACACGACTTACACGCGATTTCTCAAAAAAAGACTATTGAAAAATGTATCTCTACTTGAATCACGTATATATCGTCATAACTCGTAATTTTCGTAATGCTCAGAAAGTACAATCGGTCAATCGGGACATTCAAATCAATACATATGAATTTCCGGCAATTAACGTAAATGGCTACAATAATATCGAAATGCTTATTAATCTCAAAAGACAATTACAAATTGCACTTACCAAATATTAATTCTATCCTCAAAGTCTCGTTCGAAAGCTGAAGAAATCCTTATCATTAAAAATTAAATCCGATTTAAGTCAACATTTGACATAAATTTATATTTTTTCTCTTTTAAATGTTTTAATAATATTTTTTTTTAACAGGATTGTCAATTTTTTTTAAATATTAAAAAAGTTAATTAAAACAGTTAGTGATGTAATTAAGGTTAAAAATAAAACAAAATAATAATTTAATTGAAAAAAACATCGAATAATTTTTTCTGTGAACATAAGTAATATAATTTCAAAGAAGATCAAAGTATTTGCCGATAGCATATTTAAATTGCTTTGCATTGCTTATAGTTTGAATTTGAGGGGGTATTTGGTTCCAAATAAGAATCGCGTTTATGAAAAAATGCTGATTATAAAATGACTTTTTATATTTAATGTTATTAATTTTGTTACCTCTGTTTGATATAGAGAAAGTAATTTTACGAAATAGGTAATTAGTTTGCCCAGTGTATTTTATTTTTATGTAAAAATATAAGTGCTCTTCAATATTATGTTATAAATTTGTTTCGAATACTTAAAGATACTGCAATTCTTTTTAATACCATAAATATATCTGGTAATGTTATTGTATTCTACTTTTGGTAGCCTTTTACTAAGACCATCGCAGCTGGAAAAAAGCCCACATCCATATAACGGGGTAGCAATAAATAAGTTATATAGTTTTTATACATTTCTTTCCCAACGTGCGATCTGGAATAAAAGAAAAATTTAACATTAAGAATATGAATAAAATCAATCTTTTTGTGACGTCAAATAGAAACAATCTTGAGAAATGAATTCCATATTTGAATTTAGCGCTCAAATTACATTAAGATTAGTTCTCATCTGCTCAGGTCCAAAAGTTTACACAAATTTGTAAACTTGTGCAATCAGTGAAATGTATTAAGGGAAATTATATAAGATTTTTGAAGACTATGAAACTTATAACTTAAAGAGTTTTAAAAATTATTGCCACATCCACAATTCTAAAAGCGCAGGAAAATTCCTTTAATATTTGAAAAATCTTTGTAACAGGATATTAAAACAAATTTGTTTTGCTTTGTTTATGAAGTGGGGAACTGATCAAATTTGAATATAGCCTTGAAGTTTTAAAGACTAAACCCTTAAAAAAATAAAAATTCCTTTGGAGATCTTTTATTATTATTTTACCATCCTTATAAGGCTTTCAAATATACACACACAAACATATGAAAATAGTTAACGTAAATGTTTTGGCTTTTATTTTTGAAATAAAAAACCAAACACAAATTTCATTATTTAAATGGCCAATTTGTTTCTATTTATACTATTTTTTTTATTGATGGTTATTTGTGGTACAATTCTCTTGTTTTTACTTCATGTCCTTGTTTCATTGAATATAAAAATTAGAATGTGTGTGTTTGCAAAAAGAAATACATTGCTCTTTTAGATATATATATATATATACATATACATATATTTATATATGTATATATATATATATATTATATATATATATATATATATATATATATATATATATATTTGTCTACTATTTTGCTTGCAGCATCATCATCTTCCGTGTGTTTCGCAAATTATTTCTATTTTCCCAAAACAAAGGCCAAATAAAAAAGAGACCGTAATTTTCATTCATTTAGTTTTATTGTTACATGTTGGTCGACACAATATAATAATGCTTTATGGCAAAACGTCACGAAAAACAAACGTGTCGATATACAAAGGGGACTGATAAAAATAAAGAGTGAAAAAAAAAAGAAAACATAATAAAAGAATGGAGAGGAAAACAAATCAGAATGGCACATCAATACCAGTAGCAAATTCTGGTCACTAATGCTTTTTTTTTTTTATTATACTACGGTGAAGGGTGCCAAGAAAAATATAAAAAAATAAAAAAGTTTGGCATTATATATTCATACATGTATTCTATTAGGGCTTCATATAAAATATATGTTATTATGAATAAGTGCCTAAATAACGAAGACCGCATGTTGATAGAAATCAACTTTTGAAAGGCCTCACAATGCAGAGTTTTGTAGAATAGAACATTTTTGGAAATAAATTTATAACTATAAATGGCCGTAGCTATGGTATCTCAAAGTAGGTTACCTCTGACAAAATTTGTTAAAAAACAAAATTATCTATCTAATAAAGAAATTTTGAAGTCGATAATTTACCGAGTCCAAACCTGAACGATTTTGAATTTGCAAAAAAATAGGATTTTTTTCCGAAAAATTATCTTCAGTAGTTTGAAATTTTTCTTAAGAGCATATAATAATACTTTATACTTTTCTGAAGGGTATATCTTCATTAAGATTACTTCAAAGTGGAAAACGATCTCTATTTTCCAATAGAGCTAAATACATTTTGTGTCAAAATCACATTTTTGGGATTTTTTCCAGTTTTTTGGAAATTCCGTGGGATTTCTTTAATTAAATCTTAAATTTTTTACACCTTATTATCATTATAAAACGAGACAGAAAGATAAAGTCGGTCAAGTCCGACTATATGATACCCTTGTGTACGAGCATAAAAATTCGGGAAGGGGACTTATATTACACATGTGGTCAATTTTACTAAATGTAAAATAAAATATACAAATACAGAATAATGCGTTGATACTAATATCTAAATGATTCTATGCACTTTAGGGCGATTCCTCGAAGTGGGATCCATAATCTACCATAGCTCCCATTATGGTAGATTATGGATCGATTCTCATAAAATTTGGCAATGTTGTTTATAGTTAATAACTTATCTGTGCTGAATATTAACTTGATACTAACATTCGGTTGGGATTTATGCACGTTAAAGTGATTTTCGGAAGAATTATTTGTATGGGAGCTATGGTCAATTCATAAAATTTGGTACAAAAATTGATACTTGTACCGAACTTCTTTGCAATGAATTTCATTAAAATATTGTTATTTTTAAGGCCTTTTTTTAGTGTTTAAACTCTGTTCTGGGGGGATATTTGTATGGGGGTTAGGTGAAATAATGGACCGATCACAACCAATTTCAATAGGCTTCATCCTTGTATCATAAAAATTCTACGTGCCAAATTTTATTGAATTATCTTTACATGGATA
Source organism: Protocalliphora azurea (assembly GCA_932274085.1). Taxonomy (NCBI): domain Eukaryota; kingdom Metazoa; phylum Arthropoda; class Insecta; order Diptera; family Calliphoridae; genus Protocalliphora; species Protocalliphora azurea. Next base: position 140,360,041 of record OW026521.1, on the reverse strand, counting down.
GTCAGCCAGCCGTCCAGCCAGACGTACGAACATCGTTAGATCGATTTAAAAAGTGATTCTGAGTTGATTGGTACACTTTAAAGTGGGTGTTGGATATGCGTTTCAAGCATCAGCACAAACATTTAATACTCCAACCACCAATGTTGGTGTAGGTTATAATGATAAAGTTGGCAATCACCGAAAATTTTGTTATCCCTAGTCTACACGTAGACATTTTTATGTTTGCAGTTGTCCAATTATACCTCCCACTTTAAAATGTTACGTGTGGACCAATAAGAAATCTATTGTGCAATGTATTTCGCAATAAATGTTTAAACACAAAGTTGAGCAATAACGTTTAACATGAGCAGTCAAATTTATTGTTATTTTTAAAATTTTGCCCTTTTTAACAAAAAGACAAGCGCAAAATAATTAATTTTGTTTTGAAAAGAAAAATAAAGAATAAAAATGCAAAATAAATTAAATTTTTCGAAAAAAAAGATAATTAAACATATAAATTTCTCTCTACCCCTTACATAAAGTTTAAAATAAAAATTTGTTCCCCCTTATTCTGCCGACGTTATTTTTTATTTTAGAAAATAAAAAGTTCTTCATGGAGACGTTGAGTTAGGATATCTTAAATAAAAAAAAGATTACTACAGAATTAAAGTAAAAAGAAATTTTACTTTAATTCTAAAGGTCAAGGGAATTATTTTTCAAATAAGTTCCCTTGCCTAGCTGATGTAATTCTTAATTATATACAAAAAGACTGAAGTCAATATTTTTCATAGAACCAAAACTACACTACTTTAAAACGTAATATAATATTTAAAGATATCGATTTCAAACATCGATTTATCAATAGATAATTTTGTTCTTCAACTAAATAAAAAAAAACAAAAAAAAAAAAAAAAATCTAGCCTTTGGAAGAGTTGTGCTTTAAGATGCAAGGCTTTGCAATTGGATAAGAAAAAAAAAACACATTTTTAAACGGTTCAACATTTTCTATGTCAGAGATACCCTACTTTGAACACCCATGGCTCAATTTTTGAGGGGTCTGTGGAGCCCTCCTTCCAAACTTATTATACCCTCCTATGCTAGGTCTATGTGAAATTTTGTTTAAATCCAACCGTCTTACAGTGGTCGAAATACCCATTATAACGGGATTAAATTATTAACTGGATAATAACGAAGTCTAATGCTTATATTTGTATAGAATTGCTAAAAGAACAAATTTCTGTACAAACTTAAATGTTGCTAGAGCTTGTTCGAACGCCCACATTTTACGCTCACTTTTTTTTTATCAAAGGGATTCATATGGGAGCTAATTATTGACCGATACTCACAAATTTTTTCACTTTTCATAATACTAACGATTATATCAAATTTATACACATTAAAGCGATTATCGGTTTACATGGGAACTATGGTAAATTATAGACCGATATTCATTAAATTTGGCACACATTTATATTTATATTTATATTTATATTTATATTTATATTTATATTTATATTTATATTTATATTTATATTTATATTTATATAGAATATGTTTTTACCGAATTTCAATAAAATATTTATATGTTCAAGGCAATTGCGTTAAGTCCTATTCCGGGAGAATATTTTATGGGCCCTAGGTGAAATCATGGACCGATCATAACCAATTTCAAAAGGCTTGAACCAAAATAATTATTTGTTGCAACTTTCAATATATCTCTGAAATCGCAGCCAGTCAGCCGATACAAAATGTCGTAAAGCCCTATATAAATTGTTCAATTGTTGAACTTTTTATTAAAATTGAAAGAAATTTTATAAGAACATAGAACGAAGTAAATTGGTATTTTCGACTATTACATGAATAATAATAATAATAATAATAATAAATAAATAAATAAATAGTTTTTAAATGTCTTTAAGTAAATGGTCCTTGCAACACCATCAAAGTGTTTGCACTGACCTCTTGTAGGTCGATTAGCATTTAAAATATATTTAAGAACCAGAATTCATTATTCTTAATTGTTTATATTGTTTAAATTCAAATATTAAATTATTAAATTTAAGCTAAAAAACTTAATCTAAATCCTTTTTTATCCTTTCAAAATGAAATATATCAAAAATGAGCGTTTTTAATAACCACAATGTTAGAATAATTAGCCTCATTTTCGAGCACAGTGTAATTGAAAAAAAATTCAACTTAAAATATACTTTTCAGACATATAGTCTCATTTTAGGTCAACAACTTTTAAAATTGATTGAAATTAATTACATGTATTTTTTAAAGGAATAATTCTAACATTATATAACGACATTGGTCCTATTAAACCTATAAATTGTTTCAAAAAATTAACTTATTTATAAACATTTTTATTTCATTGCAGCCGAAATAATTAATAAAACACACTGGTGCATATTCCTATAAACGCATTTAAAATTTTTGTTTTTCTTTGAGGTATATTCCTTTATCTTGACCAAAAACAATGTTGTGTTGTTGCAATAATTCGCTATATAACGGTATTTTTGTTTCTTGCTTATGATGTTTTCTTTAATTTTGCAATCAGTATATATTGGTGATCATTTCAGTGGAATATTCCTGTAAACGCGGACGAAAAAAATTGTCTAAAAAGTTATTGCAAAAAGAAAAAAAAAAGAGAAGAAAAAAAACATTAACAAATTTTTACAGTTTTCGTTGTTTGTTTCACTTAAGGTAAGTTTCTGATGACAACATCTCTCTTTACTGGAAATATTTTTGTTTTAATTGGGAAATATCATCAGCTTAAAAGATGTCCAAAAAAACTTTTCTTACAGACCAGAAAAAATTCCGAATTAAATTCTTTCGTGATCAAGACTGTCCTAACAGAGAAATTGAAATTAACCATTCGGAAGGAGTTATTCAAGGCTCCCTTAAGAAAGGGCAGCAGTAATACGAAGTACGGAAACCAACAAAAGTTAATGAAAAATTAACAAAAAAGCAAATTAATAAAATAAAAGAAGAAGCCACCTGCAATAAATCAAATGCTATACAAATAAAAAATAAATTTGATCTTCTTGTCACTTCTAAACATTTTGCAACTTAATATGGAAGAAACCAAAATGTAAGCCAATATTAAAATAGCATCATATCGTTTAAAATTTGCGTGGACAGATGAGTGGAATAAAGTAATCTTTTCTGGTGAAAAGAAATTCTATTTGGATGGTCTCGATTCATATTTTTGCTATGGGCATGATTTGAGTTCGAGGAAAAATATGCTTTGTTCCAACTAAAATAAACAGTGCAATTTATAACGAATTGTCGGAAGATACTCTTCTCTCATTTATGGATGAAAAAATGGATGAAGATTGAATATTACAACAGGATAACGAACCAATCTAAAACGTGGTTTAATGAACTTAGTACTCCACTATTGGAGAATATGTGGGAGTACATGGCCCATAAGAAGTTCACAAGAAAAGCACAGAATGAAGCCGTAATGAAGCCGTTGGGAAGAAATTGACAGTGATTTTCTTTAAAAATTACTCGAATCGATGCCAGACCGAATTTTTGAAGTTATCTAAAACAAAGGTTCATCAACACATTATTAATAATGATAAAATTGTTCATTAGTTTAGATGCTCATATAGGAAAGTGCTATAAAAAATGTTTAATGCCATTAAATACAAAGAAAAATTAGAAAAAAAATTTAATGTACATTTTAAGTTTTTTGTTATTAATTTTTTATATGAAGTCAGTATATAAATCAAAAAATTAATTCTTAGCACCTTATTTATTTTTTTAGTCCCATTTTTGGTAAGTTGATGTGCGTTTATAGGAATATGCACCAGTGTATTAAGGATGACACTTAAAAGATGATAGAAAACGTATTATCAAACATTTAATACATAAGTATTGTAAATAGTGTTGTCAATTATTTAACATTTAATTGATCGAATAATATTTCATAATTTTTTTAATTATTCACATGATCGAAAAAAATTTGAACTTTATTCGATAATCGAACGAAAAATGTATTATTCAAATAATTAATTATATGTTTAAAAAAATGAAAGAACTAGTATTTTTTAAATCAATTTTTTGTTTTTAAAACATTAAGCAAACCTAAAAATGATAATTCCGATGTTAATGAACAAAACAAATCAAATATATATATATATATATATATATATATATATACTGCCTGCCACTTGAATATGGAATCACATTTTTTCAACTTTAATTAAGTATATCTCCTAAAGTTCAGAAAAAAAAATAATTTTTTAAACAACCAAATTTCAAGGTGTTGGCTTTAGTTTCCTGAAGAAATAAAAAATATACATATTTTTTTATACTAAAATTATGCATTTATTTAAAGACAATTATTTCTGTGGTACTATTTCGTGTGTCACTTGAATAAGGAATTCTTTTAATATTAAACAGGAAGGCTATGATCTGAATTTCTTTCAATATAAACGGCTAGAGAATTTTTCATTTGATAGTTTTTAAATAGTTTTTATTCAAAATGGGACGTGGTAAGGCTCTTAATAACTCTGAAAAAGAAAAAATTGAGAATCCGGTTCAAATAGCCAAAAACATTAATAGAGAAAAGACAGTTGTGTACAATTATTTAAATAACGTCGAAAGATATGAAAAAAAAAAAAATGAAAGGGCGGAAAAAAGAAAGACGAAAAATTCTTAGAATTGCATCAAATTCTGCCATGTCGATATTAAAAATACGCGAAAAAAATGGAGTCAGTACCAGTCTAAGAACAATGCACTGTATTTTAAAGTCGCAAATTACAACGTCTAAAGTTTGCCAAAAATACAATGACATGGTCCAACAAATGGTTTAAAGTTGTATTTTCCGATGAAAAAAAAGTTTAATATTGATGGCCCCGACGGGTATAACTATTACTTCCATGACCTAAGTAAGGACGAATTATTTTTGAGCCGCAGACACAGCCGAGAGGGCGGAATAATGGTATGGGGTGTTATTTCGTATTATGGTACCATAGAATTGGTTTTTGTATCCAACAAAATGACTGCAACGACTTACAAAAACATTCTGGATGAAGCATTTCCAAAATTTAATGATTTCTTTGGACCCATACCTTGGACGTACCAATACGACAACGCTCCGATCCATACCGCCAGAGCAGTAAAACAATGGATTAATCAACAAGGTGTTCCACTTTTGGATTGGCCCCCATATTCACCAGACCTGAATCCAATGGAAACTGTCTGGGGTTGGCTTGCAAGAAAAGTTTATGAAGGAGGAAAACAATTTGAGATGACAGAATCCTTAAAGGATGCAATAACGGAAGCATGGAGCTCAATTTCATTAAATTACTTACGAGTCATTATACAAGTCGATGCCAAATCGCATTTTTGAGGTTATTTCTAAAAATGGTGGAAGTAATCATTACTAATTGAATGCTAGAAGATAATAACTTTAATTTTTATAACCTAAAATTTAAAAATAAATTACGGTTTGCTTAGTTTTAAAAGAATTCCTTATTCAAGTGACACACGAAAAAGTACCACAGAAATACATGTCTTTAAATAAATGCATAATTTTAGTATAACAAAATATGTATATTTTTTATTTCTTCAGGAAACTAAAGCCAACCCTTTGAAATTCGGTTATGCAAAAACAAATTTTTTTCTGAACTTTAGTTTAGGAGATATAGTTAATTAAAGTTAAAAGGATGTGATTCCTCATTCAAGTGGCAGTCAGTCTATATGGACTATATGGATTTTAATGTGATAAATATGAATCTGTTTTCTGTTTTTCTCGTCAGGGCAAGATTTTTGTGATGGGCTTGTCAAATATTTCTCCCATAATAAGGTCATTTCACCATTACTCAAGAAATGTGTATACGATGAAATACCATTAAAAATGTCTTTAAGCCACCCTTTATATGCTCTATGTTATTTTTTTGTTAAGTTCTTTCAAAAAGTAAACGCACTAAAAGGTATCTGTTTCTTATCTCTAAAATAAAGCTGGTAGTGCTAAGAATAAAATAAGCAATGTATCATCAAGATTGATGCACAAATCTGGATTTTATTCACAAGTTAAAATACCCATGTATATCTGCAATTAAGTGGAGATACAATGGTTGGCAGAAAATTGTTTCTTTGTTAAACAAAATAATTTAAAAAAGGCATTTATGTACGATATAATAATTTAACAAAAACTCGTTGTGAAAAAATTTTCGATTATTCGGTTAAAAATCAATCGAATACTTTTTTATTCTAAATTGAAAAATTTTGTTTGTTCGAAAAGAATAAAAAAATTGTTCTTCGAATAATCGAATAATTTCTGATCGAATGGCAAACGTAATTGCAAAATATATTTTTTGGGAATAAAATTTTGTAAACTAAGTTAAAGCTATTTATAAATTAAGGCTCTTCATTTTGCTGGATAAGCAAATACTAAAAATAGTAGATTTCTAGTAAGAGTAGATTCTAGTAAGAATTTAAAAATTAGTCAAACAAATTGCCAAAAATTTCGCCATGTCACCAAATGGAAAATTCAGTCATCAAAAGCAATTAAAAATCGCCAATTTTGACCTGATCGCAATGCCGCTCAAGACTTTTAAAAGTAGAATCTACAAATAGAAGTACAATTAGTTAGTAAGAAATAAGTGAAGGTCACGAAAAGGAAGAAACCACCTTTAATTCTCTATGTCTGATTGTAATCAGATTTAAATTTTTGGTGTTATGAAGTCTAATTAAGACCTATTTGCAATTTTTAGAGTTTAAGAAACACGTATTTTATCTTGTACGTGACATGAAGGGTATATAAAATTCGTCACATTCGAAATTGCACTTCAACATGTTTTTATTACCTATATTTACATTTCTATTTTATTTTTTCTGATGTACTTTTCGCTTTATGATTGTACAATGTTATCCATTGCATCAAAAAGGATCTCTTATTTATTTGATAATTTAAAAAAAGTTAAAAGGGGCTAAGGTCGCAAAATATTTAAATTGAAATACTATGTAGGTACAATTTGAATTTGTTACACAGAAAAAATTATTACAAAATTGTTCATTTCATATCAAAATTAAATTAATATATTTAAGCAAAAATAAAATAAAAGAAATAGTATAAATAAAATTCAAGTAAGATTTTTTTCTCATTTAAAATTTTAATTAATTCAATTTAATCATGTACTTGATTGATTTAATAAATTTTTTAATTGGAAAAATTTTTCTGTTTTTAATTTTTTTGCAGTTATTAGTAACTGATATAGTCATTTTGATGAGAGGTGTAATTTTAAATAATTTTTAATTGAATGAATTATTTTGGTGATTGGTGACTTTTTTCTGTGTAGTCAAACACTATTATAAAAATATATTGAAATTTTAAAATCTTTAATGATTTTTAAAAGTATGAATTTTTAATATTGTACTTACTGCGGAATATAATAAAATATGGAATGCTAATTAATTGTGACATGCTGAATTCGGTGGGAGAAAGAATTTTATATGAACCAGATTTGTATTTTTTTATATTTCGATTTGCTATCATAATTGAAAGAGTTACGAGTTATCAGTTATTTTTAAAAATCACTTTAAACTAATTTAAAATAACATTTTTTTAATTGTATTTAAAATCCTGTTTATTCAATTTTAATATTAAATAACAGTATAAACGTACAAATTAAATCTATTAAAACTTTGTTAAATAACTTTTATAGAAAGCGATAGAGTGATAAAATTTTTATTCTTATACTTCGCAAAATTGTATGACAATGTGATGAAATATTGGAAATATTTTGTTTCATTGAAAACTTATTTAACACTTCAACCCCTTTATCAATAATTTTGCTTAATGTTGATCACAATTATAAAAAAAAAAAAAAAAAAAAAAAAAAGAAAAAAAAATCTACAATAACCAAAGAATCTCGAAACTTTCTTATATTGTTTTATACTTAAAATAAAATTATACAAAATATAAGTGAAAACGAAAAAGAAAACTAATAAATAAAGTAAAAGTTTCGTTTTTATTATCACATTAAAGTTTTATATTTTAAGGTTTGAGAGCTGGTTGCCGTACAAAAGATTTCATAGTGAAAAGACCGCAAAATTTTCCATACAATAGTTTTGGAAATTTTCTTTAAAACAATTTCTTTCACTTGAACAGGAACAAAACAGAGTTGGTCATTTACAAAATGTTATGCTTTTAGCATGAAAGCTTGAAATTTTGCGTAAAGTTTTTATGGTGCGAAAACACTGAGCGTTTAATATTTTGCAAAAAAATTAATATAAAAGAAAACATTTGTATTAGTAATTTTCTTCTGGAAATTTATGCTCAAAGCAATGGATTAAATTACATTTGTTACATTAATTTCATTGATTTTCCAATGAAACTTTTGTGCCACTAACAAGTTGATTATTAGCAAGTTAGAGTGCTAAATTTAATTTGGAGATCAATCTTAAATGATTACCTCGTGTTTATAGTAGATAAATTTTTATCAAGACAAACGACAAAATTCAGTGCGAATTAATACAATTGGATGTTTGTCTTGATAAAAAATTGTTTAAAGATCAAATAGGTATAGTCTTTGCTAGTTTCTGCCTGCCTTTTCAGTTGCTCAAACAATAAGATCTACTTTGAAATGCTGGACACTGTATACGTTTATCAAAAGTATCCCTACTAAAATTGCTCTAAGGCTCATTTAGTAATTGCGTCTGTCTGAACTGTATAGATCATGAAAATATCTAGTGGAGAATCAATCTTGGGGTTGTAACACTAAGTTTGGATTAAATTTTTAAGATATCGTGACAACTATAGAAAACTAAGCTGCGAGTCTAAGCGTTGAAATGACTAGGCCCCAATTGCTTGTGTACTTGTGTATTCAAAAACCAAAATCGGAAATCAGTTAACCGGTTTTTGCTTTTTAAAAAACTGACCGGTTTAAAATAATTAATAATTTTTGTTTACGAACTGTTTGAAAAGCCGATTTTTTTCTGTCAGTTATCCAGGTTTTTATGAAATATTCTTTCTTTTATTTTTTTACTACAGCGACCCAGTTTTAACATTCGCTCAGGGAACCTTATTTAGGGCCCGATTCATTACAACAATCAAATTGTTTGAAAATAAAATTTTTAAAAAATTAAATATTTTTTCTAGTGGTTTTTGAGTAATTTACTTACAAATTTATAAACTCGGTCTTGACCATTTTTATAAAGAATCGAAAACTATTATATATATATATATATATATATATATATATATATATATATATATATATATATATATATATATATAAATATATATATAAATATACACTACCTGCCAATTGAATAAGGAATTGAGTATATCTCCTAAACTAATGTTTAGAAAAAAATAATTTTTTGCGCAACCAAATTTCAGTGTTGGCTTTAGTTTCCTGAAGAAATAAAAAATATATATATTTTGTTATACTAAAATTATGCATTTATTTAAAGACAATTATTTCTGTGGTACTTTTTCGTGTGTGACTTGAATAAGGAATATTTTAAAACTAATCAAACTGTAATTTATTTTTAAATTTTGGGTTATAAAAATGAAAGTTATTATCTTCTAGCATTCAATTAGTAATGACTACTGCCACCATTTTTAGAAATAATATCAAAAATGCGATTTGGCATCGACATGTATAATGATTCTAAGTAATTTAGCGAAATTGAACTCTTTGTTAAATTCAAGCCCTCTCCAGCAAAAACTTTGCTTTCCTGGTAAACTAGCAGGTATAATTGGAAACAAAAATAAACTACTTATTTTTTGCCTGAATAACTAGTTATTTTTGTTCGACTTATCCACAAATTCATGTAGTTATTTTTTGATTCTAGGGGTACTCAAAAATATCTACAAACAAAAATAAAAACAAAAATAAAAAAAAACAAAAAAAATTTTGCCGTCAGTGAGACTCGAACTTGGACACACACTAACCATTCGTTTTTATTGACTAACGTCTTACTCAGTACACCATCTCGCACATAGCATCCTAAGCGACAAAAACTCTATTTAGTTTAAAATATATTTTTAGACATTTTGTTATAAAAAACTAATAGCTTCAGAATGGGGTTGAACCAACAACCGGCGCTCTAGCCAACTCATCCACGTGATTGCAGTATTACTGCGCTATTATACTATTGAGTACTTATTAATGTAATACAGGGAAGGCAAATAATAATGACGCCTCATTACCAAGAAACTACTTTAATAAGTAGTTGTTATTATCGAAAACCAAAAAGTTTTTGCTGGGTCTCTGTTAAAATCATTGCAGAATTAATGAAGTTACAATATTTTAAACTTGTATAATACTTCGTATGAGTATTTATTCGAGCAAAATATAAAGTAAAAATATTATTTTAAAATTAGTTTAAAATCTATTTTTTAAAATTTAAAACGAGTTTACAAAAAGATAGCATTACGTATTAAATAATAGAAAAATGCTGCGGAAGTTGAAACGATTTAAATAAAAATGAAAATCTCAGATATTTTTAACTATATTTTAGCAAAAGTGTGTGTAATGTGGAAAAAGCATGAATATTTAGAAAGCTTTTTTTTATTCCGTCACGTTGTAAAAAATCGCTTTTTATCGATAAATTCAGATTTTGAGGGTATATTGAAAAATTACAAAGTTATCTACTCAACTAGATCTTCAGCCCACACTAGGTCATTTCAAAAGTATATCTAACTTTTTCCATTTTGTTACATAGTGTAATTCAGCTATACTTAATCAGGTACAGTGAAAATTAATGTTAAGATGCCTGCTGAAGTTCATACTGCATGCTATCACGAAGTTTGGTTTTTGTAACCGAAAATACGCATTTTACACATGCGTTACTTGTAAGGATCGTTAGCATATTAGCTTGAACAAATTCTTTATAATGACTTGTAAATTAAATTTAAAATTATGTATATACCTTTGACCAAAATTTTGATTTTATTAACTAAACAAAAGATGGAATTATTAGATAATTTCCCCGAAAAAAAAACCCAAAATATTTTTAATATACCCAACAAATTCTCCAATACCCAAACCTAAATTTTAAGCCTTTCCGGTAACAAAAATTCCTCAAATTTGGGGCCACAATCCAGCCCTGGGTATTATAGCTTAATTGTCACCAATAGTGTTGCCAGGATGTGGGAAAAAAGAGGCTAAATTTAACTTTAAAAAAGGTCAGAAAAGGCTAAATGTCATAAAAAATAAAGCCAGAAAATTACGTTTTCAAATTTTCACTTTAGATCTCTTAGTTTCACACATTTTAAGTCAATTTAACATTTTTAAATTGATTTAGAAAGTAGAGGGATTTTTAAAAGCAAAAATTTTTTTAACTAAAAGCAGAAGGTTTTTTTTTTCAAAATTGTTAAATTTATTCCCTTTTTTTTCGAATTTGCAAATTAATATACAAAAATGCTTTAATAGATGATTCTGTAAAAATAAAATTAGCAAAAGCAAATAAGAAATTATTTTCTTCTTAAATGTAATACTAAAATTTTAGTATTTTTAAGGCAATTTTAAGAATTAGAAAAGGCTAGAAGCTAAAACGAAAATCAAAATAAAAGGGCTATATATAGCCTTAAAAAGGCTAAACTGGCAACACTGGTCACCGACTTCCCACAGGGTCCTTTAGATAATTAAGATAAATTACAATTATACTCCTTCATTTAAATTCAAATAAACAGACGTTATGAACTATAAACTTTCCACACGTTACAAACCAGAAAGTTCTAACACGTTACGAACTAGAAAAGTGTAAAATTTTTATTTTAAACTTATAAAACTAATTTTCGTAACAAGGTTTTTACTATTAGTCATAAAACTTACTTACGCAGAAAAAAATTATTACCTTATATTTTTCAATTAAAATAGTTGTTTCATTTTACATCCGAATTTAATTAATACATTCAAGCAAAAATAAAATAAAAGAAATAGTAAAAATAAAATTTAACTAAGATTTTTTTCTCATTTAAATTTTTAATTCATTCAATCATCTATTTGATTGAGTTAATAAATATTTTAGTTGGAAAAAATTTTTCTCTTTAATTTTTTACAGTTATTGGTAACTGATATTATCATTTTGGTGAGAGGTTAAAATTTAAACAATTTTTAATTGAATGAATTATTTTGGTGATTGGTAACTTTTTGCTGTGTAGGGAATATGTTTGTTTTAATAAAGTATCCAGTTTAGCTTTAATCCAAAATTTAAATAACACATTTAGTTGCATAAAATTTTTTTCCAGTATTAAAAAAATACATAACATAGACTTTAAACAGATTCGAAAAAATAAATTTAAAGTCCTTAAACTAACTTTAAAACGAGTAAGAATGATATAGTCAGTCCCCACCATTGTGAATGTCCATCAAAATTCGTAAAGGGGTCTTATATTAGACATGTGAACAATTGTGGACCGATCATTTTACTAAGTGGAAAATAAAATATACAAATACAGAATATTACGTTATACTAACATTTATATGAATTTATGCACTTTAGGGTGGTTCCTGAAAGTGGGTTTATATGGCAGCTATGATAAATTATGAAGCGATGATCATAAAATTTGTCACTATGATTTCTACTTATATAAAGCTTATTTGCATCGAATATAAACTTGATACTAACATGTTAAAGTGATTTTCGGAAGAGGGTTTTATATGGCAGCTGTGGTCAATTATGTACATATCTTCATGAAATTTGGCACAAAGATTGATACTTATACAGAACTTCCTTATACCGAATTTCATTAAAATATTGCTATATTTATGCTCGTTAAACGGATCGATCATAACCAGTTTCAATACGCTTCGTCCCTGTGTTATTTAAGTCCTAAGTGCCAAATTTCATTCATTTATCTACAAAATTGCAACTTGTACTTTGTGCACAAGTTTTACATGGACAGCCAGCCAGACGGACGGACGGACATCGTTAGATCAATTTAAAAAGTGTTTGTGAGTCGATTTGTATACTTTAAGGTAGGTGCTAGATAACTTTTCTATGTGTTACAAACATCAGCACAAAGGCATAATACCCCAACCACCTATGATGGAGTGGGATATAACAAATGGTGAACTACTGAAGATACCCTACCATCCTTTTCTAAATACATCTGTAAATGAATAGGCATTTGAAAAAAAAAATGTTTAAACCTGTGCCCCTATATGAATGTCTAAAGTGCTGGTATGAGTAATCTCTGGTCATTCATTCACTCACACATATTTTACTACTCGTATAATACAAAATACAGTCGATTGCAATTGAAAGCTCTTTTAAGCACAAGTGTTTCAAAAAACAACAATGATGGCGAAAATACAAACTAGTCCCCATACAAGTACAATTGACGTAACAACCAAAAACGAGCAAATATTAATTGATAAAAAAAAACTGCACTTTCATTCAGATTTTTATTACACCATAGTGTTATCAGGTAAGAGGAGTTAATTAAAAATTTGTTGTTAATTAATTGCAATGGTATTTTCATGTCGTTTAACTAATAATTTCATAATAAAAGTTTTTGTAAATATACCTATTGTATAAAATGGTTCAAAATTGGGTAAATTGCAATTTTGATTATGTTCTTGTATTATAGCGTTTTGGTCTATATTAATAGTTTTTAAGTCCAACAATGTTAAATGTATTATCATAAGATCTATCGTATCTCAAAGCAAACGCTTGTTGTTTACAATGACAATGTAACAACAGCATTTTGCAAATACAAAAATATGTAAGATACATATGCACATTAGGGATGCCAAAAGTGAAATTCGATCTCAAAAATTCCGGGATTTATAAACCCCTATTCAAGGGAATTTTAAATTTGAAATCCCTGAATTTTTACCGGATTTCTAAGTCCTGTTTTTATGTTTTTTATTTTCATAAAGTTTATATTTTAAGTATTATTTTTAACTCACTTTTAAAAAATGTACTGTAATTATCTAATAATATTTAAATGAAAATGAATTTTAAAATGAAATTCAAAATTATGACTGAGAGGGCATAATATATATATGTATATATATATATATATATATATATATATATATGATGAATCCTAATTTTACATAATCTTTACCCGTGTTGAAATGTGCTATATAAAACTTTGGACGTAACTACAAATATATTTACCTATTCTATATCAGTTAAACACTAAGAACTTTAAATTATTTATATTTTTATATAAAGTTGAAATGGAATCAAAATGTTATAAATCCTTATATCCTTACATCTATATATATATAAAAATGGTGTAAAAATGTATAGTAATTCATAAAATAAGAACGGCTTGGCCAATTTGTGTAAAATTTTTTTTTCAGTTGGTCGTATTTTCGAGGAGAAGATTTTTACGGAAGAAAATTTTGGAAAATCCCTCCGGAGAAGTCGGAAAATTGGAAAAATAGAAAATCGAGTTTTTGTATGAAATTTTGTGTGAAATTATTCCTTAATGGCTTTCCAAATCAAACAATAGAAAGCTCTTAGTGTAAATCATGGAAAATTGCGGAAAATGCGAAATGCGGAAAATCTCTCCGCAAAAGTCGAAAAATTGGAAAAATCGAAAATTGATTTTTTTGTACGAAATTTTGTGTGAAATTATTCCTTAATGGCTTTCCAAATGAAAAAATAGAAAGTTCTTGGTGTAAAACATGGAAAATTGCGGAAAATTGGAAAAATCGAAAATTGATTTTTTGTATGAAATTTTGTGTGCAGTTATTCCTTAATGCCTTTCCAAATGAAAAAATAGAAAGTTCTCAGCCAAAATCCGATAGATGGCGTTATAAGTTGACTTTGACTTTGCGCTAGAAGTCTGTGGGATTAATCTCGAATTTCCCTGTTTTTCGCACGGTCAGCTGTACGTTGTATGTTCGCGTGTTGGGAAACCGTTTTCGTTATTTGTTTTTGTGCCGGAAAACAAATCGAAAAACATTGATTCCATTCAAATAAATCGCATTGAAAATTTAAATATTTGTGTTGTATTATTACTCTAAAGTTTGTCTGAAGGCTTAAAATTGGGGCGAGGCGAAGTTCGCCGTGTGTTTGTGTATCAATCACGTCTAAACCGATTTCTACGAAATTTGACACACAGATGGCACCAGTCACATAGGTGGTGATAGGTTATGTTAGATCTCGATTGAACATCACACCCACATTTTACGCCTACTTTAAAAAAAAACAAATTTGCCACGCCCATATTTTACGACCACTTTTTTAAAAATTTCAAACGAATGAACCGATTTTTTTAAGATTTTCGTAGCGTCCCTAAATTCAAATATGATATTTTATATTTCGATCGGAGCAGGAGGAGTAGAATTCCCATATAAAGCAAATATAAATTATGGCATACCTAAAAAACTATTCCTGGGAACCTTTATCTTATCATATCGCATTGATGAAATGGAAATAGAGATAGTCTCCGTACAAATAAAATTTAAATTTTCTCATCTAAAGGGCTATAACAGCGAAGGTCTTAAAAGGCTTTAAAAGTAGTTTTTATATCAAATTTCGAATACGGTGGATAGGTAAGGGGCGAGTAGTAGCTCCCATATAAAATGAATTTAGTTATTGCATCAAATAGGGTAGCGAAGTGCACCGGTAAAAGCTAGTAAATAATAAATTTAATACCTTGCAATTTTATAAAAGTTCGCATATTTTTAACGAAGATACACTTACTTAGGTGCAGAAAAAATATTTTATAAATGTAATACAATATTAAATTAAAAATGGTTATGGTGGAAAATTTATGGACCAATCATTCAAGATTTATAAAAACGAAATTCGAAAAACAAATATTTATAACAGACTTATGCAAGAAGGAGGACCATAGCTTATATAAGAGCTTTGAAAATATCGCGTTTTAGTTAGTTTCTAGCTTACATAGGTGCTTTAAAAAATGGAAAAAACCAAATATTACTTAGTTTGTTGTTGTTGCTTTTCAGTACCCATGAATACAGACGTTAAATAACTAAAAAAAACTGATTTGTCAATAACTCGGTTATTTATGAACCTATTTGGTTGATTCGAAAAACCAAAAGGAAAAAATAAGTCCGTGGCTGGAACTTGGATATCGATTAAAAATGCGTTTTGATCAATATCTCTGTTACTAAAGGATGGACTGAGTTTCTTCAGCACAAAAACTCAGGAACAGTTTTCGATTTGTTTTGCAAAAATGAAGTCCCCAGCTTATACAGGGGCATCAGAAAATCCAAAACTGGTTTGAAAAACTGGATATTTTTAAAATATTCGCAATTTTGAAACCGTTTTTTCTGGAAAAAATCTTATATATATATATATATATATATATATCGGGAGGTTTCACAAACTCCATTTAAACCATTTTTAAGTCGCCTTAAGTGGACTTCATAAAACCATTTCAACTGACGGACGAAGAGTAGGTCATTATCATATCGAAATCATTTCTTGAAGATCCCAAAAGATGGTAAATTTTGTTGCAGTCTAGTGATCACTGATCACAGAATTTTCTTCTTTTTATTAAAACTGCCCTTGTTTAGGTATAAAATTGATTTTAAGAAGAACCTTAAATTTTCCATTTGGGAATACGACTCATAAAAAAAATATGTAAACCCTATTGCAACAGTAAGACTTAAGAACAATTTGGAAACAATGAAGTGCTGGTAACTTAAATCAATAATATGAACCTCAATTAAACCATAGGGGCAGGAGTAATATTGGCCAGTAAAGTTTGGTCAAGCACTAATGATGATTTTGTTTTCTAC
This sequence comes from Protocalliphora azurea, assembly GCA_932274085.1. Lineage (NCBI taxonomy): Eukaryota > Metazoa > Arthropoda > Insecta > Diptera > Calliphoridae > Protocalliphora > Protocalliphora azurea. The sequence goes on along the minus strand of OW026521.1, from coordinate 140,343,359 downwards.
GGAAATAAGAAATAAATTTTCCAAACAACATTTTAAATATCTATCACTTTACTACATACGTTGTATAAGTTTTCATAAGCTTCTATTTCTTCCTTTATCCTATATTACATTACAATTCTTCTATTGAGAGGGGTGACAGGGTATGTTGACTCTGTCCGATTTACTAGCAATGACAGAATTTCATTTGGTAGGTATTAAGAATATTTTTGGAAAACTACATAGAGAAAACAGATTCGTTGTAGCAATTGAACTTTTTTTGCCAATCGAATTTTGTCGATTCCAAGTACTAATACGTTATTCGGTATATATATATATATATATATATATATATATATATATATATATATATATATATATATATATTGTGAGAAAAAAATATTTTTTTTATTTTATTGTAATTAAAGAATAAAACATAAAGTACTACTAACGTCTCCCAAACAGTGGAATACATATGTACAAATATAAATATTGTTACGTTTTTACCCTTTTAAAAAATGTGGTTTATTTTCTTTTAAATAAACCGGTATTTTGATTGCAAATAAAAGCAGTTTAGTAGTTTAAAAGTTAAAACGACTCTTTATTTAAAATGTACAACAACAGTTTAAATAGTCACTTAATATACACACACACTTAACAGCCCGTCTAGACGTAACATAATATGTAAGATTTTTGTGTCAGAGAGTGTCAAATTCGCTCTCTGAGAGAATTATTTCACGTGTGGATTCAAATTTTAGTATTATAAGATGTATTATGAGACTGTTGTGATGAGATTTCTCTACACAACCATCTTATAAGATGAATTATCAAAAAAAAAAAAAAAATACACATACATATACGAAAGTTTGTTTGTGTGTGTGCATGTATATTTTTGAAATTACTAAAAAACAATGTTTTTTGTAAAATTGTTTTCTTTTAATGATTGTTTTACATTTAAAAAAATATTTTTATAAAAATTGTGTTAAAAAATTGCGAATTGCTTAAATAAAAAGTACATGTTTACTCAGTGACTGATTGAAAATAATGATATCTTGTAGGATTTATTAGAATACGTGTACCCCTTATTTAAGACTTAGCATAATATAAATAAAATGGTTACTCTCCTCTGCCGACGTTATCTCATATATTATATCAGCGTTAATCTCAGTTGTAGACCTGGGGTAAATTACACACTTTATACAGCACACTTTATTAATATACAAGAATATACAGCTAAGGCAGTTAATTTGTTTTTACTTAACGATGCTTCCAATTAGACTGACTCAATGGTATTCTCACGGCCAATTTATATTCACTGCGCTAACATCTAGATGTTTCTCGAAAGCTCTATTTCCTTCTACAATGTTCTTAACGGACAAACTAAAATATTCGAATTCTAGAGATTTCGATGGTAATGTTAACAGCTTAAACATTTAGTGTTGCCATACTTACAAACAATGGCGAAAGCTTTTTATTCAATGTTGTATGTTCACAGCTATGTTAATAATTTTTACAGATATGTTAATTGCTGTTAACATAAACAGAAAGGTCGGGAAGCATTGGGAAAGGTTGAGAAGCTGTCTTTAAATTTAAACCGGCCGTTATTTGAATTCAAGTACAATTTCGTAACAATATGTACTTAGGAATCTTAGGAACACTGGGACAATGTTTCTTTGATAATGTTTCTTCTTTACCTTATTTAGGGCTTTGAAGCTTCAAAAGGAAGTTTCATAAGTACCAAAAATTCAAAATGTTTGGTCCATACATCTACAGTTTAATTTTATTAGATAATTATTTGGTAAAAATCACCTAAAATGAAAAAAGTTTTAAAGAACTATTACCAAAAAGTTTAGCGGTAGGTTTCTTCTTCTAGAATAAACAAGAAATTTCTCAATGGAGGAGTTAACTATTTACAAGTCGCCACAAAATCCAAGACTAATTGAATTATAACCCAGTAAATGGGTACATTAAAATTTGGTATGAATTTAGAAGAAAGTCCGTGGTAAGTTAGATTTTGTTGATGTTTTTATTTTTAACTCTTTTATCGGTGATTCGTTTATTATTCCAGTTCATTTTTTTGGAACTGTGGTGTGGGCTGGTATAAGGTCCATTTAACAATAAAATTTGGTAGGATTTGAACTCTCGTAGCGTATTATTTATTGTGGAAATAAATGTATACTTACAATGAAAAGTATTGATAACTGCTACCATGCTTTGGTAATTAAGATAATTAAGATCTTTTGTTAAAAATATTCAGTTTGCTTACAAATACTTACAAATTTTATTATAAATATTTTATTTTTAAAATGTTAAAAAGGTTAAAAAAATTTGATTGAAAACATAAAATTTAATTTTTTTTATTGCCCAAAATTATATTTCTTTTTATAAATTTATTGGTTGAAACTACCAACACGTAATACTAAAATTCATTTGTATTAGTCAAATTTGTTAAATTATGTATATAAAAGAATATATTGGTTCAACTGATTAAATTTACTTTTATAGTAAACCTAATTTCATCACCATAACAGTTAAATTATTATAAATGTAAAAAATTTGCAGGATTTATAATTATTTAATACTCGTAATTGAAATAAAATAGCATTTTCATAAAATTTACATTATTGTAACCGTTTTCTAACAAATTTATTTTCTATGTGTATCAATAATTTGAATTCTAAACATTTGTGTTTTGAAATTAGTAAACCTTTTTGCATACTTATATTAAGAGTGATTGATAATGCAACCCCTGTACTGTACCACATAGAAAGATATTACATGTGAATGGAGGATAACAAATTCAAAAATTCTGAAAGAACTAGGAAACCTGATTTACTTACAAAATAAATTGACTGTTCATTATAGCTGAAAATGATAAGAATGCTGCTGTTGGAAAGGTTTTTTATTTCTCTGTTTTTTTATACAATTTTCATAATGATGCTCTAAGCTAAATATTATATTTTTAAACTTAACTCTCACCAAATTCATATTAAACATGATTATATATATGTTTAACATTACGTTTGTAACACTTAGATTTATTCATATAGAGAGAAAACAGATTCATTGGCACTACCGAATATTTGTCAATCGAATTAGTTCGATTGCATCTACTGTATCTTAAATCGGTTGCAATTTCTAAATATTTCAATTCTTAACATCAACATTTACTGTTAAAATAAATAAATTTAATAATAAATTGGTTCTGAATTATCGCAATTATCAATTGAAACAACTGATATAAAGATGCCAATATTACTTTATATCAGTTGTTTCAATTTCGATAGTTCAGATAGAATTTGTTATTCAATTAATTTATTTTAACAGAAAATGTCGATGTTAAGAAAGGATATATTTGGAAATTGTTCTTGGAACCGAAATATTGGAATGGTCCCAACATATTTAATAATTATATATAATAATATAACTAATTTTACACTCAAAAATTATTTTAAATAACTGATTTACATCAAAAGATGTATTGAATGTAGATTATTCTACTTTCAGAAATTTATCATTTCAGATGTATTAAACTAGGTACCTTTCTTATAGCGAAGAACTGAATGGTTTCTTCTTCGACTTTTGCAAATGTTATTTCTATTTAAGACAGACAACCGCATCTCAATTTTAATAATATCTACACGCAGAGAAAAAATATGGTTGTAGTGACTATAACCTAAGAGCAACATATTATGATTAGAACATATGATCACAGAAAAAAATAGAAATGATTAAAAGTTATAATTATTATGATTCCACTTTGTCATATTGTATCCGAATTTGTGGTTAGTTTTCTCATGTTATGATTATAGTTTTACATATAATTGAACAATCTTACTATATTATTATACCACATTGCCATATTATGATTCCATTTTATCATATTATTCCATGTTATCATATATTAATAAAAATTGTTATTATTTTTATAAAATATATATAAATATATAATATATATATATTTATATATTTATAAATATATTATATATTTATTTTGGCTAATGAACACATTTCTATATTATTTTCAATAAAAATTTTATAAAAATATTAATAATTTTTATTAATATATGATAACATGGAATAATATGATAAAATGGAATCATAATATGGAAATGTGGTATAATAATATAGTAAGATTTTCAATTATATGTAAAACTATAATCATAACATGAAAAAACTAACCACAAATTCGGATACAATGTGACAAAGTGGAATCATAATATATATATATATATATATATATATATATATATATATATATATATATATATAATATTTACATATTATATGTTATATTCATTTGTTGTTCAAATGCAAGAATTGCTTTAATCACACCAAGTATAACCAAAATTTTTCTATTTATATTTAGTCATATATAAACCAAATGAGAATTACATTGAAGTTAGAAAACAAATATTAAAAATATATATATATTAAAAAACAAACAAGTAGTTAAGTTTTCCACTAAATTTGTAAAAAGGATAAGTATTACATTCATTTGTAACATTTTATTGTTATAGGAAAAATAATATTAATATGGTTTAAAAACAGAATATGGTTTAAGAAAAAGGAAAAAGACTGCAAATATTTAATGATTGTAGAAGTAATAATATGTTTCATATTAACAGAATTTTGTTTCTGGTAAAAATATTTAAATACATGTAATTTTGCAGTCAATCATATTAAAATTATTATTGAGTGTAAACATTAAATGACAAAATTAAATCAATATCATTATTATCATGTTATTAAAATTCAATAAAATTAACAATGAAAACATAATATTGTCGTAGTGATAATGCTGTAACCATGTTTTTTCTCTCCATGTGTGTAAATTTGGCAATGATTCTCATCATTAAATAAATATTTTTTCACTAGATAAAGAGTAAATAGTATTATGAGAATTTGTTAACATTCAAATTCATTTATTAGTTCCTTACCGTACGGCAAATTTAGCACTTTAGAACACATCATCAAGGAATCCCGTTAAAGTGCAGATATTAATTTTTTAATTAATTTTTTACACAGAAAAAATTATGTCTAAAATATGTTTGAATAAATCATTATTTGGATTTAAATAAATTTTTATAAAATAAAATACTATGTTTTATGGTTGTAAATAATTTTAAAACCAAGACACAAAACAAAAACAATTTCTTATGTTTTGACAATTTCAGAAAACAAAAAAAGTATAATCCAATAATTGAAGCCCATTGGAGGAAAGTTATCACTATTTACTCACTGATTTTCCTAATAATGATTAAAATTTACTTATCTTTCAGACAATTCGAAAACACTTAAAGATGACAAAATCTATTATAGGTGATAAAATAATTCTATGTAAGTATCTAATATATTTTTTTATTTTTATATTGTCGTCAAAAGCTATATCCTTTTTCTGCACGTTTGAACCCAAAAGCGAATCAATCCAATTTTTAATACCTTGTCGTGTAGTGAAGTTAGGTTATTTTGAATGAAACGAAATAAATAATAGCTATACTGTGGGTTAAATAGAACTTCTCAATATATTATTTTTCAAATACTAAATAACAACATGATTGTAATAATATATTGTGACCATTTCTTGTTCAATGCTCTTTTCAAATGAATCGATTGTGTTTGGTGTAGATTTCCTATAATTGTTATACACAGTTTTAATAGCTTATAATAGAAGGTACTCTGCTCACACCAAATACAAATCATTAACTTAGAGCAATGGATATTTGGCTTTTGTGTCGATTTATCTGGTAAGATATTTTATGCTTTGGATTATCATAATATTCAAATCAGCTAAACCACTCTTGACAAGTTGACTCGACTGCACCATGTTCCACATAAACTTCCCCCAAAAATATGATGAATTTCCAAAACTAATTTATTGTATTATTAAGTCGTGTACAATGTAATAGAGAGATATTTAAGTTTGAATTTTGAAGGCAGATCAGACAAATATTTTAGGGTTTTGAAAATACAACACTGCTTTTATATCCTATAAATAATTTAAAAAGCATGTAATAGAATTATTCACATCTTGAAATTGCAATTTCGGATTAGAAATTACGAATTTATGATAAGTATTAAACATTTTAAATTTTAATATAAACAAGCATTAATTTACACATGATAATCTACTGGTCTTTTCTGAAAGCACCTTTGATATAACATACGCTTACTATATATTTATTAAATATTTCTTTTTCTCTAGATTTATTTATGCAATATTAAAAAAAAATAAATTTTTATTAAAAATTTTATTGATTCAACAATAAATATTGTTTGAATATCTACTAAAAACTAAATATTATTTTTATTGTTTTACTTAAAAAACCTATTAAACCACATAAACATTTTCAAATATTAAAATTTACAAATAGTAAAAATATTTTAATAAGAAAAAATGTACATTTTTTGTAATAAAACATTTACGAATGTAAATATTTGGTTTTACGAATTTAGTGATATTTCCGATTTAGTTTTAGATTAGTATTAGAATATGAAATTTTATTTTTTCTGTGAAGAGTCAAAAAATAACTACATGAATTTGTGGACAACTCGAACAAAAATAACTAGTTATTCAGACAAAAAATAAGTATTTTATTTTTGCTTCCAATTATACCTGCTAGCTTACCAGGAAAGCAAAGTTTTTGCTGAGAACAAAACATTAATCCTAAATCTGTAATATTAGATTATGTTAGACAATTAATTTGTTGAAGATGAAGTATTTAAAAAATTTTATAAAATAATTTTTATTAAAAATTTTATTGATTCAACAATAAATATTGTTTGAATATTTACTAAAAACTAATAGGGCATTCAGACCGACGCGAAATTACGTACTTTCGTGATTTCGGCCGAAATCAAGTTGAAATTACGTAATTTCCCATACATTTTGACACTTGCGAAATTACATAATTTTGTGTAATTTCTGGGGGAAATTACATTGAAATTACGATGCCCATTTCCGTGCAACTCTGTACATGGTTGGAAAAAATACTTTTTTTTTTTTGACAATGTACTATATGTTTCAACCGTGAGAAGAAAAAAAAAAAACAATTGACAGCTGATCTTAAATTTAAACACAAATCTTAAAATTAATTATTAAAGTGATTTTGCAAAATGAAACCTATCCTTTTTACATTTTTAACTGTTGCAAATTAATAATTTCCAATTTAGTAAGTAATTGCTTCTTATTTGTTTCCATTTCAAAATACTTTATTTACCCCTATAACAATTTAAAATGTAAACAATAAGTACAGCTGTTCACGAAATTACATCAAATGTCATCTAGCCAGTATGAACACTCTAGATTTCATTCGTAATTTCGGCATGAAATTTCGTAATTTCGCGCCGGTCTGAACAAGTCTTAAACATATTTTTTCAGTTGTTTTACTTAAAAAGATATTGAATCTTATGAAGATTTTCAAATATTTGAATTTATAAATAGTAAAAATATTTCAATAAGAAATTACGAATTTGAGTATTTGATTTTAATAATTCAGTGATAGGTACCATTTTAGTAAAAAGTATAATTGAGTTAAAGGATTTAGTAACACAATACGAAATTTAATTTTTTCTGTGTACATAAATTTATTTTCGCACATTTATTGAACAAGCCTTCAGTATATTAAAAAAAAAGTCAAAAGCTAACATATCATATTTTCATTTGATAATACCAAATTCAGTTCTTATTTGCTTCAACCGAATTTGGAAGATTTAGTCATCAATAAATAGTTACTGTAACTAATGTTTAATACTAAAATTATTCATATTAAATTAAAATCGTCTGTCTTCATCAAGTATTTTAAATTGATGTTTATTATTAACAGATTGGTTTCAAGAACTAAATTTTTAATTGTAAAATTATTAATTCCATCATCATGACGTTCAACATTATATACATGAAGAAAATCTATTGTTATTAATATCCCAGAAAAAACTTTTTGGTTTTCGGTAATAAAAACTACTTATTAAAGTAGTTTCTTGGTAATGAGGCGTCATTATTATTTACCTACTCTGTATTACATTAATAAGTACTCAAGAGTATAATAGCGCAGTAATACTGCAATCATGTGGATGAGTTGGCTAGAGCGCTGAAGCTGTTAGTTTTTTATAACTGAAGCTGTTAGTTTTTTATAACAAAATGTCTAAAAAGATATTTTAAACTAAATAGAGTTTTTGTCGCTTAGGATGCTATGTGCGAGATGGTATACTGAGTAAGACGTTAGTCAGTAAAAACGAATGATTAGTGTGTGTCCAAGTTCGAGTCTCACTGACGGCAACATTTTTTGTTTTTTTTTTTATTTTTGTTTTCGTTTAGGTACATATTTTTGGGTACCCCTAGAGTCAAAAAATAACTACATGAATTTGTGGACAAGTCGAACAAAAATAACTAGTTATTCAGGCAAAAAATAAATAGTTTATTTTTGTTTCCAATTATACCTGCTAGCTTACCAGGAAAGCAAAGTTTTTGCTGGGATTATATGTTTTAAACGAATAAATTCTAGTAATTGCTATTAAATTTTTATTAATATAACCATAATTCAACAAATCTTTTTTCTGTGTGTGTAAGGCCCTAAAATGAAATTCTAATGTAATTTAGATGAAAAATACATAGAATATTTATCGTTTCCTTAAAAATTTTGGTATTGAAAATCAATGAAATAGTTTTTTTTTTTTTGGAAAAAAAAAATTAATAAAAAATTACAATCATAAAAGCGAAATTGCCCTTAAAAATTTTGATACTGATACCAATAATACATTAAAATTTTTTGAAGAATTCATTCATATTTATAGCTTTAGGCCAACATATTCACCTAAACCATTTAGAGCAGATTTGATATTTGATTTTTGCAACATGACCTAGTAATGTACAAAAATGCTGGTTAAATATAGGTTATATAAGTTTGAGTACGAGTAAATCCATCTCTAGTGTATTGTTCCTTGTATTTAGTTTTTCCTTTGCTTGTATAGTTGCTGTTCATCTTACCATCATAGTTCTTTTACAATTGTGACTGAAATCCCATGTGTATGTAAGAGAGAAAAAGAGTAATTTATTAAAGTTTCATAATTTTAAACCATAGGGCTCCAATAATGAAAAACACAAACACATTCCTAAGTAAATGTTCAATACATATGCTCAGTTCCTTGACAGTTCCTTTTTAATAATTTTTAGAAAATCGTTGTAATATTTATGCTTACAATATTCCTTAGCGATCTTTTAAATGATACATTTCTTCAATTGCCCATTTAAAATATGTTTAAATTTTCTAAAATAAAGGCCCTGTCCTTTACGTGCCCTTTTGAAATTTATGTAATTCCCCAGAGCTTGTAGTAATGCTTAAACTACTTACTCGTTTAAAACATTTCACATCTTGCATGTCCTTATTTGGTATTTTGTTATTTTCCTTATTTGTTTTACAAAATAAAATTCCCGAAAAAGTCTTCAATATGTTCTTTGAAAAAAATCAATTTGAAATTTGAGTAAAACGCTTAAACTATTTTTGTTTTCTATTTTCTTCTGATACAAATACGTACTTAATATTAACTTATACTACAATCAATTGAACATTTTCAAATTATTGTTATACATTTGTTAAACATCTGTTTATTTTGCATTTTTCTAAGTATAAAAAGGTGCAAAAAGTATTTTGAATAAATTCGAAAAACATTGTGCATATGTCTCTTTAAAAAATGTAGTTGAAAGCTTATTTGGAAAATTGCTATATTTTTGTATAAAAATTTATTTATTTATAGTTGGTAAAAGCACATTTTTTGTTTGACTTTTAAATATAGAAAGAAATTACGATAAATAGTTTTGTAAAGAACAAAATATATAAGATTTAAAAATATGTAAGAAAAACTAAACAAGACATCAACTAAATTATTTTCAAAGACATGGTACGGAGAATATGCTGGCAGTTTATGTTGATAACGTTAAATCCCAATTGATTTAATGATAAGTTAGAGCAGAGACTGAGAATAATAAACTTTAAAGTAGTAAATAGCTCGTTTAAAATTTCTCAGATGAAACACATTGGTCCGCCCAAAATCAGCCATAGACAGGAACGAAACTATCAAAAAAGACTTCATATTGTCTTTTTTGATCGTTTACGATCTTCATGGTAAAAGACAGCGCTATGTACTTGCAGCCAGTGTGATCAAATATGAAAAAATTATTCAGCTAAATGGAATTTAAAATAAAGCTAAAAATGCTAAAAGTTATTTAAAAATACTAAAAAATAATGCAAAATTTATAAAATACTTTTTTCAGTGGTACATGCTAATTTTTCATACGGTTGACCTTATGTAATTATAAACAGAAGAAGAAAGAGAAGAACGTAAGGAGAATAAGAAGAGGACGACATACAATTCATATAATAAAGCCGACAATATTATTCAGTTAGTACCCAGTTACATTATCCAATTCGTTCTGGCATTGTGCATCATCTGTTTGTTGTAACCGTGAACAATGGAAATTATATCCCTGCATAACATAAAAAATACGGTGTGCCGTTTCTCCATCTGTTTAACCTCAATATGATCGTATAGTGTCTCGCGATAATACCATTTGAATTTGCTGATATTCCAAAGCAAAAACTTTTTGGTTTTCGGTAATAACAACTACTTATTAAAGTAGTTACTTGGTAATGAGGCGTCATTATTATTTGCCTACTCTGTATTACATTAATAAGTACTCAATAGTATAATAGCACAGTAATACTGCAATCACGTGGATGAGTTGGCCAGAGCACCGGATTAACAACCAGAAGGTTGTTGGTTCAACCCCATTCTGAAGCTGTTAGTTTTTTATAACAAAATGTCTAAAAAGATATTTTAAACTAAATAGGGTTTTTGTCGCTTAGGCTGCTATTGTTTGGGTACATATTTTTTAGCACTCCTAGAGTCAAAAAGTAACTACATGAATATGTGGACAACTCGAACAAAAATAATTAGTTATTCAGGCAAAAAATAAGTAGTTTATTTTTGTTTCCAATTATACCTGCTAGCTTACCAGGAAAGCAAAGTTTTTGCTGGGTCTTTAATAAAAAATTAAATTTCGTATTCTATTACTAAATTCATAAAACCAATTATATTTTTCACTTAAATCAGTCCTATCACTGAATTAGTAAAATCAAATATTCAAATTCGTAAATATTTTATTGAAAAAATTTTAATTTTTTTCTTATTAAAATATTTTTACTATTTATAAATTTGAATATTTGAAAAGTCTTAAGAAGTTCAATAATTTGGTTTATTAAAATCAATAAAATAAATATTAAATCTTTTACAGATTTTCAAACAATTTTGCTTTTTTTATTTCATATTCGGAAGGGTTTGTTAGTAAGGATTTGGGGTTAGGAATATTTATAAAAATTTTTTCACGGTGTTTTTGGAACTTCCCAGCAAAAACTTTTTGGTTTTTGGTAATAACAACTACTTATTAAAGTAGTTTCTTGGTAGTGAGGCATCATTATTATTTGCCTACTCTGTATTACATTAATAAGTACTCAATAGTATAAAAGCATAGTAATACTGCAATCACGTGGATGAGTTGGCTAGAGCGCCGGATTAACAACCAGAGGATTGTTGGTTCAACCCCATTCTGAAGCTGTTAGTTTTTTAAAATAAAATGTCTAAAAAGATATTTTAAACTAAATAGAGTTTTTGTCGCTTAGGTACTGAGTAAGACGTTAATCAGTAAAAACGAATGGTTAGTGTGTGTCCAAGTTCGATTCTCACTGACGGCAAATTTTTTTTGTTTTTTTTTTATTTTTGTTTTCGTTTAGGTACATATTTTTGAATACCCCTAGAGTAAAAAAATAACTACATGAATATGTGGACAAGTCGAACAAAAATAACTAGTTATTCAGGCAAAAAATAAGTAGTTTATTTTTGTTTCCAATTATACCTGCTAGCTTACCAGGAAAGCAAAGTTTTTGCTGGGTTAGTACATGAACAAAGTATATGACCAATTGTTTCTGAGGGATTTATATTATAATCACAAATTAGGATTGGAGGTAAATTTATTAAGTGTCAGTGTGACAACCTTGAGTGCCCTAAACGCAGTCTTTCAAATTTAATCATATCCCTTCTATTTATAAAATTATTGTTGCATTTAAAAAAATCGTTTATATATATTTTATTGTTGTTAATCGCTTTATACCAGTTAGACGTTTGTTGAAATAGGTAATTGGTTCCGATATACTAATTCTTTAGAAATCTGTTAATATCTGATGTGTTGTAATTATTTGTCATTACTAGTGGGACATTGGTTGCTTCTTTTGCTATTTTATATGTGAATTCGTTTCCTTCTATTTGACTGTGGCCTGGTGTACAAATTAGAATTATTTTTGGGTATTTAGTAATAAGCGTATTTCTTATATATGTAGCATAAAAATTGCTGTTTGCAGTGTTGGAAATTGCTTTTAAAGAAACTTTGTGCTAATGATGTTAATGGTGTCCGCTATTACGTTAATTTCTGCAGAGAATATTGAACTATAACTTGGTAGGATTGAGTTTTTAATAATTTTGTTATTGTCGGTAACACTGAAACTTGCTGAATCGTTTGTTTTTGATACATAAGTGAATATAAAATTATACTTTTGATATTCAGATTGAATTTCTCTGAAGAGGTTCTTGAATAATAAACAGTCAGTGTTTGACTGAGCATAACAGTGGAGTGTAGTATTAATTGATTCTTCTTTAAAATGCCAAGGAGGACTGATAACATGCCTATATATTTTCCTTGTAATTGGCAAATCATTTTTTTTACAGTTTTTTATAATTCTTAGTACAACAGAAGATATTTTTGAATTTTTTTTTTTAGTTTTTTTACATTTGTTAATAATTGGGTAAAGTGGGGTGTCCTGATTGTTGTATAAACATTTTGATAGTCTATCTGTCACTAAATCTCGTTGCATCTCCAAGGGTTGTATATTGGTTTCAAAAAGCATATTAGAAATAGGTGTTGTACGAAATGTTCACAATGCAGATCTTATAGCTACATTAATTTTTGTTTTTATTTTTCTGAGCAATGTTTTTGAAGAATATCCATAAAAAGGAAGAACATAGTTTATTTTTGATAATAGTAAAGTTTTAATAATTGATACTAGTGTAGATGTATTAAAATTAAATTTTTGATTTGATAAGCATTTTATGACGCTGAGTTGTTTTGAGATTGATGCTGAAATGAAATCTATCTGAGAATTCCAGTTATATTTCCTGTTAATATATAATCCAGGTATTTTCAGGTTTTTCACTTCTTTTAATGTAATGTTGTTGCAAATGACCCTGCGACTACAAGCTCTCTTTCTACATATATGTATGTATTTACATTTTGTGGTAGATAATACTGCTCCTGAATATTTACACCAATCGTAAGTATCCACGAAAACTTCATTAATATCAATTATTGGATTATTTTATCGAAAAGCTTCGATAAACAAGAAAGTAAGATAATAGGTCTTTAGAATGACAGTATAGTCAAATCTTTTTCGAGCTTTGATGTTTTTTTAATCTGAGAAGTTTTCCTAATTTCTGGATAGACTCCTGGTTTCGAGATCGCATTGAACATAATAGACAGCACGATTATTGCCATATCCGATAGGTTTTTAATCATGGATGGTGTTATTGAATCATATCCAGGAGATTTTTTTATATTTATGTTTTCTTTGCTGATATTTGATATTTCAAATTAACAAAGGAATTTAATTAAAGATTAAGTTTGCTTGTCAAAACTAAATTCACACAATTACACCAATAGTCCACTGCGATACTACTGGAAGATAATAAAGCACGCCTCCATTAAAATAATAAGAAGATTGCGAAACACTTTCTATGCCATTGTCCCTCGCTAGCAAAAATAACAGACTTTGCTAATTGTAATATATCAGATATTGAGCTGAAATGTGTTATAGTATAACAGAAGATCACTGGTCAAAGTATAGGAATAAGTTTTGATAATCACACTTAACATTTATCTAAAATCCATTTGTTAATTTCTAAATTTATACGAAAATAAATTCAAAGAATACCAAGAGTACAATATAAACTCGATAATCTGGATAATTGATTGTAGACTCCAATCCGAATTATCCGGATTATTGAGATATTTTTCCTTGTCCTCTTTTGATAAAAAAAATTGCTAAAATATATTATATATTTAATACATTAATAAGTTAAAATATCAGGTTCGAATTTTTAATCTTATAAATTTCTATATAAATAGTTTTTCAACAGTTTATAGTTTATAAAAGAACCCAACTTTTTGTAGTCTTTTTAGTGAAGAAAATTTTGGAACAATACTTAACAGAAATGGAACAATACTTAACTAACAATCAACTCTTATACTAGTATTTTTCAACCTACAATACAATTCGGATTACAGAACTGCAATCAATCGGTATTATAGAGTATGTAATGAATTAAGAAATGCCTTCTGAATTACCGAATAATCCGGATTATCGAGATTATTATTTTGATATTATACTGTACCTTACAGACAGTTTTTTCTTCGCTTATCATTATCATAAGCCGAATTTTTTTCAAATCTCAAAGCGATGTTAAAAGAAATTAGTTAACTTTAATAAGCTTATTTAAAATAAATCTTTTTTCCATTAAATATAGACTAATTCATCTTGACAGGAAAATCAATACATTAGTATTCATAATTTGATTTCAATGTGTATCATGCATCCTTTTGTAATTCATTCTTTACAATTTCTTTCGAATTTTCGCTATTTTTTTTGCCATACTGCAATTTTTTTATTCCAATTTTTTGTAGGATTTTTATTTCCAAATGAAATTTACCATTAGCTTCCATTTCATTTTCCGCTCCTGCTCTATCAATTTGCAAACTCTTTTGATAAATGCACAAACAAAAAAAGATACTTAAAATTTTTTCTGACACAAAGTTTTGTATATACACAGATTTATTTAACAGTGAATTACTGAAATATTCATATCCAGGGCAAATTTAAATATGCACGAAACAAATTAAAATATGTGCTTGAAAAAGCATGAAAATATTGAATAATATGCACATAAGTATGCAAAAATAACATGAATATGCATAGAAAAACACACATATCTATACGCTTTTTATATAAATATATAAAAATGTGCATAAATATGCATTTTTCTAACTTTGAAACTCTGATAGTTTTCCATTTTTTTAAGAAAATAAAAATATACGTAAATAGTTTTTGAGCCATATTTTATACTTCAGAATTATTTTCTCTACAGTTTTTACGACAAAAAACTTGCAAAGTAAACTTTATAAATCAGTTGATTAAACTAAAAAAAATAATAATAATAAACAATAGTGTTTTCGTTAAGAAAATCAAATTTTTGCATTCACTATATGCAAAAATTTGAAAAGTGATCATTTTTCTAAAACCTGTGAAATATGAAAAGGTTACCTTCCAATGCTAAATGCTTGAAAAACTGGCCCTGGTCGTAACAAATAGAGGACACGTACACGTTATTTTAATTTCATAGAAAAACATATTGCGTTTTGAAATAAAAATGATCATATCTATTTTTTCGGAAATGCAGCGTATTTTTAAGATTATTGTAGACTTTTTTGTATGCGTCAAATCCCTTTGTTTGGTTTTTATAGAAATGAATTAGGGTTTCTACGATGAAAAAATATCCGGAGAATTCCTGGGAATTTTTTTAATAATTCCGGGAAATTTACACGAATTGAAATTTTATTAGTGTAAACTATGTAATTTGTTTTCATTTTTAAATTTTCAAAAGACTTTTTGAAGCGCAAGATTATTGTGACACACTTCAAATTATAAAAACTATTAAAGTTTAGCTTCAGCTCCTAAAAGCAGCATCAAATTCAATAGCACACGCGGAGAAAAGATATGGTTACAGAATTATTTCTACAACAATATTATGTTCTCATTGTTAATTTTGTTGAACTTTAATAACTCTGTGTTCATGATAACAACGATTTTAATATATATATATATATATATATATTCAATTTTTCAATAAAATTTTTATAAAAATTAAATAATAATATGATAAAATTAAATAATAATAATATGATAAGATTGAATAACTATATGATAATATGAGGTAATAATATGATCAAATGGAATCATAATGTGACAATGTGGTATAAAAATATAATATGATTGTTCAATAATATGTAAAACTATAATCATAACATGAACAAATAAACCATAAAATGGGATAAAATATAACAAAGTGGAATCATAATAATTATCACTTATAATCATTTATATTTTTCGCTGTTCCAGCGAATTATGGTCACTACAACTACGTTTTTTCTTTGCGTGCAGAAACAGGAGTTATGCAGTTATTGAACGAACTAGTTGATTCGTACTCTTCACTCAACTGAGCGAAATTAATCATTCATTTTTCTGAGGTCTTTCAGCTCAGTACTTAGCAGTTATAACAAAACATCTTTTAGCTTCAGTATTTCTTCCCACTTTAAAAATGGTTTATTTTCTTTTACGCTCATTTGTTTCATCTTGACATTATGTTTACTGTTATGTACATTTGTATATTCAAACCTTAAATTGACATATATGTTGTCAAAAAATCCGGTTTAAACTATATTTGATATGAAACTCAAATAAAACTAAATTGAAACAAGTGAGAATATTATATTCGACTTGGCCGAAGCTATATACCTACCGTCTGCTACTTTTTAAAATTTCACCTTATATGGGAGGTAAAGTGGGCGGAACATGCCCAGTTTTTGTTTCCAAGTTTACATTTTTCCTTGAACTATTTGTACAAAAATTCGTTGATGTTTCATCTTATATGGCAGATGGGCGGACCGCACCCATTTCTGGTTTCCGAGTTTATATTGATCCTTGAACTGCTTGTGCAAAATTTCGTTGATGTAGATGCTTTTTTGTAAAAGATATCTGCCGGAAAATATAAACTAGAGTTACAACGGACAGCCTGTTTTTTTTTAGTATTTGGACTATAACTTTTTTGTTTATGAATCGATTTTGCTCATTTGAAATTTTTATTAACATAGTCTTAGACTTAGGCCTTTTTGGCAGCCGACTTAGATTTTTGACAACAGAGTTTTATATTTATGTTAGTATATGGTTTAAACATTACCGTCGTGTTTATATCTGACAAATTTTTATCAATACAAACGCCAAAATTAGCTCGAATTTATGGAAGATAGCAATACTTGATTAAAATTTGTCTAGTATAGGTTCGACGTAATGAAAACAGAAGCAGCTGATTAATTTCTGTTTACTAAAAGCAAGTCACAAAATGAGTTGTTTTATTAAAAGATAACGGAGCGAATGAGCTAAATGAGTTTAATTGGTTGAGCTAAGCTAAAAAGAGAGGTCACTTCATTGAGCTAATGAACCCAACTCTAGACAACTTTTTTAAAATTTTTATGTATAGGATGCTCTTATCACCAATAATCAACATTTTGTGCAAGTGAGTGTGCATTTTTAAGAACAGAGCATCAAGTTTCATTTACATGTTGAACGCAGTTCGAACAGGATTTTATGCTCAAATTTATTATGTTATCAGCAACTGTCAAGAAATAGAAATTTATTGTTTGCATGAAGTTTGCCAGGAATGACAGCCAAAACAAATAATCAGCTGGGCTAATGATATCACCTTGTAAATGCATCTTGCAGAGCTTCTTTTTCATGATGGGAGGAGAGCATTCACCATAGGGGCACATCTGCTATTGTTAACTATCTTGAAAACGAAGTATCATTTTTTGTGGAACTAATTGATTTTCCTTTATCAAATTTATCGAAATTAAATTTTGATACTTACAATTTTCTTTTGATCGGAGGTAGACGTGATTAATTGCTTTTTCAATACTTTCCCAAATATTTCGCTGTAGGCATTTTGTGTGATAACTATTTTAGTTTTTGGAATCTAACAAACTTGGTAGTAACGAACAACAATTGAAGACAAGTGTTTTAATTAATTCATTTAAAGTGAGAAAAAATTGTTTTTCACAGAAAAAAATCATCAATCACCAAATATATTAGCAAATAATTCATCGAATTAATTTTTTTTTAATTTGCACCTCTCACCAAAATGATTATATCAATTACTAAAAACTGCAAAAAATGAAAAACAAAAAAAATTTTCCAATTAAAAAATTTATCAAATTAATCAACTAGATGATTGAGTGAATTAAAAATTTAAATGAGAAATAAAATTTTACCTAAATTTTATTTTTATTTTATATTTAATTGAATATATTTATTAAATTTAGATGCAAAATTAAACAACTCTCTTAATTGAAAAATAATTTTTACTGTGTTGGTGTATAAGACTCCTCCGAGGAAAGCTTACAGATATCATTTACGGTTATGAGAATAGGGCACTTTAAACCAAAAATTTGGCGAATGTTCCCCTATTGGTATTTATTTAAAATGAAGATGGAATTGAGAGAAATTTCTTAATATCGAGCTTTTATAATTCCGATTCCTTAAAATTCCAAGCATAGTTACCTAAAATAATAATGAATTTATTAACTTTGTAATTTGAATACTTTTAAAAATGTTTATATATTAACTTCCCATCAGATTCCAATTACAGAACTTTCACTGAAAGTTTTTTAAATTAAAGATTTTAATTTGTAGTCCTAAATATACAAAAACAGGTTTCCAGCCCAATATTAATATGTAATATTTGGTTTCTAGTTCATTTTAGTTTCAATTGTATTATTTTATTAAAATTTCCGGGAATAATAAAATCTATATTTCATTTCCCGAAAATGTCTCCGAAATTAGAAACTCTAATATGAATGCATATCTATGTACTTTTTAATTTTTTACATACTCATAACAGCGCGTCCAGATTACGAGTACCAAAATTTTTTATCAAGCAAATGTAAAGTTTTTACTGGCATAAACATTTGTCTAGTGTAGCCGGAATTTATTAGTATTATTGCATGGTCAGGACAAAATTATCAGGGTTCGACGCTGACAACTCTGCTGATGCTGATTTATAAAATACCCCATTTGATTTTTTTTTTGTGAGTTTCTATATGGTTTTTTTATATCATTTGTTTTCCCCTATAGTAGATAAAGATACAAAATTATGTGTAACTGAAAATAAAAATTAACATTTGTCTTGAAAAAAAATTTGCTAGTCTGGCCACCATGTAAGAGCTGAGTGTTGAGGCAAAGCAATATGAGTTACAGAGTATTACTACTGCACGGCTTAAGATTTTCTATTACATATGTATATATAAACCTTTTAATATAACTAAATGCGTACATAACCTCGTATTTATATAAATGTGATAAAATGTTTACATTACTTCTACAGTCATTAGGCAGTTTCGGTGGATAGAATAAAAATAATAAAATCTTTATGAAGGTAAATATTTCAGTTATTATGCTTCGTTCTAATGTATCCATTAATTAACAGTTAAATTTAATCTCAATTTATCAAAAATTATTTACTGCTATTTAATTATGACCTATGACCCTGCAAAGGGTTAAATTTAATTAATATTTCATACATTCGTATTTATGCTAAAAAGTCTAAATGTAAATTTTATTATTTTTATATATAGTTTCTCTTATGTTTTCCTCTTAAAAATCCATTCAAATTCATAAAGTGCAAAGAACTAAACAAAGGGTCAGTGTTACGGAGTAGCACGTATATAATATATATGCATATATTTTATTTTGGTTACACACAAACATCTATGAACATTATCATCAGATGTGCAAGAAAAAGAAAAAAAAGTGTATACATTTGAAATAGTTAACAAGCTGAAATGTTAAATATGGTCAATTGAATAACTAGAAAAGCACAATGCACAGTGGGCACAATCGAAAATTTTTGGAAATAAATCTGTAATTTCTAATAAGTTGGTTGGATTTACATAAAATTTCACATAAGCATAACAGAAGAATACACAATTTTAAGTTTGAAAGGGGGATCTCACAGTTTCCTCAGGGGGCTCAAATTAGGGTACCTTTAACATTGAAAATTTTTAACCACTTTATAAATAATTGTTTCTTAACAGATTTCAAAAATTTTTACATCTTAAAGCTCTTGATAAGACCTATTAAAGACATGCTTGCATGTGCTATATCTCCTACAATTTTCGTGTTTTGAAATTTTAACTTTCTAAATTTTGCATGACTTTCATTAATTGACAAAACTAGTACTTAGACAAATTATCTTTTATTGAAGGATGCATTTTGTATCATATGGTTCTTAAAATTTAAGCTTAAATTTAATAAAATTTGGAAATTTAGAATTTTGGAAACCCAGAAAAAATAAATGAAATTACAAAATTATTTACTATTAGAAGAATTTAACATTTTACAAATATTCATAAATATGTTGTAGTTATCTAAAAAAAGTGAAATAAAAATACTTACAAAGGTGCATTCCCTAAATTTTTTAATAAACAAGTGCTAATTTTTAAAATCTATTGATTTACTTAAAAATTCTCGAAAGATGATGCAAATTTTTGGACAGACGATGTTTAACATAAATTCATCATTCCTTTTTCTATTTATGACAAAATAATTTTTTCCATAGTAATTTTTAGTTTTTTCTTTTTCTATTGTAAATTTTTCTTCCTGTTTAATTTTTCTTAGTTGAAAAATTAATTTTGTGGGGGGGGGGGGGGGGGCGGTAACTTTCCTTTTCCTCATCCCTCCGTCGATCCGCGCCTGGAGTTTGTATTGATTCTTGAATTGTTCATACAAAATTTCGCTGCCAAACATGCTTCTGTTTAAGAGATATCGGCCAAAAAGTATGAAGTATAGTTATAACGGACACTAAATTTTTACAGTATTTATATATATGAATCCATTTTATCCATTTTCAATGCCACACAAACTTTATCGAAAGTTTATCTAGGTTATACCCATTTAGCCCTATCGTGTTTTCCACAGACGGACGGACATAGCTAAATCGCCTTAGAATTTCATGAGAACCAAGAATATATATACAAACAAAATGGATGGTAGAATAGCAGAGAGAAAAATATAAATGATTATAAGTAATAATTATTATGATTTAGTCATATTGTGTCCGATTTTATGGTTTGTTTTCTCATGTTATGATTCTAGTTTTACACATAATTGAACAATCTTATTATATTATTATATCACTTTGTTATATTATGATTCCATTTTATCATATTAATACCTCATGTTATCATATAGTTATCCAATCTTATCATATTATTATTTAATTTTGTCATATTATTCCATCTTATCATATATTAATAGAAATTGTTATAATTATTTTTATAAGAATTTTATTGAACAAACTTACTACATCGCTATCGCATTCTATCAGATTATGTTTTGATGTTATTATATTATTATTTTACCTTGTTATATTATTCCACATTGTCATATCATTATTCCACTTTTTCATATTATTATTTCATTTTGTCATATTATTTTTCCATCTTATCATATATTAAAATAAAAATTATTTTTATAAGGTTTTTTATGAAAATAATAGAGAAAAAAATCCAAAAAAGAAATATTCACACATTATTTGTTCATAAATTATGTTCATTTGTACCAGAGGTGTAAATGAATCATTCATTTTTGAAAGAATTGAATGAAATTTGAATCAATTCAAACGAATTAGGCAGAAATGAATCTCAATTCGTTTCCAATTCAAATGAATTTGTTAAAGTGAATTGCAATTCATTTCCAATTCGTTTGAATTGAATTGATTTTGAATTCATTCAAATTAATTAAAACAATGAATTGCAATTTAAATGAATGAAATCAAAAATGAGTTAAAATCAATCAAATTCAAGAGCAGATCTAGGGGGAATGAAAAATGGAATATTTAAAATTCGATTGAAAAATTAAAAAAAGAAAAATGATTGTTAAACACACCTTTAAAAATATTTTCACACTATTTAAGTTTCTTTTAGCAAATAAACAAAATTTTCCCATTTTGATAGAATTTTTGACGATACCTAATAATTCAATTCCTATTCGGAGGCTACCTGACAATTCCAGTATGTCATGGGAATTTCATCTCTAAGAATTTTTTGTCTTTGGACTATACTAGGTGATATATAAAACATTACTCTTGTTTGCTTGCTGTCTCTTACATAAAAAATTAGTTGAATAACGAAACGACAGTGATGCTTACTGTAGATTTACTTACAAAATCAATTCCAATTTCAATCAATTCAAATGAGTTGGAAATGAATTGCTAATTCTTTTTTCAAATTCATTTGAATTAATTCAAAATCAGTTCAGTTCAAATGATTTGAAATTCACTCTGACAAATTCATTTGAATTAGAAACGAATTGCAATTCATTCTACAAATTCATTTGAGTTGGAAACGAATTGCAATTCCATTTGACAAATTCATTTGAACTGAAAATAAATTGCAATTTATTTTTACCAAATTCATTTGAATTGACTCAAATTTCATATAATTCATTTTTTTGTGCAAAAAGAATTAATTCGAAATTTGCTAATTCAGTGCATGAATAATTCGCGAATTAATTCAAAAATGAATGATTCATTTACAGCTCTAATTTGCTCCACCATATGTGGTTCAAACGCCAGATATGTTTTTATTTTAACTAAAGCCTTTAATGGTAGTTAATCAATATCTTATACTGCTTGAAGTATTTTATTTATTTGAAGCATTTTATTGTCATGGAAATAATAATATTAATATGATTTAAAAAAAATATGGGTTAAAAATAAGGAAAAAGACTGCAAATATTTAATGGTTGCAGAAGTAATAATATTTTTCATATTCATTTTATTTCTGGTAAAAATATTTAAAAACATATAATTTTTGCAGTCAATCATATTAAAATGTTTATTAAGTGTAAACATTAAATGACAAAATTTAAACAAAAACTGTGTTATCATGAACACAGTGTTATTAAAATTCAAGAAAACTAACAATGAGAACATAGTATTGTTGTAGTGATAATACTGAATTTTGATATTCGCAAAAATTGCAAAAAGTTATACCCCCTTTCTACATATCTAAAAAATTATTTAAATATCTCACAAGTTACAAATTATTTCCAAAAATCATTTTTCTTTAACTACTGCATTTCTGCAGATCGTGGTAGTCGTTTAGAAGGTACCGATATACCGAATATTCTTTAAAATCATGCAGTGACCAGTAAAGATGCCTGTAAGAAGTTTGATGGAAGTCACGTTAGAACTGAGTGCCTCGATAGTTTCAAGACTCTTTGCGTAGATATTTATGGTTGAAATTAAATTTTCGATATTTTTCTGCATAAGTTTTCTAATAGATAATCATTCAATTATTAGAATGTAGGTAATCTTAAAGATATCAAAAAACTATAATCGTCAGAAAAAATTCCGGAACCAACACCTGTTCCCGAAGAACAGAGTTTATAATACAATATTCTTTTGTCGGTATTTTGTAAAAAATGATCACATTTCTATAAGAAATCTATCAATGTGATAATTTTGTATCAAAAATGTATCATTGTGATTATTTACCTATTTCACTCAAAAAATATTTTAAGCATTTCCGATATATTGATTGATTCACCAAACATGGTGAATTATGTCTGATAATATTTAATACTGCATTTTATTTTACAACTTTCTTTCCATATACAGCATAAAAAGTTATTACTTAAAATACAGCTAAAAATTAAATTGTTAAACACATAACCATTTACATTTATATACATAATATTTAATATATTAAAAAATTTTAATTTTAACCATCATTTGCATAAACTCATTCAGCCAGTCAAGTTTACACAAATTCTTTTTTCCAACCTTTTGTTGACCTTAGGCAATAAAATAGAATGAACAAAATAAAAAAAAATACTCTATGAATTAATTTTATAAAAATAATTTTAATTAAAAACGTAGCAGTCGTGCTGATATTAATAATATTAATGTAATTGTTACTGTTATTAATTTTCTTGTATATGGATATGTAGTTTGTTGAGTTGCAAATTTAATTATTAAATATTTAGTTAGCAAATAAATTATTAAATATTTAGTTAGCAAATAAATTATTAAATGTTTTGTTAAAAAATAAAATAAATTTAAAAATCAAACAACAAATGTGACTGATATTCCAATAAATATCAAAATAGATGAGTGAACTTTGGGTAAACATATATTGTATGTATGTATGTATATATGTATGTATGTATTTACCAGCTTAATCTGAGATAACAAATTATTGAATGTTCGCAAAAACGAATAATTTTCGAAACAAAATATGTTCGAGAAATTATCGAAAATTAAATAAAATGTAAATCTTAGCAGAATGAATTTTTTAGTTGTTTATATCGTTAATTAAATTTAAAATATAATTTAATTTTACCTTATTTTTTTAATATTTAGTATATAGAAAAATTCAAAATGAAACATAACTTTAAAATGAAATCATCTTTTAATGTTAAATTCAGAACGACACCAAAATGAAACAAAGTATAATGCTATCGTTTTCGAACTATTATTAACGATTCATAAGCAATATCGATACCGAACAATTGTCCATCTTTTTCGATATCGAAAACGAATCTCCAACGAAAATTTTCTCGTTTAACTATTGATATCGCTAATGAAACCATATAGATATCACAAAATGAACGACAGGTGAGCTCTACGAGTTCATTCCCGAAACGCCTTCGAAAGTCGTTCTCGAAGGTTGTTCTAGAGCAATGTTTGCGAGCTATTCGAAGGCGATATCAATATCGAAGTTTGTGGTCAAGCGGGTATGTATGCATGTATGTATGTATGTATGTATGTATATATGTATGTATATATGTATGTATGTATGTTTGTATGTATTTATGTATATATGTATGTGTGTTTGTATGTATATATGTATGTATGTATGTATATATATGTATGTATGAATGTATGTATGTACGTATGCATGTATGTATGTATGTATGTATGTAAGTAAACTTATTCTAGCTTTAGCTGGTGTTAAGTGTACGAAAAAATACAAATTTTACGTACACTTAATATTTATCATCTCAAATAAATAAAATTAAAAAAAAAAGTAATTTAGTAAGAAAAAGTGTAGAAGTAATAAATTACTAGTTTGAAGAATAATAACGAGTTTTAAGAGAGTTTAAAATGTTGACAATTCTTTCATTGCTTATGCAAATAGCAGAAATATATTGTCGCCGAACTTAACTTTCAGCGGCTGCACGCAGATTAAAAACATGTTTACGGCATTGTTACGATAACAATATTATGTTCTCGTTGCTATTTCTCATTGATTTTAATAATACTATGTTCATTATAACAATTTTTTTGTTTAAGATTTATAATTTAATGGTTATATTCAACAAAAATATTAATATGGTTGATTACAAAAATATTATGTTTATGAAGATTTTTACCAATAAAAAATATAAATATGCAAAATTGTCATTACTTTTGTAATAATATTTATAATATTTGTCCTTCTTTATAAATCATATTCTGAACAACTACTGAATATTTGTTTTCGGACTATTTTATATTTTCCTATAAAATGTTACAAATGAATATAATACGTATGTTTTTTAAAAGTATTGCTAAAAAATTTGTTTGTTTCTAAATACATTTTGTTTTTAATATTTGCTTTTTAACTTTATTAGATTTCCCATTTAGTTTATAAATTCTTTAAAAATGATGCCAGTACGAACGTAACCCTCAATGGCGACCGTTAGCGAAACATTATAACCGACTATTTGATGCCTGAAATTGAAGCTCGTGATCTCGGCGACATTTGGTTTCAGCAAGACGGCGCCACTTCCCACAATGGATTTATTGAGAGAACAATTCGGTGAGCACATAATTTCACGTTTTGGGCCGGTCGATTGGCTACCAAGATCGTGTGATATCACACCGTTAAACTTTTTCCTGTGGGGATATGTAAAGTCTAAAGTTTATGCAGACAAACTCGCTTTGATTCAGGCCTTGGAGGAAAACATTACGCGTGTCATTCGCCAGTTACCAGTCGAAATGCTCGAACGAGTCATTGAAAATTGGACTCAACGGATGAACCATGTGCGACGTAGCAACGGCCAACATTTGATAGACATAATCTTCATAAAATAAATGCCAAAGAATGTTCTTTCAAATGATAATAAACATTCCCCATTTAATTTGAATTTTCTGTGTTTTTTTCTTTACATACACAAATATATGTATATATATATATATATATATATATATATATATATATATATATATATATATATATATTATATATCTCAATGTAGAATATATTAACATTTATATATTTGAGGGCACTTTATATTAAATTATATTTTATAGGCTGCACGATTTTTGAAAAAAATATGAAAATTATTTATTTAATTTTTGTCGCATTAAAAATTCGAACATTTACAGGGGTGCGCGGACTCATAGTGATTAGGGTAGTAAATGGTAGAGCAATTAAAAAAAATTGTTTGTATATATATATATACTAAGATGTTAAATCTATAAATTTTATTTTAACTTTATTTTTATAAGAATTTTATTTTTATATAATTTAGAAAATATATTTTGGTCTTAACAATTCAGTTAAAAATATTTGTCTAAAATTTAAAATAAAAGTTGGCCACAATTTGTATGTGGAAGTTTTAACAAGTACATATTTCACATTTCTATGCAGATTTTTTATTTAATTTTATTTTTATATTTAAATAAAACATGTTAATAAAAAATTATTTTTATAAATTTTTTTATTGAAAATAATAGAGAAAAGTGTTCATTAGTCAAAAAAATATTTATATATAATTTGTTCATTAATTGTATTAATTTGTACCACAATATATGGTTCAAATGCAAGATATGTTTTTCCTTTTTTTTTTTTGACTAAATCAATAGTTAATCAATATCAATATCTTGTATTGCTTGTCTATTTATATTTATTCATATATAACATAGTGTCTACATTGTCGTCAAAATTGGACTCAACGGATGGACCATCTGCAGTGTAGCAACGGCCAACATTTGATAGACATAATATTCCAAAAATAAATGCCAAGGAATGTTCTTTCAAATGATAATAAACATTCCCCATTAAATTTCAATTTTCTGTGTTTTTTTTCTTTTAAAAAGTAGGAAACCTCGAAATGGATCACCCTATACATGAATAAATATAAGTAAACCTGGTTTGGTTATATTTGGGGTGATTTCAACAATATGTTGCAAAGAAATGCTATTTAATATTGTGATCTTTTTTAACCCAAGTAATTATTTTTTGGTCCATAAAATTTTTATCTTTCGAAATTGTTTGATGCGCCTCCAGCATTACAAACAGCACCTAATTATACAAATTATGGTCAATTTCGTGCTGTTCATGCGATGTGATGTGCCTTAGCAAAATCAGTTTTCTGTGCCTTAGCACATTTGACATTAAATTTATGGTCCCGATCAATTATACATATTTATGGCCGTTCTTATATCTATATATCCAAGATTTGTGCAAGTTGCAAATTGCTATATAAAAACAAAAATTGCAGTTTTTGCGTAATTTTTAAAAAGTTCATAATATTTTTTTATTAAATTTATTTTAAATGCTCCTTCGATTTTGTTGTGTAAAACAACAAAAAGTTCACGCAGTAATACATGCAGTTCCATTAGAAAAAGTGAGTTTTTTTTTTACATTTTGCTCTTGTTTTCCAAACTTTGAAATTATCTACTGCATTGACTATTTAGGGCACATCAACCGGATATAACGCTAAAAATACATAATTACAACAAGTATCAATCCTTGTTTCAAAATTTTGCATATCGTTGAAGGGCGCCCTGTTCAAAAACCAAAAAATTTAAAAAATTAAAAAATTTTGTTATCAAAATTCTACTACCCTATATTTAACTGTTGAAAGTCTGCAAAATAATAAAGAAAATGTAGGATTTATCCACAGATTCCAATTAGTTTATGGAAGATCGAATGGTATCAAAAAGTATTAAAGCGCGAATAAAAAGTGTAGAAGAATGGGAAAAAGTTAAGTAATTTTAGGGTTTTTTTTTCTAAGTTTTTGAACTTTGACTAACAATAATGATTATAAAATAAAACATATGGTGCTAAAATTTTACAGTCTATTAGTTTTAAGTCCTGTGAGTTCAGATCTGTAAACCATTTGCTTAAAATGGTATTACGAGTACCACAAAATTTATTAAAGTTTAAAGACAGTTTTAGTCAGGTTAAAAAATTTTTTGTAATGGCCCATATGTATATAAAAATTCTAGAAAACCATTTTGTCTATGTAGAAAAATACAAATGAGTCAAAAGTGAAACTCTCTTTGTTTTTATACATTATTTTATTTCACTGTATTGTAAAATAAAACATAGACAATTGTTAGGTTCGAGTGACATAAACTCTAAGTTCAGCGGTCAACGGAAGTTAATTTTGTGCGGAAATACAAAATTCATAAATGTGTGCATGAATACAATATACAAGCAGATCTGATTGCTAGTCATTTCCAAATAAAGTAAAAATTTTATAATTTTCTTTTCATAATGTTTAAGCAATTAATAAATATGTATGTTTTCAAATACTAAATAAATACATTAATGAATGTATGTCAAGACTTTTAACTTTAACCTTATTTAATTATATTTACATAAATGAATGTTAATATAAATTAAAATTAAATAATTGAGGAAAGTGATTTTGTTTTTGGAATTTATGTACTCATAACATAAATAAAGGTATGTATATACGTATGTAAGGCGTCGTTAATATACGAGTAAGTTGCTATATTTAAATAAATGTCAACTAATTAAACAGAATTTGAAAAACTTTTAAGTACCTTTACTTTATTAAAATTAATTAATCAATTTGCAATAATGAAAACACTATTTAGTAGTTATTAAGAGGGGGTAGATTTTTATGCATTTATTTTTTGAGAGTATGTGCCTGCAAATTATTCTTAAAGTATTAAAATATACCGTAAAATTGGAAAAAACATGACACTTTTTCATCTATGCCAGGTAATGTATTTTGTATTTTTAAACTGAGTTTAATACATATATTTACTAAGTAGTCAAATGTAAGCAATTGTCGATTTTGGCGCAAAAAATGTGTAAAAATACCCCTGTTAAATGTGCAATATTTGTTTTCGGGTTATTGTATATTCCAATAGTGATACAATTTATCTACATATGTATTATTCCTATTTGCAGTTTTTTTATTTTATTTATTTATTTATTTATTTATTGATGCACTGCACAACAACAGAAAATCTTATAAGTATTGTTCAGGATTATAATTTTTATAGAATGAGCCAAAATAATCAGAATTAAAGATAAAGAAAACAAATTTTAAAATCAGCTCTTAGGCTTATTAAAAATTACAATTTAAAGATTACAAATAAAGATAAATACTTTATTCAATATTGAAGTAACTATACAAAAAAATTAAAAACGAGAAAAAAAGATATAGACGCTCAAGACCGACTATAAGATACCCTACACCATTCTGTACCGTACCTGTGGCCAATTTTACTCTTTTATTTATGTAAAAAAATATACAAATACAGAATAATGCGTGGTTACTAACATCAAAATGATTTTATGCACTTATGACGATTCCTGGAAATTGGTTTATATAGGAGTAAATTATGGACCGATTCTTATAAAATTTGGCAATATTGTTTCTATATATAAAAATTATAAAAAAAAATTATAAAATATAAAAATTATTTGTGCCGAATATTAACTTGATACTAACATCCGTATGGGATTTATGCAAGTTAAATTGATTTTCGGAAGAGGGAGCTATATATAGGAGCGTTGGTCAATTGTGGATCGATCTTTATAAAATTTACTACAAATATTAATACTTATTAAAATATTTTCTATATTTAAGGCATTTATGATCGTTAAAACAATATTCCGAGAGGACATTTATATGGGGGATAATGCACCGATCATAACCAATTTCAATAGACTTTGTCTATTTAGGTTTACATGGACAGCCTAACGGAGGGATGGACAGACATCGTTAGATCGATTTAAGAAGTGATTTGAATAACTTTTTTATGCGTTATAAACATCAACACAAACGCACAATACCCCAACCATCTATGGTGGTTTAGGGTTTAATTAAAGATTATAATTGCTTGTAGAATTTATATACAGATTTCCTAAATTGTATTGCGCTGTTACTTAGTGACATCATTAAATATCGCAATTCCACTGGCTGGATCTAATTAATTTATTTTCTCATTCTGCTTCCTCACACTTTCATCTCACTACAGACTTAAATCAACTCATTCATCTGGCGAGTAGTGTGGTCTTATCAAAATGGAACCTAACGAATGTAACTGATTTCGAGCTACTACGTAAACCAACCAACCAATGCACCTCATTAGTAGTAAAGGTTTTGAAATTAACATACACAGATTGATTTCTCTCGGAGACATTAATTTTGTTGAGATGGAGGAAAAATTAAAAAGGTATTTTAGCTTCAAGCAGAGGAGTTGATGATTGAATATGTCAAGCGCCTTCTAATAATTAAGTAAGACTAAAAAAGTAATTTTACCATCATCGAGCTCTCTTCTTTCATGTTAAACAGCCTAATCATTGACAAATCATTGGTTAAATTTTAATAGAAAATAATTATGTGTGCAAATTGATTTTTTTACTGAATGAACTATTATAAAGTTCACAATTTGAACTGTTTAACCAATTAAAGTTAAAATTGAAATTAATTGGAGAGTTATGATTTTTTTTAATCAACAAATAATAAAAGAGATTTTAGATCAAAATTATGACTCAACGATGGCAAGGAGAAAATTTTTACAGCGGTACAAAAATTCACACTTTGCATTTTATGATTAATATTTATTTTTAGTTAAAAAGTTCAACAACACTATGAGTATATGTGCATAAGAGATGAAAAATATTCTATTAAAATTTTCCAAGTGTTTATCACAAGTATTGCCCGGTTATTTGACGTTCACAAAGAGCATGTTTCAAGCACAATCATAGCGGCGAATCGCTCATAATATATAATAATCAAAATAAGTCAACTTTAGCTATAGATAAAAGTAGGAAATATTTATTGGACCTAGCAAAAAGAATTCACAGGAATACATAAATTTGTAGGGCACAGAGTCCATAGGCTTTGCTAATGAATTTTATTCTAAAATTAGATTTTTCAGCAAAATCATGCGTCGATGTTACCAGATCGGGCCCCAAAAGCGTTTTTTTTTTCTGGGTCGCAAAATATTCTACTGTTCCAGCGATAAATATGAGATCTATAGGAAATTCAATAAAATCGGATTAGATAATTTTTTCAAAGATAAAAAGGCCTCACATAAGTTGGTTAACAATGATTATAAGGCTTTCTTATCGCATTTCGATTCGTATTAATGGTGTTTTTGGTATTTAGGTGCTGATGAACAATCAACTTTTTCATAATTTACTGACTTATTGCAAACACATATTTATTTAAAATTTAAGCAGAGAAAAATATAGTCGTAGTGACCATGATCTAAGAGTAACATATTATGATTGGAACATATGATCACAGCGAAAAATAGAAATGATTATAAGTAATAATTATTATGATTCCACTTTGTTATATTGTATCTGATTTTATGGTTTGGTTTTTCATATTATGATTATAGTTTTACATATAATTGAACAATCGTATTATATTCTTATACCACATTGTCATATTATGATTCCATTTTATATTATTATCTCATGTTATCATATAGTTACCCAAACTTATCATATTATTATTGCATTTGGTCATACTATTATTTCATCGTATTTTTATAAAATTTTGTACATATATACATATAATTAGTAATATTTACATAAGTTTCTGAAAAGGATAAGTATTATATTGATTTGTAACATTTTATTGTTATAGGAATAATAATATTAATATGGTTTAAAAACAGAATATGGTTTAAGAACAAGGAAAAAGGCTGCAAATATTTAGTGGTTGTAGAAGTAATAATATGTTTCATATTAACAAAATTTTATTTCTGGTAAAAATATTTAAAAACATATAATTTTTACAGTCAATCATATTAAAATTCTTATTGAATGTAAACATTAAATGACAAAATTAAATCAAAATCATTGTTATCATGAACACAGATTTATTAAAGTTCAATAAAATTAAAAATGAGAACATAATATTGTTGTAGTGATAATGCTGTAACCATGTTTTTCTCTACGTGTACTTTCTGCATTTTAGTCTAAAGAATATTTATTCAATAAACGTTTCTTTATAATTTAATTTAACATTTTTACCAAATTTCACAAATCAAAGATTTTCATAAAAAAAAAATAGCACAATAACAACTTCTGTTGGTAAAATGTTCGTTTACTTTGCTTTTGATCAGCTGATATAAAATTCAAAGTCGATACAATACTTTTTATTTAGCAAAAAAGTAAGAAAAAAAAAAATTCAAAATATGAAAATTAATATGCATTCATATGAGAAATATGACATAATATGCATTTTCATTAAATATGCAAAAATATAGATAAATATGAAAAAAAATATTTATTAAATTTATGACAAAAGATGTATCTGTTTAAAACAACATATATTTCAACTTTAACCAACTGTATTCATCATTCTAGTGGTTTTCTTACAACTAAAAGCAAAATTAAGTTGCTGCGCTCACACTTTAATAACATAATTAAATTTACGTACAATTCAACTCTAAGCTTGTATTTTCAAAACAACAATTTAATGTGTGGCGATGTGCTTGGACTACGTTTAACTTCTATAGAAAGAAGTTAAAAATAAAAGTAAAAGTACTTATTTTGATTTTCTTCTTCAACTTTTACTACCAATAAAATCTTGAGCAGCTATAAAAAATTCGTTGCTCGTAAATGCGACTAAAACATCCGGTTATACGGAAGGAAAATCTAACAACGGAAATTTAAGTAGAATTTTTAAACGGGTTTATTTTCACTTTTATTTGGGAATAAAAATCACAACAAAAAAATAAAAAATAAATAAATGAAATGCATTACCATGAATTGGGGAGTATTGAAGATTAGAGATAGATGTTGGTTCAAGAGGGTAAGAAATGTTGTGTATAATGTATAGTAGTGATTACAATCTTTGGAATGGAGATGATATTTCATTTTTTCATTAATATTTTGCTCCCAACACGCAAAGCAAAAAAATGGGTGCGGTTTTGTTACGACAACAATAGTGTGTATGCAGAAACAGTCAGAAACAAATTATAGTTACTACTGCAATATTGAGTTCAAAACAATATAATTTATGTATATATTCTACTACATTATGGTTACCCCAATTAAAAATTTTAATATGGTTGACGGAAATATATTATATTAGAAAAAACAAATTGTGGTACCCATGCAAAAATATTATTGTTTCTATAGCCAAAAAATGTTACAAATAAACATAATATGCTAACTTTTTATAAGTAAGCATATGTTTAAAAAATCACAATTTGTTTGCTTTTTAAACATATTCTGTTCGGAGATGTTTGTAAGAAACTAGCACTACCAGCATAACAAGTCACTATTATTTTCAGCAGTACGAAAACCAGCATTTGGGACGAAAAAATTAAATAAAAAAATGAAAATAAATAGTAAGCATATGTTTCAAAAAATCATAATTTGTTTGTTTTTTAATCATATTCGGTTCTGAGATGTTTTCTTACAAACATTATTTTCAGTGGTACGAAAACTATATTATTTGCGACGAAAAAGGTAAATAAAAAAATAAAAATAAAGAGTAAGCATATGTTTCAAAAAATCATAATTTGTTTGTTTTTTAAACATATTCGTTTCTGAGATGTTTGTAAAAAACTAGCACCAGTACAACAAGTCAATATTATTTTCGGTAGTACAAAAACTCTAGTATTTGGGATGAAAAACTTAAAAAAAAAATAATAATAAATATATAAATGATTTATACTATTCTTTTTTATTTATTATTTATTATTAGCCATCGATGTCTTCAGCTGGGCTTGAACGTCTAACCTTCTGGTTTAACCACTGGGCTTTTGATCTCTTTATTTGACATTTTGCTATGTGCTGTGTTCAATTTCATGTTAATATTTGTTGTAAATTATGCACCACCTGTGCCAAAAATTTATAGTAAAACACAAGCGGCGAATTTCTTCATTACTTGTAGTTAGATAGTTGGTAATTTAAACATGGTTTTGTTAATGAAATTAGAGAAAATTTATCATTTAACAAACTACTAGCGGCGAGAGTTAGCGAATTCGTAATTTAAATATTATTTAATTATTTTTAGATTATTTATTTAAACAAAATGTGATAATTTAAAAGTAGAGGTATCAAAAGTATCTAGTGTAACTCATTATATTATAATTTATTAAGTGTAAAGTTGTCCTAAACATAGTAAATTTTTATGAAAGAAAAAATAAATATATTTTATATATTAAGAGAAGTATAAATTAAATATATATATATAATTTATTTTTTTATATACAGTGGTTAGCATATATTTATGTTTATGATTTTACCAAATTTTATAAAAAAATATATTTTTAAAAGCTAATGATATGATATAGCTATAAATAAATAAGACTAAAATACATAGCTAAATAATTATAATATTAATTTATAAACATTACTAACAAAAATATTCAATATTATCAAAAATCATTTTAATAGTCTTCAGTAGATTGGGATATTGCGTTTGTACTGATGTTTGTAACGCACAAAAATATCGTTAATATATACCAATCGATTCAGAATCACTTTCACAATCGATTTAACGATTTTCGTTTGGCTGGTAGGTAAACCTTGTGAACAAAGATAATTTTATGAATTTGACACATATAATTATTTTGGCATAATGACGAAGCCTATTGAAATTAGTTATGATCGGTCATTATTTCAATATTTCAATAAAACTCGGCATAAATAAGATTAATACAAGTTTCAATCATTATTCCAAATTTTATGAATATCAGTCCATAATTGACAATTGTACCCATACAAGGCCCATTTCCCTAAATCACTTAATGTACATAAATCACATAAATGTTTGTATCTTGATAATATTCGAAATAAATTTGTTTTATGTATATAAAAGCTCGGTGCCAGATTTTATGAGGATTGGACCATAATTGACCATTGCTCCCATATAAGATATTCCCAGAATATTACTTGTACGCATATACATAATGGTGTGGGGTATGGTATGGCTAGGCGACTATATATATAATATATAGCTTTCTTACTTGTTTTTATTTTACATTTATTGGCGTCCTTATCTAAGTGTTTAGAAAATTTTTGCTATAATATTTTTAATAATTAAATCAGAAATAGTTTCATTTAAAGTTCTAAATAAATTGATAAAATTACCTATGATAACTACTAAAATAATTTTTGATTAATATTAAATATTTTTGTTAATAAAGTATATGAATATAAATAAGTTTTTTAATTAATTAGCCATTTTAGTTCGATTTCATAACTGGTTTTAAAAACTATCTCTTATAAATTTAGTAAAATTATATTTTCTTGTCAAAATATATATACCAACCAATGTACATAATTATATAAAGGTACATATAATAAAAACAGGATATCTTCCTTAAATATCTCTGTTCGAAGATATTACATCAAGAATAACAATAATATTTTAAATACATTTAAATAACTTCTGGCTGGCCACTAACTGCATTACATTTCAATATTAAATTCACTAAATTAATAGTGGCATCGAATTAACATTATCTGAAAATGAATAGCCACCAATTGCACTATATTTCATTAGTGAATTCTCTAATTTAATAGTTGTAATGAATACGTTTATAATCAAGTTTTTTTTCTAGAGGCAATTTTAATAATTTTCTACCGATTGGCCACTAACTGCATTACATTTCAATAGTAAATTCATTAAATTAATAGTTGTAATGAATTCGCATCCATTAATGTGAATTTCTGAACGCGAAGAGCCACCAATTGCACTATATTTAGATAGTGAAATCACTAAAAGAAATGGATTTAACGAAATTCATAAACACGAGAGCAAATTTCTAATTTGATACTTTTAAAACTATCAGTGGAAATTCTATGCATTACATGTAAATATAGAAGTGGCAGTTTGCTTTATGATATTATATTTTCCAATTAAAACATTAAACATTCTCTATTACTTATATCGCTAACGAAATGTTGTGCAGAAGGTGATCGTTTAGCAACCACCTGCACTACCAAAAGTAACTAGTGATTCATCTAATTAGTTATATACACTGCCTGCCACTTGAATAAGGAATCACATTTTTTTTTAACTTTAATTAAGTACATTTCCTAAACTAAAGTTCAGAAAAAATAATTTTTTGCGCAACCAAATTTTAAAGTGTTGGCTTTAGTTTCCTGAAGAAATAAAAAATATACATATTTTGTTATACTAAAATTATGCATTTATTTAAAGACATGTATTAATGTGGTACTATTTCGTGTGTCACTTGAATAAGGAATATTTTAAAACTAAACAAACTGTAATTAATTTTTAAATTTTAGGTTATAAAAATAAAAGTTATTATCTTCTAGCATTCAATTAGTTACTAAAATAAAAAATTTAAGGATTTCCCTATACAATAGATCTACCCTAATATATCACGAATTACGATTGCAATCCATTTCTATTGCGCAAAACAACATTAATTTGTTAGATTCACCCACAACAACAACAACTATGTTAACATAATGTTATATTGTTGTTGATTACTTTGTTTCTGCTCTTGCTGCCGTAGTTTTTGCTGTACATATGGTCATTGTTTTTGTCACTACAATTTACTGATAGCTAAAACTAAATAACATTTCTATGCTACAAATTAGTTAGAGAAACATTAGAAAAAAAAAAAAGAAATTAAATTACTAACTTTAGAAGTGAGTTAGTGACTGACGAAATGTGTATCAGTTATCTCAATGGTAAAATAAAAAGTGACACAAATTTAAAAATTTCATTTCGTCACGAACAACTAAACTTAATATGCTCTTGTCATAAATAATCATACACACATACGCGCATACAAGTACTTTTATTGTGTTTATTTTTATTATTCCCCAGAATGAATATGAAATGCAATTGTATCTCTCTCATTTTAAAACAAAGTCATTTGCAATTCATATAGATATGGTGTTAACGTTTTTTGATGATATGCAGTGTAGTTAAAATCGTAAATTGTTTTATTAAGATAAAGTTTTAAGCCAATTTGCAAAAAAAAAAACTTACTGCTTACACGAAAGTACTGTTGTAAGGTATATAATAGTTGTAGTAAATAATGCTTAAATAATGCTTTCTCATTTAAGTGAGGACTGTGTACGAAACAATCCATGCAAAATTAAAAACTTATAACTTTTAATGCACGTGAAAAAAGTTAGTATCATTTATTCGTTGGCACACGCAGAGAAAAAATATAGTAATAATGACCATAATCTAAGAGCAACATATTATGATTGGAATATATGATCACAGTGAAAAGTAGAAATGATTATGAGTAATAATTATTATGATTCCACTTTGTCATATTGTATCCGATTTATGGTTTGTTTTTTCATGTTATGATTATAGTTTTACATATAATTGAACAATCTTATTATATTATGTGGTATACATTGTTACATTATGATTCCATTTTATCATATTATTACCTCATGTTATCATATAGTTATCCAATCTTATCATATTATTACTTCATTTTGTCATATTATTATTCCATCTTATCATATATTAATAAAAATTATTATAATTATTTTTATAAAATTTTATATATATATATATATATATATATATAATATATAATATTTACATATTATTAGTTATATTCATTTGTACCACCATATGTGGCACAGTAAAACCAAACCATGTTTATTTAAATTTATTTATATATAAACTAAATGAGAATTACATTGTATTTGAAAAACAAATATTAAAAAATATATATATTTAAAAACAAATAAACAGGTATTGAAGTTTTCTACTAAGTTTGTGAAAATCATAAGTGTAATATTTATTTGTAACATTTTATTGTTATAGGAATAATAATATTAATATGGTTTAAAAATAGAATATGGTTTAAGAACGAGGAAAAAGACTGCAAATATTTAATGGTTGTTGAAGTAATAATATGTTTCATATTAACAAAATTTTGTTTCTGGTAAAAGTATTGAAAAAAATATAATTTTTGCAGTCAATCATATTAAAATTCTTATTGAGTGTAAACATTAAATGACAAAATTGAATCAAAATCATTGTTATCATGAACACAGAGTTATTAAAATTCAAATATAATATTGTTATATTAATAATGCTATAACCATATTTTTTCTCTGCGTTCATGTGTTACTATTCTCAGTTGAAATTTTTTCAAAAATTCATTCAAACGCATAATTTAAATTTATAATCTAAATACATTTCGAGCATACAAAACAATTGCTAAGAGTGCAGGTGAGTTGGGAAATTCTTTTATCAGAAAAGTTAAAAATGATGGCTTGAAGACCCACAAAGAAAAAAAAAGTTTCTAATAGGAACGCTAAAAAAAAAATGTGAAGGCAAAAGAGAGGACTAATACCGTCCAAAGGGTGAGAAAAAGTACGTACTGGCATACTTTTTACAACATCCTGTTCATGAAATACATCAGATAAATATCGTGTAAAAAAAATAGGTATTGTCTGGTAAACTTTTGGTCTGGCAAGACATTTCTACATGTGGGGAAAATAGAACTGACTTAAAAATAAAATATAGTTTAAAAGCAAGTGGACACATTTCAACAATAGAGGGTATTCCAGAAAATGTTATATATTTTATTTAAAACTAATAAAAAACTTATTTTTCTCTTAAATTAAAAACTTGAATACAAAATCAAATTTCAAAGAGATTGACCCATTGGTTTCATTTGTTATAAGCTAAATTGTATGCAGTCCTTACTAAATGATAAATGATAGCAATTTTCAGGGAAACCACAAATATACTCAAAAAAGAAAAAAATGTTGTATGCATATTAAATATGCAGTAAAAACGAAAGATATGCTCTAAAAACGCTGAAATATGTTCTACAAAAATAAGAAATTTTTTAATTAGGGCTCAAAACTAATTGAATAATTGTAGAAGAATACATTGTAAAATTTTTTTTGGACACTCGGCAAAATGGAATGGATTTTCTAGTCAGCCACTATCATCATCATTAGTACTCTTCAGCGTCCCACCGTGGTTCTATTTAACTCACAACTTTTCGTGAAATGGAATCTGTGACTTCCTTTCCCTATATGATAGACGAATGGTTTACGATAAAGATTTTTAAAATTATTTTGTATTATCCTTTTTTAATTCTTATTATTTATATGCTTAAAGCTACCAGTTAGGTAGCAAATGAAGCAATGTATAATTGTTATTGTTTAGCCACTTAATAAGTAGCAATGAAACAATGCTCTTGTTATTTGTATTGACCCTTCTGTTTGTTTGTTTATATTTTTAGGAAACTGAAGAATGCTGATTACGGTAGTGACTGACTAGAAAATTCATTCCATTCTGACGAATGTCTAATAAAACTTTTACAATGTATTCTTCTACAATTATTCAATGAACTTGAACCCGAATGAAAAAAAATATATACAAATTTACTTTCATTGATTTCAGTTCATAATATTTGAGCATAATTTCTTAAACATTAAACATTTTTTATATTTTTTCAAATCAAAAGTTAAGAAGACTGAAAAATTTGCTTAAATTTTCATTTATGTTTTCATTTTGTAAAATAATGATTTTTAGCAACATTTTGGAAACAGAACAGAAGCGCTTTTTAACAAAATGATGTACTGCAGAATGCGAGCGAAATTATGCAAAATTCTGTACATTATTTTTTTACAGAGTTTCCTTGGAATTTTGACATTTTAAGGCGTTTGTTGTTATTATTTTTATGTATAACTATTTTCATTTACCATTTGCAATAAAATCTAAAAATATTAAAACAAAGCTTTAACAAAATTTTTGCAAAATTCCTAAAATTTTCATTATGAACAATTTAATAATATCTATGAACAAAATTTTATTTTTTATGGAAAAAGTTTGGGAAAAAAGTCATAATATTTATGAAAAAAAATTTTAATTGTATGTACTTTTTTTCTTTGTGTCTATAAAAAATTAAAAGAAAAAAAAAAAAAAAAAAAAGAAAAATAGAAATCACAAACTAATTTTTGTAATTTTTAAACAAAATTTTTTCAATAAAACAAAATGTATGACTAATATTTTAACAATATAAAATAATGCTTCAAAAGCCATATTTTGAGTTCTAATTTATCACACAAAAACTTTATTGATTTGCTTACGCAATTTACTACACTGCCTGCCATTTGAATAAGGAATCACATATTTTAAACTTTAATTAAGTATATCTCCTAAACTAAAGTTCAGAAAAAAAATAATTTTTTGCTCAACGAAATTTCAAAGTGTTGGCTTTAGTTTCCTGAAGAAAAAAAGATATACATATTTTGTTATACTAAAATTATGCATTTATTTAAGGACATGTATTTCTGTGGTACTATATACATATTATTTTTTATTTCTTCAGGAAACTAAAGCCAACACTTTGAAATTTGGTTGCTAAAAAATTAATTTTTTCTGAGCTTTAGTTTAGGAGATATACTTAATTAAAGTTAAAAAGATGTGATTCGTTATTCAAGTGGCGGGCAGTGTATTTAGTTCAGAT
Organism: Protocalliphora azurea; assembly: GCA_932274085.1. Lineage (NCBI taxonomy): Eukaryota > Metazoa > Arthropoda > Insecta > Diptera > Calliphoridae > Protocalliphora > Protocalliphora azurea. The sequence goes on along the minus strand of OW026521.1, from coordinate 140,302,721 downwards.
ATTATCAAAAAGATTCATGTGTAAATTTACATACATAATTTTCATTAAAAAAATAAAAATGATTTTGCAATAATAACTGAAACTATTCGGGCAAGTTGAAAGCCTAATATCCTCTATATCATATTTTAAATATGCTTTTAATAAGGATCAATTAATCTGATTCTAAAACTTTATGATTTTTTATTACAAACCAAGCTTCCCGGAGATTTTTAAAGAACTTTAGCAGTCTTCATCAAAATTAATTTTCAATACTAAATATTTATTTATTTCTTATGTTTCTATGCAGCACAAGTCAAATTTTGAAAACTGCCCTGAGGTATAAAAAAATATCTTCAGAATGTCAAAATATGTTCTAAAAGGTAAATATAACATATGTAAAAAATAACAAAATATGCTGTAAATATGCTCTAAAAATATGAAATATGTAAAAATATATACTTACAAATCGATGCCAAAACGCTTTATTTGTTCTGAAATGAATAAATATTTTATCGCTAGCATATTTGTGATTTCTCTGATTAAAATACAGATTTAACATTTTGTTCTGAAACTTTTAAATAAAAAAGTATTAGCAACAGAAAAAAATATTTATCGACAATAAATGCTAAAAAGGTTTTTTTGCATTTTAAAATAAAATTAATTGTTAATTTTGGCCTCTGCTTTTTTTTAAACTTACTCTAGTTCTAGAGAAAATTAATGCATCATGTATTGCAATATATATATATATATATATATATATATATATATCTGCAGAACGATTTTTCTTATTCTAAGAAATCCAAGGCAAGCAAAAATGTTTTTTTTTTCATCTATATCATAAAACCGTATACAGCAAATTAAACGAGCCATTTTTTATGAAAATCGAGCATAAATATCGCGACATGTCGGTTTTATTCATTTTATTCATTCTTTTAACTAAATAAAAAGTGTTAATTAAGCTGGGATTATATGAATATGTATTATTTAATAAAGACCTATTATAATAAATTTTGATTAAAACTACTTTCGTATAATATTTTATCCTGTTGTGATAGCTAATAGAAGGATATAAAATGGGTTTCAAAACTTGAAAATTTTTCAAAGCCACGCTTTAATGAAATAAGTAAAAATTTAAAAGTTCAAAACATTTGCAACTCTTATTTAAATGCAAAGAGAAAATGTAAAAAATAAATTAAATATTCAGTATTTGAATGCATAACAATGGATTTTTATCTTTACTGAACATCTTTTTAAATCTATAAGCTTTTCAATATAATTGTTGGTAATAGCTTTCGACTGTTTCCCTAGTTTTACGAAAATCTTCTCTACATTTCGAAATGCTGTATTTTCCATATAACGTTCTGAAATCATCCACATATTTTCAATCGGGTTGACATTAGGAGATTGTAGTTGTCACTACCTTACATTTATTAGTTTTTTCTTCCAGTCAAGCTTTTATAATCTTCGCCTATATTTGAAATCGTTATAATCGCAATGCTAGCTTTGTGACGTCATTTTATCAGTAAAAAGATACAAAGGAAGAATTCCATGCCCCGAAATGTGTTCAATTCCAGTGTGCTCAAGCAAAATTAAAATAAACCCTCCGATTTTATTTTTTTTATTATATATTATTTTATTTTATTTTTTTGGACACACATGATTTTTTTGTGAAACAGTAATTTCTGAGCCCACATTCTCTAACTCTTCACTTTATAGTTTTTCATTCTCCTAGTGTAGTTGTTGTACTGAGATTTCCTCTTCCGTAGAAATTTCTTTTTACAAAATTCTCTTTGTAATAATAATTTAATATTTTTGATTTAAATTTAGAATTGTATTTATTTCCCAAAAATTAATAAAGCTAATTTTAGTCATTAAACACTGAATTAAAACTATTTGAATGTATTAATGACATGTCTTTATAAAATACTCAAAATATTAAAATTATGAAAAAATAATGTGTTACCCGATATTTCTAATCACTTGTTAGTGTAAATTGATTCAATGAGAAAGAGAGAAAGAGAGAGAGAAGAGTTGCAAATGTTTTAAACACATTAATTTCGAGTATTCTAATAAATAATAATTTTTTATTGCTATAAGTTAAAGAAATCATTTTTTAGTTGTTAAATATAATGTAATTAATAAACTTCAGAAAATGCCAACAAAATCTATATCTATGTATGTATTATGTATATAAAAACGAATTGTGTCTATCTGTTTGGTTTTACCTTATAGACCGCGGATTCTCAAATTGAGGTCCGTACTAACATTATATGAGGGTCCGCGAAGAGTTCTAAAATAGTGCATAAATTGATTTATTAATTTTTTGTTGAAATAAGAAGGGGAATAAAATACCGAAGTTAATCAAAGAACCAGTTGAGGTATTAAAATATCTAATAGAGTCACATAAAGTTTAAAACTAACGATTTTGATGTACGAAAAAATTTTGAAAATGAAGAATTGGAATCTGCTCGATAATGCTTACATAATCAGGTAACAATTTAAAGGTTTTAAAGGTACTTGGATTTATCCAAAAGCATTGAATTGTTGCGGGAAATGAAAAAGAAACTATTAAAATAAACCAAAGCCCGTCCAACCAAGAAAATCGACGTCAAAGCCAAATAACCATAACGCCCAAGTAATGCTAAATATCGTCATCTAAAACGAAAAGGTCATAACCACACTTTAATTTTTTGCAGAAGAAGCAAAAAACATTATGAAAATCCAAAAGGATGTAACCACAGTTTTTAGTTTTTTAATACTTTAAATTTAAGCGATTAATAACATTTTTTAACCGCTCTCTTAAAGCAAAAATAGGTAAAGCATAATACACACTTCTAACCAAAATTTTTCTTAAATGGAACAAATTTTACGATTGTTTCGTTAGTGTTATGGTCTTTTGACTTTTGCAAATATTGATGTCATTTTTGAAGATATGAATATATTTTTTTTTTGTATAGATGAAGTTTCGATCAGTACATTATAATCCAGTAAAAGCCAGCATTTGATATTTCAGTGGTTACGACCTTTTGTATTTTAGTGTGTCATCTATTATGTGCTGCTAAAAAAAAAACAATTACGAGAGACCTGCGCTGAACACAATTAACCAATATGAAAAGAGCTTTAAAGAAAAAGGACCAGAATATGCGAGCAGACATGTATCCATGACTATATCATGACCATGCTCGGCCTCATGTTGTGCGACCAGTTGGAATATTTTTCTTTTAATAAAGACGATAGGAATTTATGCATATATCAACATATTTTCTTGACGTCCCTGCAGACATTCTTTTTGCTCATTTAGTATTTGTGTTATTAAAGAAATCAAATATGTCTGGGAGTCCGCAGGCAAATGAAAAATTCCAGAAAGGTTTGGCGAGGTGAGTTAATGTGGGAACCCCTGTTTTAGATAACCAAACCGCTGAACCTATTTTCTTTAAATTTTTACAGTATCATCCTGTGAACCCCTGAATTAAAATTGATAATTTTTAGATAAGAGCGAGAGGAGTGATACCCCCCATTCAAGGAAAATATAAATTAGCGCATAACTTAAGAACTTAAATCTTAAAATTTTGTGAGAAAAATTCGTTTATTATGGATAGGATAGGATGGATAGGACCAGAGGAAATGATACCCCCATGCAATGAAAGTATTAAATACCGAATTTCTTAAGAACTATTACAGAAAAAATCTTGAAATTTTGTGGGAATAATTTTCTCGTCTATAATTGAGAATAATTTGGGACGGGTAGGACCATGGGGAATGGTACCCCCTATACAAAACTAATATTCTTAATGGTATATATAAAAAACTATGATGGTGAGAACCCTTAAATTTTGTGGGAATTACTTTCTTTTCATATTGCATTAATAAAATAAAAATAGGACAGATAGAACTAAAGGTATGGGTAGTTCCTATGCAAAGCAAATATTAATTTTCGTATATCTTAAGTAGTAATTTAGTGAAAGTCTTAAAAAGTTATTAAAAGATTCTTATATAAATATGAAGTAAATATTAGTTATGACATTAAAAGGGTCATAACTAAGCTAAGCGCACCGGGATAAGCTAGTAAGTATATAAAAAGTAATTGTGTTTGTTTGTACATTGTAGATAGCTAATCCGCTGGACCGATTTTCTTGAAATTTTTAAGGCATTATCATGTGAAAACCGAATGTAAAAAAGGTTACATTTTTGATAGGAGTAGGGGGAAATGTACCCCCCATGTAAACAAAATATTAATTATTACTTATCTAAGGAACTATCACAGCAAATATCTTATAATTTTGCGGAAATAACTTTCTTATCTTCTACCACAATTGAGATAAAATAGGACAGTTAGGTCTAGGGAATATCCCCACACAAGAAAAATTTTGATTATCTGATATCTAACTTACTACGCCAGTAAAAGTCTTGAAATTTTATGGGAATAACTTTTTCATCAACTTCCATAATTGAGATGAAAATACGAAGGGTAGGACCAAGGGGAAGAGTGCTCTCCATACAAAGAGAATACTAATTATCACGTATCTAAAGATATATTACAGAGTAATTAATAAAATTTTGTGGGGATAAGTTTCTAATCAACTTCTATAATTTAGATGAAAATAGGATGGATAGGTGCAAGGGGAAGGATAACTTTACACAAAGAAAATTTTAGTTAACACAAAACAGAAAATTAGGAGGGTACCAAAGCGCGCTGGGTCAAAGCTAGATATGTTTAATAAATAAATACAATTGTCAAAAATCATATCAGTTCTGAGTGTTTTAACAACTAATGTGTAAGACTTAAAACCAGTTTTTTTTTTCGAAATACATAGGGAAATTCCCTAGTAAACAAATCGTACAGAGACTACAACAATAACACCAATTATATAGTCATATTATTCAATCCAACAATTTCCAAGTAAGAGGTTTACTATTAATCTAGTTTATTTCTATCTACTCACACATATTTTCTGTTTTAAAAATTTTCACCCAATTTATACTTTTCCTCCAACTAAATTAAATGTTTTTTTTTTTTTTTTGTATAAGAAAAAAACGTTTATTAACTTGTTTTAATTTCAACTGACAACAACGTCAATATATACATTTTAAATTTGACATTAACTCTGTTCATTAAGTTGTATACTACTTACTCCCAATAAATACAAAATGTTTGTATACACTAACAGTTGATACAAGTAAGTAAATATACGAGTAAAATAGTAACAGTCAGTATTTGACCAGGGCTGTCAGATGTGGCGATTTTTAATTTCTTTTGGCGACTAAATTTTCCATTGCGAATTTTTGGGCAATTTCTAAAATGGTGGCGATTTATTTAACTAATTTTAAAAATCTATATATATAAAAGAAAGTGATGTTAGTTACTATTGTTATAACTCAAGAACGACTAGACCGATTTTGATGATTCTCACCAATTCGGACCGGTCACCGGCCAGAAAAGGATAATACGAAAAAAAATTCGCGAAAAATCCGCGATAAAAAAAAACTCTTTTTTGTCATAATTTCTTTGCCTTAATAATCATTAAAAATATTTTTTTTAACACAAATTATAACAATTACTGTTTCTGTTTCTATCGAAACGCTTACTTTTTTGTGCAATTTGTTTTCTGGTGGTGGTGTAGAATTCTATTTCTAAACGGTAAGTTCCAAGTAAAGCTCATCATTTAGTGAGGTTGTGATATTTAAAACCATTTGTTGTATTTTTGGCATTCGTTATTAAGTGTTATTCACAATGCCGCGACCCCGGAGATCTAATATTTCGCGTCGAACACGTAATGCAAGTACTTATCATAATATCGTCAATCAATTGAATATATATGAACGAGAAATCGCACGAGAACAGCGCCGTATTAGTTTGGCCCGACTTCGTACATCACAAACGCAGGAAGAAAGGCAGGCGAGAAATGAAACGGCTCGGTTAGCAATGAGAAATCGTCGAGCAAATGTAGCAATTCAACAACTTTAAAATTTTTAATCAACGCATAAGAAGAATTGCTTCAAGTTCTGATTTGAATCAAGCAGCGTTCCATTACAACTGCAATTTCGACTACAGCTCTCATCATTCCGTTCAAAAAAAAGACATTGTCTATCCGCTAACCTTAAGATGAAGTAATAAATAAATATAAATTCAAATTTGCCTTAAATACATGCGTATATTTTTTGATTGAGCCCACATCTACATCATATTTAAATTCTTCTGTAAAAAACACTTTATAATAGGTATTCCTTACATTTTTATTTAAAGGTCGTAAATTTCGTTAAAATATCAATTTAAATCGTTCAGTAATACAACACTAATGTTTGCTTAGGGCCAGCAACGCGGCTCGGGTCAGCTAGTAATTTATAAAATAGGTATTTGTGGAAAATTACGATTACGTATTCTTACTAGCAACAGACTATTTTCAATATTTCCTATCTAACAAAACGAAAGGCCTTAATTTATAAATTTAGCTTCAACTTAGACTGAGAAATGTTAGGATTTCGCTCGAAAATTCGACAATGCAAAAACAAGTCAAGACAGTGGAAACGCTTTTAGGTGTTTTACTTAAAATTGTTTGCTTTCAAATCAAATCAGTGGTAACATAGTATAAAGAGGAAATGTTGTTATACAATGTTAGAATTATTTTTTTTATATAAATGTCAATAAATTTTTAAAGTTGTCACCGTTAAATGGAGATATATGTATGTGTGTCAGAAAAATGATTTTTGGTTTATAATATAATTTTCTATTCAAATAATATTAGCTACTGCAGTTATTATTAGCTTTGTTGAAGCCAAACACTTTGCACGACTTAACTTTTTCTTTTTTCTTTAAAAAACAAAAAAAAAAAAAATAAAGTTGGCGATTTTTGGCGATTTCTGATTAGCAATTTGGCGACAAAGGTGAAAAAAAATCTGACAACCCTGTACTTGACATCATTCACTTCATTGGACTCCAATAAAAGTGGCAAACTAACAAACCAGTCAACGAACATCTCATGTTGCTCATATAAATTTACGTTTACGATTACAAGCATCACGTTTATGGTCATGTCTGTTACTGAAAATGGAATTAGTATGGTATATACTTACGTGTACAATGCGTAATTGCACTCCATTCTTGATTCCCCCAAAAATGGTGTGTTTGTGTGCTGGGCATATATCTATACACAAACACTTGCATTTCATTCATACACTCTGCTGTTAGTGACGTTGTTTTTGGTTTGGTTTTGTTTAATGAAATAATTGTAAAAAGCAACAACAGCGTTTTTTTTTTTTGCTAATATTAAAGTGCAAATGTGTGTATAGAATTGATATTGTAGTGTACTGAGTAAGGGGTGTTTATGGTGTGATATGAAACTTAATTAATTATGGCCAAAGGCATTGACGAACAAGACAAGAATTTAAACAATTATAATGCTACATTATAGATGACAATTAATTTTTCAATCACATTTAATTTTATTTATTTAATTGGAAAGATATTAGTGTTTATAAATATTATTTATATTTATTATATAAACTAATCTGGTGGGCAAAATAAATCGGCTATAACACTGGTCGGCAAAAAACATTGTTTTTTCTTCCGTTTTGAAAATGTATTATAAAAAACTGATTTTGGAACTTAAATACCATTGTTTTAAATTTTGTTAACACTTTTTATAAATAAATTAATTAAAAAAAATATATAATGAATAATAAGTGCGTTCGTTTACTTAAAAGTTTTCTTTTATCAAAAGTTTTTACTCAATTTTGGTAAAAATTGAGAAAACAAAATGAATGTTTATAACTTAATATTTACAATTTACAATTTACAATTTTTAATGAATTGTTTGTTTTTTACTACAAAAAAAAAAAAAAAAAAAAAAAAAACAAGTAAGTTGGTCAATTGCGACCGTATGATACTCCACGCCATTGTGTATATCCATCAAAATTCGTGAAGGGGTCTTATATTACGCATGTGGACAATTGTTGACCGATACTTTTAGTAAGTGTAATATAAAATATACGGATACAGAATATTACATTAATACTAACATTATATGAATTTATGCAATTTAGGGTAACTCCCAAAAGTGGGCTTATATGGGAGCTATGGTAAATTATGGAGCGATCCTCATAAAATTTGTTACTATGATTTCTACTTATATAAAACTTATTTGCGTCGAATATAAACCTGATACTAATGTGTTTATTGACTTATGCACGTTAAAATAATTTTCGGAAGAGGGTTTTATATGGGAGCTATCATGAAATTTGGCATAAAGATTAAAACTTATACAAAACTTCTTTGCACCGAATTTCATTAAAATATTGCTATATTTAAGGCGTTTATGATCGTTAAACCCCTACTCCAAGTGAGCTTTTGTATGGGGGCTAGGGGAAATAATGGATCGATCATAACCAACTTCAATAGGCTTCGTTCTTGTATCATGAAACTCCTACCTGCCAAATTTCATTGAATTATCTTAAAAATTGCGCCCTGTACTTTGTGCACAATGTTTACATGGACATCGTTAGATCTAATCAAAATGTGGTTCTGAGTCAATTGGTATACTTTAAGGTATATGTTGGATGATTTTTCTATGTGTTACAAACATCAGCACAAACGCATAATACCTAAGATGGCGTGGGGTATAGTTAATGAGAATACTGAATTTTGGTGAAAATTTTAATTTTTAATAAAAACCTGAATTTTAGTTTTTAGACAAAATTAGGATTTTTTGTGGAAATTTATATATTTAGAGAAATATTCATATTTTAGTAAATTTTTAGTACATATAAAAGAATATTTGATGAAATTTTTTTATGAAAAATATTCTTTACAAATTTGTTATTGTTATGTTTTTTATAATCTCAACGCAAAATTTCAATAAATGTGTCTAATATAGTAAACATTAAAAACTAAATTAATTTTACAAGTATTTCCAACAATATACCCTATATATATATTCATATTGGTATGTTGTTGGAAGACAATCTGCACACTATTATATAAAATTTGAAAATAAAAATTCAATTTTAATTTAAAATTATTGTTTTTCAAATAGTGACTTTCTACATTTCTATCGATATTCGTCGTTAAAATATACTGACGAAAAATAAGAACAAATACACTACTAATATAAAATTTTAAATAAAGGTCTTAAAATAAATCTAATAGGCAGCAATTTTCATTATACAATATTTTTATATATTTATTAATGATAATGAACTACAGCTTTTGTAATACTAAGTCTATTTAAACAAAAATGCTAAAAATAGTATTAAACTACCAACTTTAATGCCATGTCATATATTATATTTATTAATATATGTTCTTGATTACCTGACCTGTTAAACATTATAAAATATATTCACTTTTTCCAATTTTTAAATTATTATTTTTTGCAAAAAAAAAAAAAAAAAATTGACCAGTGTGCCATGATATCAATGCTATCAAGGAAAGCTTTTTAATAAAATTGTAATCTTAGAAGAATTATTTAACTTAATATATTGTACTTTAACCTATAAGAAATTATATTTTATCGGCAAGATTAAATAAATAAATAAATAAATAATTAAGAAACACATTAATACTTGACCTGAAATAAATGTTGAATTTTATGACATTAAATAGGGTAGTCCAACCAAAACGCACGATGTTAATTGTAAATAAAACAAAAAGTTTTCAGAGAATTAATGAATATTTTGTATTATGACAGAAGGACCTATGACAATTATGTGTGAAACAAAATATCGGCCAAATGCTCGCCACGCCTTCGGTGGCAAACCTCTATCCGATGGTCCATATTTTCAATGGCTCTGAGACATAATTGAGGTTCAATGTCGTTAATGTACCGAATTATCTTATCCTTTAGCTCCTGAATTGTTCTTGGCTTATTGACGTGTACTTTTTCTTTTAAATATTCCCAAAGAAAGAAGTTCAACGATGTCAAATCACATGATCGTGGTGGGCAATTAACATCGCTACGATGTGAGATAATACGATCATTGAATTGCTCGCACAAAAGTGCTATTGTTTCATTGGCTGTGTGGCAAGTGGTAAAATTCTGTTGGAACCACATATCGTCCCGGTCATTATCCTCAATTTCTCGCTACAAGAAGTCAGTTATCATTCCGCGATAGCGAACGGCATTCACGGTAACTGCTTGGCCAACTTCATTTTCGAAAAAGTACGGATCGATGACGCCACCATCCCATAAATTACACCAAATAGTCACTCTTTGTGCATGCATCGGTTTTTCAACAACCACTCGTGGATTCTCATTTGCCCAAATGCGGCAATTCTGCTTGTTAAAGAATCCATTGAGGTGGTAGTGTGCCTATTCGCTGAAGATGATTTTCTTTGTAAAGTCACCATTCACTTCTGTCTGTTCAACCAACCATTCGTCATTGGTCACTAGGCTTCAGCTCTGGAGTCAATTAAACCTTGTAAGCGTGTAAGTTCAAATCTTTATTCAAAATTCTCATCAGTGATGTTCGGGTGATGTTCAATTGTTGGGCACGACGACCAACAATTGAACATCAAAAAACATCAATGTTTTCCACAGAACGAACTGAGCGAGCATGCACAGGTGTTTTCACATTTCCTACAGAACCGGTTTGGTGAAATTTGCGCACAATTCTCCCGATTGTGGATACATCTGGTCGATTATGCTGACTAAAAAAATCACAAAGTGCACAAAATGCATTTTGATTTGAATGCACATTTTCGTAAAATGATTCAACAATCTTAACGCACTGTTCAATTGTGTACTACTCCATGGGTGAATTTGTCAAGAAATGCCAAATTAAGTTGGGCAAAAATTTGACGTTAAAGTGACTTACAATTAACATGGTGCATTATGGTTGGACCACCCTTTAATTCACAAATTAAGTCCTTTATTTATTTTCCTATATGCAAATTTAAATTAATAAAAGTCAAATTCATTATGCCTTTTCAATGTATAAACATACAAACATGCATACATACATACATACATATTTTGAATTCATTGATTTGAATATTCAAAATCCATATTCATTTAATAGTAAGCGAATAAGTATGTAAGTTTGTATCAATTGCAATTAATTATATTATGAATAGTTATGTGTTTGTTTTTAGGAATGTACCTTTAAACTCTCACTCTTTCTCTTTCCATTACAGTTTGACTGACCGAATGACTGACCACTTATGGACAATTACATTAATAAGTTTAATTTACACTTAGGAATATACAATGCCATTGAAATTCATGTCGAAAGAATGTTGAATATTTAGCTAGTGCACGAATGAATTGAATGAATGAACAAGAACGAATGAATAAATGAATGAATGGCTCTTTCTATGGTTGACTGAATGAATGAATGGCTGGTAGGTGGCAATGCTTTTATTTACAAATTTATGTAAATGTATCATTCCAACACAATTCGCGTTACACATAAAGCAATTTCATTATAGTACTTTTATATAGATGTGTTTGCACTGTAAGAGCTCACTTTTAGGTTTATTTGCTTGATATTTATGTAGCTTTTGTTTCTGTCTGTACGATATAAAAGTACCAAAGTTATAGATAACATAGGAATAGAAAATAAATAAGTATTTTTTTAAGTATCTCATTAAAAAATGATAAAAAATATATTATACCTATCGTCAGTAATATTTTTTGCTATAATAATTTAAAATATCAACTTATATAGGAGAAGGTGAGTGGTAAAAAGGTTTTAGAGTTTACATAGACTCTTGTATTATTTGTACCAAGTTTCGTTACAGTACGTGTTTTCGTTTAAGAGATATCAATGAAAAAATACATATAAATGGGTCTAAGAAGTATTTGGCCTATAAATTATTTGTTTATGAACCGATTTTCCATAATCACCCTAGAGTTCTATCATGATTTCAACAGATATACGGATATTTAATTAATATTCTTATATATACGAACATATATTTACACTGCCTGCCACTTGAATAAGGAATCACATTTTTTAACTTTAATTAAGTATATCTCCTAAACTAAAGTTCAGAAAAAATAATTTTTTGCGCAACCAAAGTGTTGGCTTTAGTTTCCTGAAGAAATAAAAAATATACATATTTTGTTATACTAAATTATGCATTTATTTAAAGATAATTATTTCTGTGGTACTTTTTCGTGTATCACTTGAATAAGGAATTCTTTTAAAACTAAGCAAACTGTAATTTATTTTTAAATTTTAGGTTATAAAAATGAAAGTTATTATCTTCTAGCATTCAACGAGTACTGCCACCATTTTTAGAAATAACCTCAAAAATGCGATTTGGCATTGATTTGTATAATGACTCTAAGTAATTTAGAGAAATTGAACTCCATGCCTCCGTTATTACATCCTCTAAGGATTCTTTCGTCTCAAATTGTTTTCCTCCTTCATTAACTTTTTTTGCAAGCCAACCCCAGACATTTTCCATTGGATTCAGGTCTAGTGAATATGGGGGCCAATGCAAAAGTTGAACATCTTTTTGATTAATCCATTGTTTTACTGCTCTGGCGGTATGAATCGGAGCGTTGTCGTGTTGGTACGTCCAAGGTATGGTCCATAGAAATCATTAAATTTTGGAGAATGTTTTTATAAGTCGCTGCATTCATTTTGTGGGATACAAAAACCAATTCTATGGTACCATAATACGAAATGGCACCCCATACCATTATTCCGCCCTCTCGGCCGTGTCTGCGGCTCAAAAATAATTCCTTTTTATTTAGGTCATGGAAGTAACTTTTTTTCATCGGAAAATACAACTTTAAACCATTTGTCGGACCATGCCATTGTACTTTTGGCAAACTGTAGACGTTGTGATTTGCGTTTTTCATTAAGTGGTGGTTTTTTTTGCAGTTTTCGTCGGACTATGTATGGGCACGACTTTAAAATACGGTACACTGTTGTTAGACTGGCACTGACTCCACTTTTTTCATATATTTTTGATACCGACATGGCAGAATTTGCTGCAATTCTAAGAATTTTTCGTCTTTCTTTTGTAGTTGTTGCCATTTTCTTCCGCCCTTTCATGTTATTTCCATATCTTTCCACGTTATTTAAATAATTGTACACAACTGTCTTTCTTCTATTAATTTTTTTTGGCTATTTGGACCGGATTCTGACCCTGAGATTACAAAATCAGAATTTTTTCTTTTTCAGAGTTATTAAGAGCTTTACCACGTCCCATTTTGAATAAAAACTATTTAAAAAATATCAAATTAAAAATTCTCTAGCCATTTATATTGAAAGAAATTTAAATCATAGCCTTTCCGATTAATATTAAAAGAATTCCTTATTCAAGTGAAACACGAAATAGTACCACAAAAATACATGTTTTTAAATAAATGCATAATTTTAGTATAACAAAATATGTATATTTTTTATTTCTTCAGGAAACTAAAGCCAACACTTTGAAATTTGGTTGCGCAAAAAATAATTTTTTTCTGAACTTTAGTTTAGGAGATATAATTAATTAAAATTAAAAAAAATTTGATTCCTTATTCAAGTGGCAGGCAGTGTATAAGTTCTTATAATTTAATAAGTACCCAGAATACATATACGCATGTCAGGAATTTTAAAAAATTTGAAAATTTTGACTAGAAATATTTTCATTTTTTTTTCTCTTTTGGCATAAACGCCGATTTGGGGTTTTATTACCCAATATTTATGCATGCAAAGTCTGTTCGAGTTAATCATTTTTATCAATGCGCGCAAAAGTTGAGAAGTTCTAAATTTGAAACTTTAAAAAAATGTTATAAATAGTGATTTTAACTTATCGAAACCAAAATGTGATTTCATAAAACATCTAAAGTGTTATTAACACATGTCAACACTATTACTAAATTTTTAACATTTATCGAAGTACACTGAAAATAAAAATGTTTAATTTTATTTTTTCACAATTTTGTAAATAGCAAAAAATATTTATTGGTCAAAAATCTATAAAAATAGTGGGTAATAATTGCTGAAAAAAATCAAATGAATATCAAAACGGGTATGATAATATTCCTCACAAAAAGTGAAATTTTAGTTTTTTAAATGAATTTTCGCAAAACTTCAAACATGAACCTTATTAGTGATAAGCTGGGAAACCAAAAAATTGCTCTGAAAAGTGTTCTGGGCGCATAAAAAAAATCCTCTTAAAATCGGAAAATATGCCCTTAAAATTAAAAAAATATACTCTTAAAATGTTATTTTCTTTAGTCTCTAAATTTTAAATTATCTAGTATTCATGTTAAAAATAATTTGATTTTTATTTTGCTCTATTATTTTTACACTAAAAAGCATTCAAAGCTAATTCATTGTATCAGAAAATTACAAAATTTCTATCAATTTATAGGATAAAAATTATTAGGGAATCGGATTTTAAAAAACGTGTGTGATAGTGAAAAAGAAAATTTCACTAATGGCAATTTATGTGAAACACTCTATTGGGTGCAAAATATGCAAAATTGGTTTTTAAATTGTAAAATATGCAAAATTATGCTGTTTAATATAGTATATGCAAAATTATGCTTTTCGGTATAAAACATAAAAAACATGCCAATTAAATTGCTAAAATATGCAAAAATATGCTGTAAAAAATCGATGCCAAAATTCTTAAAATTGTCTGGAACGGATAAAAACCTGACAGTTTGGTTCATTCGAAGCCCAGGAAAAAAATCATTTTACAAATTTTGGTTGCCCTGGTTATAAGTTTTACATGGAAAATAGTTTTTATTATTTTAAAATTCGAACTATAATGCGAAGTATGTGGGGCTGATTTTTTTTTTTTTGGTTTAGAACATCTTTTTTCGTCCATACAATTATAAGTTCTTAAAATATTTTGACGCCGCCTGAATTTTAGTATTAAGCAAATAAAACGCATTCATTTGACATTAATTTTAACGTAATTTCTACTTCGTGGTAGTTGTCAGGAAGCGAAATATGTTTGGTGAAGAAAATTTTTACTCACATTATCAATTACAACCATTAAGATGATTTTTTTACAGATACTTTTTAATAATCTAAAGTTATATTAAACAAATGTATAAAAAAATTTGAAAATTTGGTGAAAAATTTAAAAAAGTGCATATAAAATTTTTAACGCCCCTTTGACTCGGAAGAGTCATTCATTAAAAAATTGTGTTTATGTGATATTTTGGAGAAGTGGTATTTGCCAGTAGCGAGAAGTAAACATTTTACAAAATTTACGCCAATTATCTGGAAGTTTGTGATGATGGTATCCCATGATGATTTCCTGACATCAACGAAACTATAGAGAATCACTTCGTCTTTAAAATTCTGTTCTCTAAATTTAATTTCACTTATGCGTGCAAACTTTGTATAATAAATGTCAATTTTTAGTTTAATTTTGTATCACAGCATAACTTTTCACCAGATAGTAAAACGGTTACTTGCTATACAACATATGAATTTCCAAAGTATTATCTCTCGACTGGTTAATAGTTTGAATCTAAAAGACGTTAATTGTCAGTGCAAAACTGAAATAAATCAAAAAATCCTCGAATGTTTCCAGTCAATTTATACTTTTTTAAAAGTAAATGGCTGTATTTCCTTGAGATTTTAGGTAAATGATCTACAATTTTGGACTTTTTAGTTATTTTGTAAGGTCTACTAAAACGCATCAACAGTTTTACTGTTTTTAAAACAGACTTTAGAGTTCCGAACATTTTTGAAATTTCTCACATATATATTTTATTGGATCTGAGAAGAATATTTAGATATGTTTACAAACGGAATGACAAACTTAATTTGCCCCCATTATTGGATGATGGGTATAAAAACTAAAAAAATATTTAAATATAATTCAAGAAAATCGATTTTATTTAATGAGTTGCCATCATTTAATTGTAAATATACTCAATATTTATAAATCGATTTTAATGAAATATGTCTCGTTTTATTTGCAACATATCATTATTTATGATAAAAGCGAGAAAAAGAAAACATTTTGTGTCGTTTTCTATTTTTTTACGATTTTTAGAGTCACCTTCTGAATCCATTTAACGATACCTGTCCACGTAAAATACGTAGAACTACTAATTTTGAAATATAGCAAGAGTCCTCTCGGAATATGGTTTTAACGATAATAAATGCCTTTGATATAGCAATATTTCAAATAATCAAATGTTATGAATATCGGCCCATAATTGATCATAGCTCCCATATAAACCCCTCCTCATAAAATTACTTTAACGAACACAAATCCAAAACAAATGATGGTATCAGGTCAATATATCACACAAATCAGTTTTATGTAAGTAATAAGTAACATAGTATATTAGCTCTTAATACATGAAAGCTTTGCACAGTGTTGCCAATTGCATAAATGTATCTCCTAAAATACTAAAAGATAAATTTTATGAATGGTTAGGTTCTCTTTTATAACTCTTACATACATTTCAATTCGATCCGACCGACGTAGATACAAATTTATTACCAAAATTTTCGCGATTGGCCCCACTGTGCCTCGGTCTACAATTGACCACATGTCACATATAAGATTCTGTTCGAATTTTGATACACATACACAATGGTGTAGGGTATCATATGGTCGGGGTTAACTGACTAACATTAGGGTAGAACCGCCAAAGATAATTCGGGGAAGGTGAACAACGCTTTTTTTATAATTTTGTTCCAATAATTAGATCACTAGTACATCGAGAAAATACTTTTTTTTATTTATAATTTTTTTTAGCGTAACTTCTCTCCGTCCGGCTGTCCGCGCATTAAAAATGCGTATTTTATAAGCAAAAATCATACCGCCAATTTTAATTAGGATACATGATCACATAAACATAAAATTTGACAAAAATAAATCACATCTAATTATTAATCTTGCAGCCAAATTTCAGAAGTATCGGTACATTAATGACCATAGCTGCCATATAAGATCCTGTCACGTTAACGCAAATTCTTTGACTTTGTCGGTGCACTACATGAAGATTGAAAAAAAAAAATTAAAGCATTTTTTTTAACAGATAATGATGTTTCATTTTATATATTTTTACCTAGAATCAATTACTTTTTCAAAATATTAATTTTGAATTTTCAATTAATCGCCTTTTTTCTAAATTTTAACTCTCTTTGTGACTATATCTTTCTAACTTGTTTTTTTTTTCATATTTTTTTTAATATTTCCGAAACTATTGAGCAGATTAAAAAAAAGATGTAGAAATAATAAATCTTAAAATCGTTCTCGAGATATGTTGCAATATGTGGTGCAACCTCATTTTCTATAAAACGGCTATCTAGAAAACTAGAATCAACGCAAAAAATCTTTGAGCTCTATGATTCTGAGCCGGCAAAAAAAATTTTTTTTGATTTCGTCCTATGTAATATAACAACTTCAGGCATAGAATTTCCAAAAGTACCTGGAAAAATGTACCGAGATATTCAGCTTTGATCCTTTGTAAGATATATTCATATAATTTTTGCATATTGAAATATGTTTGTATGATTTTGCATATACACAAACATATCGTCACCTGAACGACAAATGGTCCTAACTAAAATTTAAATAATTTAATATGAGCATCAATAATTATATTCCATGAAACAAATAAACTTTATACATTTTTTTTTGTTATAGGATTTTTGTATAACATTGGTTAGGACTATTTGCATTTTAACTAACGATTTGTACTCTTGTTGACATCATGAGTTTGAAACTGATGGTGCTAATGGTCACGCATGCAGCTGGTTGATTTTGAAAGCGTTTCCTCATTTTTTATAGCGGCTGTTAATATTTTTTTCTATAGCAGAAAAACTCACTCTACCAACATATATATGAATATATTTGTGTATTTTTGTGTAAGTAGAAATCCATATGATTTTACCAACTGAAACGTAATAGACTTATGTGTACATAACATCAAACATTTGTTGAATAACAAAAATTTATATTCTACTTTATGTTTTGTTTTCTCTTCCGCTCATATAAAGCGTTATCCTGGCAAAGAGTAGTACGTATGAATGTAAGTGCATGAATTTATGAATATTATGTTTGTAGCTGTAGTTGAATTTTATATTGCAAACATGATTGAATACTACAAATGTGTGTTGTTTATTTTTGAAAAAAAAAATGGAGAAAAAACGGTATAACAAAAAAAATTACTTCATATACGCGGATTATGATTTATTTGGTTTATGTCCTTCAGGTCTTGGGATGTTGACCATTTGGGCATAATTTGTCATGTAAATAAATGGCATAAATTCCAATAAATTGTTTTTTTTTTTTTTTTTGAAAAAGACAGTGTGTTTTTTAATATTTGTTTTGTTTTTAAATATAGGAATCCTTCTCTAAAAGTTTAATATTTTTTTGTTTAAATGCAAATTTACAATAAACAGAGCACTATTGTCACTCAAAATTAGGTTAATCTGAAGTGAGAATATTTCAAAATCGTTGCTAAAAAAAATAAATAAATAAATATAAATTAATCTGTAATTTAAAACTCATACGTTGAAAATACGCAATTAATTCTTAACAAAGCAAATTTAATAAAATTGAAAATAAATTTTATCTACTAACCCGTAGAGTAAAAATGATCATTTTTTTAAAGCTTTATATGAAATTGATAATTTATGGTGTTTGCTGTAATCAGATAGGATTTTTTTATTTAAATAAATATTTACATTTGGAATAAGTTTAAATATGTTGATGAATTAAATTTATAATAACGATTTTTTAAAATTTAAGAAAAATTGAGATGATAAGTTTTTTGTTTGTATTTTCGAAAAAGAAATTTTGTAATATTTTATTAAACCTACATTATATCCTTCACTACAAGTATAAAAAGTTTGTCATTCCGTATGTAATTTCCATAATTTATGTCAGAGACCAAAAAAGTTTATATTTTCTGCATCCTTATAAGAAATGATGTCGATAAGACAATGTCCGTCAGTCTGTTCATCCGTCTGTTGAATTATCGTTTATGAAGACTACCAATAACTGCCACATATAATCGCTCGTCAATCCTTTCGAAAATCTTGCTATAGTAATTCAGCAAGATCGGTTAATAAATAGCGGAGATAACTTGGGCGTTCATTCCAGAATGTTATCTTGGTTCCGTTATTATTTGTCGGATAGAAAATCCATAGTTTCTCTTGATCATCATTTATTCCTACTTCTGGTATTCCACAAGGTAGTGTTTTGGGTTCTCTGTTAATATATTTATTAATGACATTGACCTATGTTTCAGAAAGTCTCATTATTTATTGTGTGCTTATGATTTAAAAATTTTTAAAACAATTTCTAACGCCAATGACGTTTTTAATCTTCAGGACGACTTAGATAGGGTGAGTTCTTGGTCAGTCCGTAATGGTTTACCTTTTAATTTAAACAAATGTTTTTCTATGAATTATCATAGATGTTGTAACACTGTTATATCTCGATATAGAATACATCAACATTTTCTATCATCCGTGGATGAAATTTTAGATATACATCCTTTGTGAGATCTAGATTAGAATATGCTTCATTCATCTGGAGCCCTTGTACTCAATCACATACAAATAGAATTGAAAAAAAATCAAGTAAAATTTATAAAGTTTGCTCTTTCATTTTTAAAATTTTTCATTTGTAAACCCTCAAACTTCGATTCCTACATACCCTGATAAGTGTGCCTTGATTTCTATGAAAAATTTAGAAACAAGACATAAAATTTCTTCTGTATATTTTCTATATGCTATAATTCGTGCATTAATTGATTGTCCTGATTTAGGCTTCTAAGGCAAAATA
Source organism: Protocalliphora azurea (assembly GCA_932274085.1). Taxonomy (NCBI): domain Eukaryota; kingdom Metazoa; phylum Arthropoda; class Insecta; order Diptera; family Calliphoridae; genus Protocalliphora; species Protocalliphora azurea. The sequence continues at coordinate 140,283,028 of OW026521.1, read as the reverse complement.
ATTATATCTTTTATATAGATATTCATAGAACAACATATGCTTTGAATGAACCTTTAATAAAAGCTATGAGATTATTCAATAAATATTCTAATCAATTAGACTTAAGTATATCAAACCTTGAATTTAAAAATTTGTTAAACAGTTTGTTTAAATAATTAATTTAATTATGTATATTAAATTCTCATTGATGTCTGTCAGGATAATATTATATCCACAGACTGAAACTAATAAATAAATAAAAAAAATACATAAAAAACAGCTTTTTAAATGGTTTTCGATTTTCCAAAGCCTCTATATAAACTAGGGCTTTTATCTTTGCAAAAAAGATTTACAATAATTTTTATAAATTTTTATGCTAATGAGCTAAATCGGTCCATTAATAACCGAGATATCGGGCAAAACGCTTTTTTGACCTTTCAGAGTCCTTGTTTAAGTCCTTGTTTTTATAAAATTTCGGTTTTTGGAATTAAAAATATCAGTCCATAAACAACGTAGTTATAGGCAAAAATATAATGAGTGATTCAAGTAGAGATACCTTTTTCAATAGCCTTTTTTTTTGACAGATCACGTGTGAGTCGTGTCATGCTGACATGTTATTTTTGTTTAGTATTGTTTGGCATTTCATAATGGAAAGACTTATTACGAAAATTCACGTTCTGTGAGGAATATGCTTCGTGCACTTCGCTTAACTTATGGCCAACATAATCGGCCTACTGAGCATACTATTCGCAACACCATCACCCATTTTGAGACCCAGCATTCATTATTGGATAATATTCGACCGAATAAACCACGTCCAGCACGCTGTGAAGAAAATATAGCGCCGTAGCTGAGAATGTACACGAAGACCGTGGAGAGTCGATTCGGCGCCGTTTGCAGCAACTCGGACTGACGTATGGAACGACTTGGCGCATTTTACGTCGAGATCTTAAATTGAAAGCGTACAAAATACAGCTCGTGCAATAACTGAAGCCGCTCGACCTTCCTAAGCGACATTGCTTCGATCTATGAGCTCTGGAAAGGATCCGACGTTATCGAGACAAATTTTGTTCAGCGATGTGGCCCATTTCTGGCTCAATGGGTATGTAAACAAACAAAATTGCCGCATTTGGGACGAAGAGCAACCTGAAGAGATTCAAGAACTGCCACTGCATCCAGAAAAAACAACGGTTTGGTGTGGTTTGTGGGCCGGTAGAATCATCGGTCCATATTTCTTTAAAAATGATGCCGGTACGAACTGGTGGCGACCGTTATCGTGCCATGATAACCTACTATTTGATGTTTGAAATTGAAGCTCGTGATAACGGCGACATTTGGTTTCAGCAAGACAGCGCCAGTTCCCACACATCGCTTCAATCAATGGATGTATTGAGAGAACACTTCGGTGAGCACATAATTTCACGTTTTGGACCGGTCGATTGGCCACCAAGATCGTGTGATATCACACCGTTAGACTTTTTCCTGTGGGGATATATAAAGTCTAAAGTTTATGCAGACAAACTCGCTTTGATTTAGGCCTTGGAGGAAAACATCACGCCTGTCATTCGCTAGTTACCAGTCGAAATGCTCGAACGAGTCATCGAAAATTGGACTCAACGGATGGACTATCTGCGAGGTAGCAACGGCCAACATTTGATAGATGTAATATTCAAAAAATAAATGCCAAGTAATGTTCTTTCAAATGATAATAAACATTCCCCATTAAATTTGAATTTTCTGTGTTTTTTTTTTTTTATTTCTTTAAAACAGTAGTGGAACCTCGAAATGGATCACGCTTTACATACTTCACTTTTGTATGTAGATTTTTTATTTATTTATTTTATTTTTTTTTTGGTGTACGGACTTATAGTGGTTAGGGGTAGTAAACGGTAGAACTTTGAATACTTTGAAAAAGAATACCTGTATTATTCTATTGACAATTTAAAAATTTTGTTAGTTAATACTTCACATTTCTATGCAGATTTTTTATTTAATTTTATTTTTAGCCAAACTAAAAGGATGTATAAAAGCTTGTTGTATTTATCTAACACATGTTGCGGTTGTTTATTTATTAAAATAAAAATAAGTATATTTTTTATATTCACTTCATAGTTTTATTATAGTTTTAAAACTAATAATATAAAATTGCAAGCAGTCACGCATAATAAACGTGTTACATACAACAACCTGAAGGATGGTAGAATGACGATAATCATGGTACATACATATTTAAACATACATACGTATCATGTTACGAGTATTCCAAAGTAAACTTCTTCAAACAGCAACTCGACTTTAAATTGCTTCGTTTTATGATTACAAGATATTTATACTTATAGTTTTGGAAAATGAAACCTTTATTATGCAGCCGTATAGAAACAGGATTTTTTTTTTTTTTTTTTGTAGTTTATTACAACATAGTGTTATAGGTTGGCCCTGAATTAGATAAGTTTTTATTTTTTTAAATTTAAGTTTTAGTTTTAAAAGTCCCGATGAAAATTTATTTAAGTAAATTTTTAAATTTCTTAGTTTTGTTTTTTGCTTCTGTTAAGTTTACGTGCAGTATAGAATCTGGGTTTGTTAAGTTATTACTTGTAGCAAAAAGTTTACTTTAAAAATTTTACATGTTTGTTTATATGTGTTTAAATATTTATTAAAAATAAATATTTTAAAGTATTTTCAAAAGAAACAAGATAATAAATAAGTTAGTTTTACCTAAAATAAAAATACCCACATTTCTTTTTAGTTTTGATACAGGTAAATATACACATAGCGTTACCTTAAATAAAAAAGGTTCTAATTGAAATTTCAAAAGTTGAATAAATTATGAAAAATAACTGATTAATTGAATATATATCGTCGCTGATCCAATGAAAACAGTTATGAGTTATGTGTTCTTATTAGATATTCAGGGGAGCGAAAAAACTCCACCAATAAATGCCACATTGAAGCTTCATCTGTAATGCAAATTTTGAAATTTTGTTTTTGTTTTAAATGTAAGTTAGACGAGTCGTTTTTGCACTCGAGTAATAAAAACTGGCAATTAAACACGATGCAGCAATGATTAACAAATGGAAAAACACTATAAATGTAGAAAAATGTAATCATGTTACATTCACTTTACTGAAAGTAGAGTGCCCTCCAATATATATAAATAATTTGCACTTATAGAAGTCTAACTGCGTGAAGTATTTGGGGATGTATTTAGACAAACGTTTCACATTAAAAGACCACATCAAAAATAAGAAAAATTGCCTTAATATGAAAACCAAAAAAATTAACTAGTTACTTGGTAGCAAATCCCAACTTAGTTTAGAGAACAAAATAAAGTTATTTTAAAACCCATATGGACATATGGCATTGAGTTGTAGGAAACGGCCAGTAATTCAAATATTGAGATACTACAACGCTATCAGTCCTAAACCTTAAGGAATATTTTCGGCACATCATGGTTTATGACCAACACTCAAATTCATAGGGATCTAAAAGTCTCCTTTGTTTTAAGTTAAATAAACAGATTTAGTTCTAGGTATATAAATAGACTAAACTACCACCAAAATCCATTGGCAATTTCTTTATTAGATGAAACAAATGAAATTCAAAGACTGAATAGGTATCATATATTAGATCGCCAAAATACAAAAAAAAAAACAAAAAATTAAGCTTTGAACGTACTGTACTGTTTATGTATATTTGACACAAGTTTCTTGAACTTATTGAAGTTTAATAATACATGTGATACTTTTTTTTATTGAAATTATGTAATTTACTAAATATTTTAAAATAGATTGTAAATAAAAGTGGAATAAAAAAAATTGTAATTTGGCAAATTTTTTTGAAACTTATACGACTACTAGGAAACTTAGTGCAATTACTACAGATATTACATAAGCAAAAATCAGGATTATTAGATACAAGAAAGCAATAATAAAATCTTTCAAAAAACTACACATAACTCATTTTGCTCATTTTTACTCATTTTTTTTATTTAGAATATTTTTTACACATAACTGTTTTGGTTTGTAAATCTTTACTTTAAAAATTTGATAAAGTTTCCAAGAAAAAATTTATTTAATGTGGATATGATTTCTTAAGCAATAATTAATTTTTTCTTCTAACTGTTAAATTTTCTCTAATGATGTCCTTAATATTAATAAGTGTAAAGCAGTAGAAATAAGCTAAGAATAATATAATCAACTGATATATAAATTGTTGTTGGTTTTTTAATCCGATTTATTCCGATAAAGCGATTTTTGGATATATTTTGTTAAGAATGTAAACTGTTAAATTTTGATTCCTCTATTAAGGGTTTTGCTTCTTGAAAAGTTACAATTCTACGTTGAGGAGTTTTTTTATTTGTTTTTTGTGGTAATAGTTTCCAGTCATCTGGGTATCGAATCCTGTACATTACTACATTTTCTTGATATAAAATTCCGCTATATAATACGATGGCGGATCAATAAGTCTGTGACTTTTCGAACTTCCCTCGTAGTTATATGAAATGCAACACTATTCCCATCAAGTACCACTTAATTTAGACTATTGTCAAATTTTGAGCAAGTGTCGTCATTTACTTTGCATTTAACTGCTGTTCAAAACACAACCTCGTGTATTTTTCTAAAAATGGAAGTGAATTTCGAGTGCTCATTAAACATTATTTTTTGCGAAAAAAAAACCGTCCATCAAACCAAGGAAAAGCTCGATAAACACTATGGGGAAAAGTGGTTTACTGACTTTCGTTCTGGTTACACAAGTACAAATGACGTTGAACGTTCTGGACGGCCAATTGAGGTCAGTACACCCAAAAATATCGAAAAAATCCACGATATGGTGTTGGCCGACCGAAGAGTAAAAGTACGTGAGATTGTTGGTGCCATAGGCATTTCATATGGCAGTGTGGTTTCGATTTTAAATGATCATAAACGTTTACGTAAACGTGTGACAACTTCAAAGGATTGTTTGGAGTTGTTAATCGGCAATCCGAATAAGTTCTTTCGGCGTTTTGTAACTGTGGATGAAACATAGATCCATTACTGTACTTCGGAGACCAAGCAGCAGTATAAACAATGGGTTTCTCCGGGTGAACCTGCTCCGAAGAAGGCCAAAGTAGGTTTGTCGGCCAATAAGGTGATTGCAACTGTTTTTTGGGATGCAGGCGGGATAATCCACATCGATTACCTTCAAAAGGGAAAAACAATAAATGGCGAATATTATGCCAACTTATTAGACCGATTCAATGAGGATTTAAAAAGAAAGCGACCCCATATGGCCAAGAAAAAAGTTCTTTTTCATCAAGATAATGCACGGGTGCACACGTGTGCAATCTATATGGCAAAACTCTATGAATTGGGCTATGAATTGGTACCTCATCCGCCATATTCACCGGATTTAGCCCCTAGTGAATACTTCCTATTTCCAAACCTAAAGAAATAGCTCTGTGGAAAGAGATTCAGCTCCAACGATGAAATTATTGACCAAACAAATGCATAATTTAAGTACCTCGAAAAATCCTATTTTTTACGCATAGTAAATGACAACACTTGCTCAAAATTTGACAGTAGTGTATTAACAAGTGGTACTTGATGGTAGTGTTGCATTTCATATAACTACGACGGAAGTTCGAAAAGTCACGGACTTATTGATCCCCTCTCGTATTATTCAAAATGTGTTCTCCAGAACTTTTACCAGGTATTATTGAGTTGAAATTTGCCTAGTATTACCTTACTTATTATCATTGGGGAGCAAAAAAAATTTATATCTTTTGGTTCCTTGTAAATGATGTCGATAGGACGATGTCTGTCCGTCCGTACGTATGTCGGTTGAAATGGCATTTCGCCCACCGATGCTTAAATGAGCGCAATGTTATTTACTTCAAAGGGCATATTTTTTATTTTAGGAGCATATTTTTCGCTTTATACTGCATCTTTAATGCATAAAACACTTTCTTTAGAGCATATTTGTAGTTTCCCTTACAAAAGCTTTCTTTACCATAGTAGTGTGCACGGTTTTAGATAAATTTCGTTTAGCATTACAATCACAATTTCTTAATAAAAGCTTTATCTAAATTTTGATAGTTTACAGACGTTACAAACTAGAGCTTTCTGGAACACTGGAAAATTCTACGATCGTTCAATTTAAATTAAATTCGCAGCAATATATTTACTCTACATCACCATAGGTCGTTCTGGTATTAAGGTATACCGTTCGACTCTGAATCAATTTCTGAGTCGATTTAACGATGTCCGACCATCTGATTGCCCATGTAAATCTTGTAAAGAAAATACAGGTCGAAATTTTAAGGATATCTTAATAAAATTTTGGCACAAATTACAACTTTGGAGGACGAAACCTATTGGAATTCATTCTGATTGGTCCATTATTTCACCTAGACCTTATACAAATGTTCTCCTGTAATAGGGGTTTAACGCTCATAAATTCCGTAAATATATCAATATTATAATGAAATTGTGTAAAACTAAGTTTTATATATGTATTAATATATGTATAAAATTTCAAGTTTGATCGATAATTGACCATTGCTCCTAAATAAGTCACTGCTCCGGGAATCACTTTAAAGTGCATAAATCCCATATAGACGTTAGTATCAACATACTTACTACAGAACTGACTAATTGGCCACAGTCCCCATATAAGACCCTCTCCCAAAATCATTTTGATGCACATACACAATACCGACTATAACTTTCTTACTTGTTTTTATTTTAGAGCATTTCAGCTTCCTGCATTGTATTTTGAATGACAGTTCTTTTTTGAATGACAATTCTTTTTTGAATTTTAGACAACGATATGTTTGTCTCTTACCCAATGTGTTTTAAACCAAACTACATATGTTATTTAAACATTTATTAGAAATAGAATAAAGTTTTTTTGGAACATCATTTTTATAGGTTTCAGATCATATATACATTAACCCTCTAACGGTCGGAGCAAAAATATATAAAATCAATTTACAGTTTAAAAATGTAATTGGTGTAAGATTTTTTTGATGGTTTAAGGTCTAGATATTTAGTTTATCAACAAAATTATTAGAATACGAAAAGCAGTTAAAATATAAATTATTTTCAAAAAAATAAAAATATAAAAAGATGCCCTGAGGCAACCTTGACCGTTAGGGGATTAAGGCAACTCACTCCCTATGTAATGAAAAATAGAGTTTTTGTTACCCCTCGGAAAATAAACCTTGAAATGCTTTATACTATTTCCCGAATTATTTCGGTTTTACTGATGGCCGTTCGTGAGCTGTACCGTTTAAAAAAATATTTTTTAAGTTTTTTGAAAATTTTTCAATTTTTTTGCAAAAGAATGCATACGAAATGTGGCATCACTTAAAATATTTTCGGAAGCCGCATACATTGATAAACAAAACATATCCCAAAGTTACCTCAATATTTTTATATTTCGCAAATTATCAAATTTTTCAAGTTTTTTTTTCCAAAATATTGTTTGTTATTTTTAATGAAAATTTATATTTTAAAAGATTATACTTGCTTTAAAATAAAAATTACAGGTGTATGATTATTTTTATTTCAATAATTTAACTTTCGCAATTTTTGTCATAAAATGAGAACTTACAGTTAAATCTCATTTGAAGGTGTATTAAATTAAATTGCAATATATTTACATTAAAAATAAAACAAAAGTCCAAAAACGCCTTTTGGCCGATATCTCGGAAACTAATGAACTTAATGATTTCATTTCTTCGGGAACAAAATTCCGCTTAGCTTTTATAAGGACTTCAAGATATTAAAAAAATTAAATATGAAACTACAACGATACCAGTTGAAGACATCATTAATCAAAAAATAGTATTTTGATAATAATTGGACCGATTAAGTTGATTAAAAAGAACCGAAATTTTAGAAAAAATATTTGTGCCCCTTCTATATAATAACAAAGCAATCAGCTTATAAAAACATAGTCAATATGGCTTAAAAAATCATTATATATATATATATATATATATATATATATATATATATATATATATATATATATATATATATATATAATTTATATATAAACTTTTATTTATATTAGGTTATGGTACATTAGAAAAACAGATGCAATAATGTTCCATGATTTGGCGAGAACCTCGAAACCTGCTACTTCTGCGTTATGAAAATAAACGGAATTAACCGTGGAAACCGAAGTACATGGTCATATCTTAACTTATTTTCTGCTAAACGACCTCAATTAAAATCACGAGAGATACAACCCTGCACATCTAAATCTTCAGATGATCCAAATCTCTGTGAACCCGAACGATATACATCAAGTGAAGACTTTGATCCAGACTACAAATTTAGTCTTTCAGAACCCCAACGATTTAATAAAAAGGAACTAAATGACTTAGTAAGAGATCTGAAGTAAAGAAAGAAGCTTGTGAAATTTTAGCATCTCGTTTAAAACCAACATCACATTTTATCGTAAACGAGAAAAAACTTGTTACCGCATTTTCTCAAGAGAAGATAAACAAGTTTGCAATCGTAAATTGCCTTGTTGTCTCCCTTTGGCAGTACCAAAGCAGAATTTGTGGACTATAATTAGACACCAGCGGAATGGAATACGTATTTTCTATGCCGCTACACACTTCGTTAGCATTCGTGGTATCTTTTCCATTTTGGTTTCGTTGAAACCTAAACAGAAGGATTTAATTTTTTGTATTTTGCAAATGATGGGTTTAAAAAAGTAGCAACCTATTGATTGGCATCTTTTCATAGACAGAAGGATAAGAAGTTTAAAGTGTGTTTTGCTTCATAACGGTAACAAGTACGCATTCATGCCGATTGACGACTTTAAAAGTAGCATGCGTAAATGTTTCTAAAGTTATCGAAAAAAATTAAGTATAAAGACCACAACTGGGTCATTTGTGTTGATCTGAAAATGGTTAATTTTCTTCTAGATCAATAAGTGAGGTGCACAAAGTTCCCTTATTTCATGTGTCTCTGGGACAGTCATGATAAACGACATCATTGGTCACAAAAAATTTGGCTAGTGCGGGAAGACCTAAAAGTTGATACAAAAAGTGTTATAAGCGTGCCTTTAATTAGCCGAAACCGCAACATACTTTTACCATTTCATATTAAACTCGGCAAAATGAAACAGTTTGTAAAGGAGCTTGACAAAATTGGCGAATGTTTCAATTTTCTTTCACGGATCTAGGATTAAGTGGAGAAGAATTGAAAGCTGGTATTTTTGAATCCAAAGCTTGGAATTCATTTGTTTTGGTTATGAGTAATTTCCTAAGCAAAAGGAAATCTCACGACCATGTAGAGCTTGTTATGTGCATGCTATCGAACTTATATCCACTTCCTGCACTTGAATTTAGACCGATTTCTAAAAAATCTGGGTGATTTTAATGAGAAGCAGAGTGAAAGATATCATTAGGATCTTCGGACAATGGAAGAGCGTTATCAAGGAAGGTGAAACTCACATATGATGTGAGACTACTGCTGGAGTCTGCAGTAAGATCCGCCAAAAGTCGTTCATTCAAATCCTATTAAAGATCATTTGATAGTGTTCGATAGAAATTTTGTTAACATATGTTGATTTTTTGTCAAAATAATAAATCCATATATTTCAAAAAAGCAAAGCTATTGGTAATCTCCCAGTATTTTTTTCATAGTCAGGGCCATAGAAATACCTAATAACAGAAACAAATAAAAGAAACAAGGATTATGTTGACCAGTGTTATAAATAATAATTATTATAATTGCACTTTGCCATATGCTTATCATGATATGTCCGATTTTATAATATAAAAGTGTGTTTTATCGCATTATTTTATACATTATCATGCATTTTTTCATAATTTGATCGCATTTTATCGTATTATAAATCCCTCAAATTATATTATTTGTTGATTTTACGATATTATTATCTCAATTTTCATATTATAATTTGATCGTACTATGTTATAATCCCATTTTATTATACTATGACCAAAAATTATATGTTTCATGTACTAAATTTCTTAAATCAGAACACATTATTTGGAAATTGTTTTTTTTATGGAGTCTATTACATATTTTAGAAAATAATAAAAAAATCTTTATTGGATACTAAAGTTAATTTATAATTTTATAATTTATACATTAATTAGAATTATTGATAATTAGTAATTATTTACATAAAATATTTATAATGATGGTAATTTTATATTTTCTTTTGAAATACAATCAAATTAGATTTAATGGAAATAAACATCTTCGGAAGTTTGTTATATATTACTAACTAACCCGTCAAACATTGTTTCGCCATATATCTTATTTCTAGTGAATATTTTGGTTTTTAATTAAAAAATAACGAATGTATTGTAAGTATTTGGGGATAGGTTGGCGTGCTTTTACCCTTTTTGCCTTATTTTACGCCCTAAATGTTAAAATTTATAGCCTTTAGTTCCTTCAAGATAATTAATTAAGAAGACATGGGTAGGGGGAGATTTTACCCGTTTTGCCATATTTTACGCCCTAAATGTAAAATAGTAATTTCAAAAAAATTTATATCTTTAAGTTTCTTTCACATGTTACAGTGTCTGCATGCCAAATTAAAAAAAAAAAAAAAAACGGTTGACTAGTTAAGAAGATATAGGGAGAAGGAGCTTTTACCCCCCTTGCCCTATTTCCCGTCCTACATAATAAAAATTATAGGTTATAGTTCCTTCCAGATGTTACACTATTATATTTGCGTGCCAAATTTCAAGAAAATCGGTTTATTATTTAAGAAGATATAGGGATGGGGATTTTTTACCCCTTGCGGCCTACTTTACGCCCTCTAGCATTATAAAATATACTTTACGAGCTATTCTCATATCTAACAAATTTCATAAAAATCGGTCAAGCCGTTTCAGAGGAGTTCAGTTACAAACACCGTGCCATGAGAATTATATATATATATATAGATTTTAATTTTTAATAACATAGAATCCCACTTCCAAGGTCTATATTTTTACCAATTTTATTTACATTTATTTAGTTTTATTTACGTTTTTCAGAAATGTTCACTATTTTATCACGAATTTTTAATAAATACATAAAAAAACTGATTGCTTATTGACAGACAATACAAAAATGTGTATCCTGTAATTGTGGAGAAAAAATATGTTTTAGAAGCAAACATTCAATAGTTGTGGAAAACAAAAAATGATCTGAAACAAACATTTTATCTTTGAGTAAAACATAACATTTTTAAAAACAAACATTTAAAAGTTGTACAAAACAAAATATAAATAAAAATATTGGCAACACTTAATGGTTGTAGAAATAACAACATGTTTGCATGTTTATAAATTTTTGTTTCTGGTAAAAATATTATCTAAATATAATATTTTTGTAGTCAACCATATTAAGATTTTGATTGAAGTTAATTATTAAACTCTGGTTAATTTTATGATTTTTGTATTAAATTACATATTTATATATTTATTAAATTTTTAAGAATATACAGATGTATTTGTATCTAAATCATGCAATTTATCATATGACAATTTTAACCATTTTCAAAACCACTGAGAAAAACAGTAAAATCAATAAAATATAAGAAAAAAAAAAAAAAAAAATCATACTTAAATTGATGCAAATCCATTAGACCTCCGGCTGTTAAATAACATACAGTTTGTAATTTTTATTACATTTTTATACAATTTTTCATTCTTTTATTGTATGTTTTTTGTATTTTTTTTTTATTAATTTTCAGTTTAAATGCATTTAAATTTTTGCAGCAATTCATGCGAAAGAATGCTAAAAATGCGATTAGAATACTGAAGATGTATGTAAATGTGTGATTTTGAAACATACAAATATGTACACAAACACAAATATATGCACATAAAATTGTTCTTCTTGTTGAAAACAAATTTTGTACATGAATTTTTTATACTATTTAAAATATACATATTGTTTAAATATTTATCAAGATCCTTAAAAGCATAAATAAATTGAAACATTGACGCATATAAGGGCGTATAAACCATAACGAAAATTTTACAACAGACGATAAAAACTTCATAAAATCATAAGATTTAATCATTTCCATACATTTTTTCAATATTTGATAAGATTTATTAAACATCTATCTGTATGCAAAGTGTCGTTAAAAAATTCGGATTAGAACAGTTGAAAATAGCTTAAAACGGAAGAAGAGCTTATATCCTTGTATTTTTGTAGAACAATAGTGGTAGTAGAATGTTTATAAATTAAAATTCGGACAAAGAGAGCTGTATATATGCATAAATCATTATGCCAAATTTCATGAAGATAAGTAGAAAACTGACCATGTCACTTATATAAGCTCATCTTCCTAAAATTACTTTAAAATGCATAAGTCTAATAGCATAAGAATACTATTTGACGTTAATAAGTTTTATAGTGGAAAGTTTGATAATAGTCGGTTCATAATTGAACACAGCTCTATCTATTATTCACCTGATATATATATATATATATATATATATATATACTATTAAACGCAAATGATTGGATCTGACCGCCAACATGTTTTTTACTTGTTTTTCCGAATAAATTGCAGAAATTATAACAAAATCACATCAAAAGAAATTATAAAAAAATCACATCAAAAGTTCATGCTATTATATTATCTAAATTATGGACATATGCCGTTTTACTTGATCTTACTTTGATGTATTAAAACTCACAAGATAATAATATATTTTTTTTTTCAATATGATTAAACATAAATTTTAAGTGTCTTCTTCATATTCTGAAGTTTATTAGAGTATAATCCATTATTTAATTTATTAAAAAGCACCTAAAAACCCAAGAAAAAAAATTTTATGCTAAAATAAGAATTCCATAAAATCGTGTATTTAAAGTACTTTTTTTTCGGTGAAGTTGATAGATTTTTAAATCTATTTTTTGCATCAATAGATGTGAACTGGTTACTAAAGTAATATTATGCGAAAAAACCCATTTTGAAACGGTAGGTTTATAAGCGCTTATACGCGCTCATGCTTTAAATGTTTAAATAATAAACAATTGGGATAATATTCCGAATCAGATACACCCACCGTCAGTAAAGAATTCTCAATGAAATAAAAATTTACTATTTAGATCATTTAAAATTAGGGATTGAATACGGGGATTTTAGGGAAATTTGCAATTTTTCATAATTTTTCGTAATTTTGGTAATTTTTTTTTAATAAAATTGGGCTTAGAATCCAAATTAGAAACTGAATCATAACGACAATTTCAAAATTGTATGTTAAGGAATGTAATGACTTTGATAGCATTATCTAATGACAGACTTAACACTTTACTTAACACTTAACACTTTAAAGATATAGTATATGTCAGCACTAGAAACCACCAAGTCAAAAACTATAACTGGTTGAAACGTCATTGTTATATATTTGTCAATAGTCTTGACATACAGAATTGATCTTGCAGAAATTTTATAAAAACAAAAAATATATATATGAAAAAGTCAAGCAAGTCAGTGTAAAGAGTGATCCTTAAAAGTCTTAAAGTATTTGCATAATGATTTCTAACTAGGAATATATTGAAAATTTATCAAATTTATAATGCTAAAATAGTTCAATAATCATCTTTGCATCACTCCGGAGATTTTCGGTAAAAATACTTGTTAATGGTATTTTTTGAAATATTATCAGTTAAAGTCTATATATACAGTGACTTCCAAAAACATAAAATTCTTAAATTTAGTTTATTAAATCAATTTATAACAGCTTAACGTTTTAATTTTAATACTGAAATAACTTTACAGAAATGTGTTCACAAAAAATTTTTTATTTTTAATTTTTTTTGTTTAAATTTTTTTTCAATTATTTAATTTATCACTATATACTGAATTTAAATCGATAATAATAAAAACTCTGAGTTGTAACTGATTGGTTTTATAAAACAAAGTCAATAATTTAATTTTTTTATGAACAGTTTTGGAAGTCACTATATGTATTATACTAAAAATTAATTTTTACAAATTTAAATTTTTAAGAAAATATGAAGTTATGGAATCATTCCTATGTAATTTAAAAACTTTCGCTGTACTAGATATCTATCCTATGTTCATCTCAATTGTAGAACTTGATAAGAAAACTATTCTCAAAAAATGCAATTATCAATATTTACTTTGTATGGTAGCTGCTTCTCCCCCTAGACTTGCTCGTCTTATGTTCATCACAAATGTAAAAATTGTTAAGAAAAAATTGTTAGGAATGATTTTCTTAGCAAGTTCCACAACTGATTCCATAATTTTAATAGTTTTTAGATATGCAATTGTCACTATTTACTTTGTATGGTGGCTACAACTCCCCCTAGGGCTAACTGTCCTATACTCAACCCAAGTGTGAAAATTTTTAAGAAAATGATTCATGGGAATTTAATATTTACTTTGTATTTACATGTACGACTCACCCTAGGTCTACCCGTCCCATGTTCATCTTAGTTGTGGAACTTGTTAATAAAATTGTTCCCATAAAATCTTAGGACTTACGCTGTAATAGTGTTTTAGATACGTGATAAATAATATTTGCTTTTTATGGAGGTACCCCTTTTCCTCATCCGATCTAAAAATATAGTAGTCCATTTTTGTATAAATTTTTTGTTGGATCGATTTTGCCCATTTTCAATACTAAACAATTCTTATATAAGAAAAAAATATTTCAACTAAATATCATCCCACTGAGCCCTGAGCCCTACCGTACTTTAAGCAAGGTCCTAATATATATATACTTAGACGAATACTTCGATGAATTACAAACGGAATGACAATTCAATATAAAACATCGTAGGGCCTCGGAACTTCAAATCAAGCACCTAGAATGCTACCAAAAATCATATCAAGCTGCGACAAAATTAATTACAAATATGAACAAAGAAAAAATGTTTGGGTTCCCAAGCTACAAATTTTTCCGCTAGTGTAATTATTTAAATGGTATGGTGAGTTTGTTTGTTAGCCCACCAATTGTGAAGGCCCTGACAAGATCCTGTGAAACACTTTGCCTTAAAGTTATAGGTATATGGCCATTCTGGGGCATACGGAATATTCAAGGGAATAAATACAGTATTCTTTCTTAAAAAAATAAATTTATAAAAAATAAACTAAAACTTCTGTATAGTTTAATGTATATAGGGACTTCCAAACCAGTTCACAAAAAATAAAACCGATTTATTAGAATTTAGCGCTTTTACTATTTTCAGTATACAAAGATAAATTAAATAATTAAAAACAAGTCAACAAAATTTTTAGTCTGAGTTTGTAAAACAAAACGGAAATTCGTTTTGAAAATTTATATGAAAAATAACAACAAAATTTAAATTTTTTTATTATTTTCAATATAAATTGTCGAAGCAAATTTTTGTTTCGTTTTACAAAATCAGGCCCTTAGTTTTTTTTGGCAAAATTAAAAAAAAGAATGTAAGAAAGATATAGTCGGTCAAGCCCGACCGTATGATACCCCACACCATTGTGTATGTCGATCAAAATTCGTGGAGGGGTCTTATAATAGATATGTGGACAATTGTGGACTTTTACTAAGTGTAAAATTAAATATACGAATACAGAATATTACGTAAATTCTAACATTTATATGAATTTATGCACTTTAGAGTGACTCCCGGAGGTGAGCTTATATAGGAGCTATGGTAAATTGTGGAGCGATCCTCATAAAATTTGTCACTGTGATTTCTACTTATATAAAAGTTATTTGTGTCGAATATAAACTTGATACTAATATGTCTATGTGATTTAAGTGATTTTCAGAAAAGGATTTTATATGGGAGCTATGGTCAATTATTGACCGATCTTCATGAAATTTGGCACAAAGATTGATAATAATACAGAAATTCCTTGCATGTCATTGTGCCTTGAAAGTTCTACGTTTCAAATTTTATCGACCCGTTCTCTCAAAATTGCGACCTGTACTGTGTGCATAAAGTTTACATGGACAGCCAGCCAGCCAGACGGACAGACGGACATCGTTACATCGACTCAAAACGTGATTATGAGTCGATTGGTATATTTTAAGGTGGATGTTGGATGATTTTTTCTGTGCGTTACAAACATCAGCACAAACGCATAATGCCCCAACCACCTACGGTGGTGTGGTTTATAAAAAAAAAAAATTCTGTGAACTCATTTCTGTAAAATTATTTCAGTATATAGAATATAAAAACCGTAAGCTGTTATAAATTCATTTTATAAACTGAATTCAAGAATGTATATGTATATGTATAAGTATATTTAAAGTCTATGATAATAATTAAAAAATGCCAGCCAACAAGCATTTTTGCCGAAAACCTCCGGAGATATTCAAAAATGAGTTTAAACGGTATTAAAGAGTATGTTGCTTCAATATACTGAGTATTAAATTTTATTAGCTTTACAGATCTTATCATACCTTCTTGTAGATAACAGACAAAATAAATTTGTAATACATTCCAAGTTAGATATCATTATTAAAATACTTTTTCATAGACATTTTTTTTATAAAACTTCTGCAACACAAATTCAGAATACTTTTTCGTTTGGTGATATCTAGTGCTGACATATAATATATCTTTAAAGTGTTTAGTAAATGAATTTAAAATAAGTCTGTCATTAGACAGTGCTTTCAAAGTCATGGCGGAAAAGAAGCCATTGTCGTTATGATTGAGTTTTTAATCCAAATTTTATTTAAAAATATATATATTCAAATTATTTAAATTCTAGTAGTTTTCATAAATTTAAGTCCTTTGAAAATTCTCAGGATTCCCCGATGAAATTCCCGGGATAGTGCGACACGAAAAATGGTAAATTTCTCGGGAATTCCGGGATGCAGAACACAAAAATTCGTAGGGGATAAATTTTTGTGATTACACTTTTTAAATATGGATAACAAGCATATCAGAGAAATATAGTTTTGCTTTAAATCTCACACTTACTTGTACCTTTTTTTGATAGATGATTAAATGGTTCCGAATTATCGATTTTAATAAACACCGAATATCGAAAATGTTGTCGGTTAAAATATTTCAGCGATATGGGCTCAATATAAAAATCTATGTAATGTATTGTATATAATGAGTGCAAAACTCATGTAGTTCATCTCAGCGGGATGCTCCAACAAAGGGATCAGAATTATCAATGAGGTAGACATTACAACATCGGGGATGATATAAAATTAAAAAAAAAAAAATAAAAAAGCATCTAACAGTCTGCCTGTAGAATCAATATAAAGTTACCCTTTATACATAGATATTATTCCAAAAGCAGCTTAATATAACCTGAATATCTTGCTCCTGGTAGGGAATATCTAAGTACAATAACACGGATAATATCTAATATTTAAAATTTATATTTACCGAATAATTCTGTATTCATGACATCTTTGACATCTTAGCAAATTTTCACAATCTGCTATCTGGTACAATTCTTTTTTGAATAGACCAAAAAAAGCTTAAGCAGTTGAAAATAGTCGATAATTATTATAAAATTTTGTTCTGTTTCAAAATGTTTTTATTTAATTGTTTTCTTTTTTTTAACGAGCTGTCGATTTATGTCAAAAATTGTAAATCAATCAGAAAATTAATTCATTAATAAACAATTCTTATTAAGTTTCAATTTAAAATGTAATAACGAATTAAATGAAAAATTTTATGAAATAAATCTTTCTGTTTATTAATCATCTTAAAAACTTTGAAAATAATTCAAAATTTGAAAACAGATTAAAATTGATAACAGAAAATTAAAAAAAAAATCGGATAATAATTCAAAGGATTTTTTGTTAACCCACCAACCATCAGAACACTTTATACTTTTTATCTATAATTTCGTAAAACATGTGGCTTAAAACTGAAAATCTATTTAACTTCTACCACCATTATCTCTATCAGCTGTCCCAAATATGACTAAGGATTATTCTCTTTAACTATTAATATTCTGATAAATTTATTATTCATCATTTAATTTTTAATTACTCTACTTTATGTTGTCATTTTAGAGAAATATTAAAGTCTTTAAAAATTTTCTTTGTCGCAGCACTGTGAAATTTGAAGTGATCCATGAATTGCAATAAAAGATCCTTATTGCTGCACTTAAAAATTCCTAAATAAGTAAGTAATTTTGCAGCCATATTGGATTTCATTAAAAACCTAAAAACTATTCATAGTACAATTCTATTGTAAAATTCACAAAAGAAATTTAGAATTGGCAAAGGACTTTTTAAAGTAACATCAGATGTTTATGATGATGGTGTATCTACACACATACCTACATTGAATGATAACTATAATGATGATGAATGTGAAAGTAAATTATGTAAATTTATCTGTCACAATATGAACAAACTAAATATAAAATGTGATACTAACACATCAAAATGGATGACAGCAATCTAGTCTAGGTAGTAGATGGATTATTTCTGTATATGTATATGTATACAAGGGTGGTAGATGAGGAGGTGAAGATTTAAGTAAATTGGTATGTATGTATAGTTCGTACATGTTGAGCAATAAAAAGTACCCATTACTTCTGGAGACATAAACAAACACTAGACATGCAAATTATTCAAATACAAAATGACTAAACTAAACCGAAACCAAACTCTAAAGCCAATACCAAACGGAAATAGCTAACGTCATAAATGACCATGTTGTTGGTGGCAAAGCAGGCAGGCAGAGCAGCCCAAAATGCAAATAATAAACGAACGAACCAACGAGTAAATAATAACAAGATAAATAATAGCTCTATTCCAGTACTTATCAAACTTGCAAGTTGTAGTCGGAATTTACAAGTACTAAGAATTTATGTGTATTTCGTTGTTTTTCTGACAATTCCTGACCAATTCTGACTAAAACCTGCCAATTTGACGATTTGACGAGTACTGGAACAGAGCTAATAATAATAAATATATAAAAATAACTGAATGATTGTTTACTTTGTGACTGGCTGGCAGCACAATAGTCATACTCAGGTTGGCAACAAATGCTAAGTCAGTAGTAATAGCTTAAAAAAATACAATAATATCAATTTATTAATTTGAAAAAAGTATAAAAAACAAATAGAAAAAATTAAAAAAAAAAATGAATTAAATGCAAAACTATATGTAAAGACAACAGACATAATGTCAGCAATTTCGTAATGGTGTATTAAAATAGAATAATACAAGTTCAAGAGTAATAAAATTGAAATGATATTAAAATACAGCAATATACGAGTACACAGAAAAAAATTATGGTTAAAATTTTTCTAAACAAATTATTATTTGAATTTAAATTACATTTAATAAAAAATAATGTTTGGATTTAATATTTTATTTTATTGGTTGTAAATATTCTCAAACTCAATATAAAAAACAAAAACAATTTTCTGTATTTTGACAATAATTTTGAAATTAATAACAAAATTATTAAAATTCTGAAAAATAGAATTAATTTATGTATATGAAATCTAATATTTGCAGATGTCCAGAGGTAAATTATATTTATTTAAATAAAGGTTTTTCAAATGCCATAATTAATATTTATGTATCTTATTCTAGACAATTCGGATCTGAAAATACGTAAAAAAAATATCATCATATAATGAACGTAACTAGTTTTGCTTTTTTATATCCTATATCAATATAATCATTTCGGATTCGATTTAACTATATTCGTTCGGATAGCGATCCATTTAAATTGTGTACACATAGAAATGAGCATCTTTTAGATTATTTCATAGAACTTGGTGTGTATAATTATTTTGCTACACATAACTGGATTCAATTGTTTTGTCAAAAAAAAGTACTACATTCGTGTCATCCAGATTTTTTTATCTCTAATTACAGGTATATGCTTGGTAGATTCTGTATTTGTAGCTAAAGTAGCAGTCATATTTTAATTTAAGACATGCCCGATCTGTCAACAGTAAGTCATATTCAATATTAAAATTGCAATAACGATATTTTTTTTTTAATAATATATAATATTTATTATTCTAATGCCTCCTCACGAAAATCTAATAAATATATGAACGCCCATTTTATGGATAAATATCGACTTTTTCCTATTCTTTCGAAAAAGTTCATATAGGGAGAAAACAAAAATTTTCGAATACTCGACGATAATCGCCATCTTGTATTTTGATGGAATTTGGTATACGCACTCACTACTATAACACAAAATTTTAAGGTATTCAAAATTTGCAAGTTCGTTGTATTTTAGTTTTTACCTCGGTTCAAAGTTCATTTTTTAAAAATTTTTTAAAATACATAAAATTTAAGTCTTTATATCTTCGTACTTATTTGTCCGACTTAAACAAACTTTAGCTCGAATTAATGACTACTAAATCTAGTTTCTAATTATTTTTGTAAAAAAGTCATTTATGAAAAGAAAAAAGGATCATGAAATCTATATTCCTCCTTGTATCAAGGATATTAAAAAATCATATCTTCCATTTTTATAATTTTTCTTAAAAATGATTAGAGTGGGAGCATAAGAAGATCCCGAAAAAATTTTTGTTTTGTGTATGAAAATGTGCGACAGATTTTTCTAAAATCAATGTCGCACATAATAAATAAGTTAGTCCAAAAATTTTGGATTTCTATCGTAATGAAAAATTTCGATATTTTCCAAAAATGATAAACACATCACACAATCTAAAGTGATTCATATTCAACGAAAAAAAATGCATTGCATTATAATGCACTTTTTAAAAATTTTAATAATTTGCAAATCTTTTATATATATATATATATATATATATATATATATATATATATATATATATATATAAAATTATAAAAATGGAAGTTATGTATATATATATATATATATATATATATAAATTTTAATAATTTTCAAATCTCTTATATATATATATATATATATATATAAATATATAATAATAAATATAAATAAATATAAATATATAATATAAAAATGGAAGTTATATATAAATATATAAATATATATATATATATATATATATATACATAATAAAATTATAAAAATGGAAATTATATATATATATATATATATATATATATATATATATATATATATATATATATATATATATATATAGTTTTTTTTAGCAATATTATTAAAAATGTATTAAAAGATTTTTTTTTATAACAATTCTTACTAAACATTTTGTTATCTCAAAAATAAACATGTTTGTAAATCTATTAAAAACAATATATTATTATTATTTCAAAAAAAAAAAAGGTTATAGAAATTTGTGCGAATTTTCAAACATTCAAATTTAAAAATATTAACAAAAAATAAATAAATAAATTTTTTTCAGTGAAAAATTTACGAATGTTAATGGTTGATTTTACTAATTCCGATTTCAATAACAAATATAATTAGTTTGATAAATTTAGTAATAGAAAATGAAATTTAATTTTTTCTGTGTACAAATGTTATTATTTTAATAATGGTAAATTTAAAAGTGCAGGAATAAAGGAAATTAAGAATATTGATTTAATACAAATTGTATAAATATATATCAATCATTTCATTTTCCTTAGGGCTTTGGATTTTGTTAATGTCACTGGTCGGAAAAAAATCCTACCCTAAAGACGATTAGTTGGCCCATGTAGATTTTTATGTGCTAAACATGAATCTGTCTTTCATTTTTTCCATCAATAAAGCCAATACACGACTATATTTCACCATAACTCAAGAACTGTATGTACGATTTATACAAATGATACACCAAAAGAAGCAGACTAAGCCATCCTAACATAATTTTTTATATGCTCAATATTTTCGGACTTATTTAGAAATTCGTGTCCGAAAAAATTTTTTCTTGCAAATTTGCTAAGAAAAAAATAAGCCACGTATTATCAAAATTGATGCATAAATCTTGATTTTATTCACAGTTAAGTGAAAATACCCATGTATACCCATCAAGTGGGATAAACTGGTGGGCAGAAAAAATTTTTTTTCTTCGTTAAACAAAATAGGTAGATTAGATGGAATTTGAAGAGCTAAATAAGAATCTGCTTTTATTTTTCTCTATCACGCACAGATTCTTTTTTATTGGCATGACTACTGTGACCACCTTAATCAGCGGTCACACTTGTATAACTCGAGAACGGTTTGTCTAATTTAGATCGATAAAATTCCTATAGATACCGACTAAAATTATTCCCTGGTGATCTCAACATTATTTTTTTTTTATCCGGTCAATATTCTCGAAGCTAAGGAGCAACATTTTTGGAATTTTTCATGAATAACTCCGAAAATATTGAGCGGATAAAAAATAATGTTAAGATGACCTGTAACAATTTTCGTCTGGATCTGTTATTAGCAGTTAAAAAACTTTTTTATTTTATTTTATTTGTTTGCTCTCGAATAGCAAAAATAGCAGAGTTTTCAGTGATAAAATTTTATTTTAAAGATGTAGTGCAATAAAAAAAATGGCAAACATGTACCAGTAGTCCTCTTTGCCAAAAAATTAAAAATATGCGATGAAAGTAAAGTTTTTTCATTGCCCCATATGCCATAATATCCCACTTTCCTCTATTATTTTCTTCAACACAGGAGGTAAAATTAGAAACTGCATCTTAGTCATCTTCATTCACATGTCGTTTACAATTTGGCAAACTGTTGCTGTACATAATATGTGGTTTAGCATCGACATACACACTAGAGATGATACAATTTCAAAATACATTTTGTGTTTTAATATAAACAGTTGAAGCATTAATAGGGTATTTCCAACCAATGATTCAATTAAAATAACTGATTGTAGAGTATCTCTTGAGTGCTTTTTCTCCGATCATAATAGAATAGTTTTATTTTAGATAAATTTTACTATTTAAATATAAAGTTTCTTTTAGAAACCTTAGGGGAATAGATTAGGAGAATTTTAGGTACCTTATTAATAATATGTTACTAACGGAGGTTTAAATTTTGGCCAATGCGCAAGATCTGGAAGACTCTGAATTTTTTTAAGTCTGTAATAGATTTTAATTGTACCACATTAGTATGAGAATCGGAACTATTATACCCAACTGCAATAACTTGAGGAATCTATAGATAGAACATCAACTGGAATAATTACCTTCGCACTATGTACTTTTTTGGGGTGTGAGTAATCAAAAATAAGTTAAAACATAAAAATCACTGTTTGAATAGTTTTAATTTTACCATTGATCTTAGGGTAAAACTTTCTAAATTTTCTCAATTTATTTTTGGTTTTGTTGTAAATTTTTTAATTACAAAAATATTTGGTTTTGAGTTTAGCTAAATTTAATCAGAATAAAAAAAATAATAATAATAACTTCCGATAGGAAAATTTTTTATATTTAGGGGCGCATAATTTTCAAACTGTTATATACCTTTAATCTTTTATTGCTTTATTTGGACGATATGCTCATTATGTATCAAGTGCAACTTGAATTATTAATTTTTTACAAATTCAGCGTATAAATTTTTGGTTAAAAAAAAACATTTTTTTTCCAATTTTCTTTGTCTTTACCAAAGCTTTTAAATATTTTGTCAAAACCAGAAAAAAGAAATCCAATTATACTGGCTTATAATGTAAGTCATTTTGCATTAATCTATATATAATTAGTGTAAGACTAGATGTGGGAATGTTTTTAATTAAAAAAAAAGAAAATCTCATTATTTTGTATTTTATAAAACAAAATGCTCGTACGAATTTAACTTTGCTTAAGGAAAAGAAAAGTAACATCTTTACATTCCATAAAAAATTACATAAAATCAAAAAATATCCAAAACACTAATATGTTCATGTGTTAAAATTTCGTCTTATGTGAGTTTTCTGATTAAACACCTCATGTTTATGTTAGAAATATTATTTAAATAAAATATTTAATTTTGTTTGAGTAAAAGTATGAAATTTGTATGACGATCTTTTATTTAGTAGAAACCTTTTGTTTATAGTTCAGAAACAAATTAAGAAATTATTATGAAAATTAATAGAAATAATAGCAAATGATATTTAGTTCCCTTCTACGTCATTTGATAACTATATGATATTTTAAATATCTCCGCCAGGACGTCCATCCAAAGTTTGAATATTTGACCTCAATACGCGTTCCGTTAGCATTGTCCATATTGTCTGAAGTTTTAAGTGTATATGGCATTGTGCTTCAATTTACTGAACTACCGAAATACTCATATTACATATCTTAGGTTGTAATTTTACAAGAACGAAATGTAAAATTGTAGCTTTTATTGTATTGTGTATGATAGCAATTTTTACCCACAACAACATATAAAAAATCAGGGAAAAATATTAACCTGTACAAAGGTTATTGATTTTTGATCACTCATACCCCAAAAAAGTACATTGTGTGTCGCACAGTGGTTCCAAAATTCTGTAACTTGCGAACCGTTGGATATATCCCAATAGAGTTTCACTTGGCTAGAGGCGAGTAGTTTTCTAGTTGATTTGGAGGAGTACAGATTTCTATTCCATCAGAGGGGTAGTAATTGGCTCTTCAAAGTTGAGCATCTCAGTTATGTATATTTTTTAAATCGCCAAAAATTCATTTATGATAAGACAGAAAAGAGATGTTATATATAGCTAGTACTTGTAAATATCTACTAAAAATATGCTTACATGTGTAGGTTATCTCTTTTAGTTTGAGAGATATTCAGGTCGAAATAAGTTTTTCTCTCATTTTTAACCTCATTTTTTGTTCTTTTTTTTAAATTGGCGGGCTTAATATTGATCCTAACATTTGTTTTAAAATATTCACCGGATTTTTCACAAAATTATAAATAATATTGCTGTAAGAATCATATAAATATATGAATCCGATAATAAGTTATATTAATCTGAAGTTAGAACTTTAAAAAAATTACATATTTTTGGTTTTTTTTCCAAAAAGGTGGCAATATTTATTTACTTATAAAATTTGTGTTTTTGTTCTGGGCTATATAATTTTTCAATGTCTTCTAAAGTAATATTAATGCAATTCCGTTTAATGTAAATCCGGAGGAACTTGGAGCAAAGGTCTCCCCACAACCCTTATCCAAATTTTGTAAATTTTGAAAAATTTTTTACAATTTTTTTTGTTATATTCTTAAATCGCCAACGGGATCAACGTAATATTATTTTGCAACGTAATATTACTTGCATATATAAGGTAAATAACCAAAAAGTATTTTCTAACGGACCCCTCTTATTAAGACAGAGTGACGATTTCAATCAAAGAAGTCAATTTTTGAAACATGCTTTTCCCGGATTGAGATTTAGGGCATTTTGGTACAAAAAAGTGGGAATTTTTCTAATTCTTTAATTTTATAAAAAGTTTATCCATATTATGTCAAAATTTTAATAGGATATCTCTGGTCGTTTAATTTTTTTTTTTTCAATTTAAATATTAACATTATTTTACAAAAAAGTATTTCAAATCTAAATTTTCCGCTTTTCAGTTTATCAGTTTACATTTATCAATGGCGAGATGTGTTAAATTACATACGACTACGACACTACAATGTGTCAGAAAGAGAGGTTTGAAGCACTTTGAGTTAATTAAATTTATTTTTATTTATCATAATACTCCATACTCTTACGAGTTCAGGGATTGGAAATACTTGTCTAGAGTCGAACACGGTTATAACGAACACCGGTTTTAACCAACTATGGCTATATCAAACATTTATCTTCGGTTCCATTGATTTTAGCTTAAATTTCCATACAAATAACGGACATTTTTATGGTCCCACGAAAAATATTTCATACAAAAAACTATGTTTATAACGAAATTTCACAAATACAAGTTTTAGATAAATAAATTCGAACATTTCAAAATGTTTCAAAAGTTTAAAAACTAACAGAAATAACATTTTTTCATTTCAGTTTAAATTATTGGACAAATGTAATTAATTTCTTATTTTTAATTTATCGAAAATAGCTGAATATAAAAGTGAAATTATAAATGAATTGAAAATTAGATATTAGAAAATCGCTAGTACCCAAAGAGTAAAAATCTCAAAACTTGTCAAAATCATAACCTCGGTAATAAAATAAAACAATGAATTGGTATTTAATATCAAATGATGAATGTAAAAAAATATTATTCCTGATACGCAGAAAAAGTTTGTACATAAATATAAAAAAATTACTTTCACTGATTTCAGTTCATAATATTTAAGCATAATTTCATAAGCATTAAAACTTTTTTATATTTTTTCAAATGAATCAAAAGTCAGGAAGACTGAAAAAAATGTTTAAATTTTAATTTATTTCTTCAATTTGTAAAAAAAAAAACGTTTGAAATTTTCTTAGGAAAATTTTAAGTTTTTAATGATTTTTAGCAACATTTTGGGAACAAAATTTCTAAACATTTTTTAAAGATTTTTCTTGGAATTTTGCCATTTTAAAGCATTTGTTGTCAATACTTAACAAAATTTTTGTAAAATTCCTACAATTTTAGTTATGAACAATTTAATAATATCTATGAACAAAATTTTATTTTTTATAAAAAATGTTTAGGAAAAAAAGTCATGTTCGATTCATAATATTTATGAAAAAATTTTTCAAATATATGCATTTTTTTCTCTGTGTATATTAAAATCATAAAGATTTAAAAATCATAAATACAGACAATTTTTCAAGGACAGAAATATTCTTTAATTACAAATATTAATATCATAATGAAATACATATATCTAGTTAACAATTTTTTTGGTATTTTACGGATATAACGAAATACGCACAGTGGTCCCAAAACGACTTTTTTAAATAATTCTGTGACTTATGAACCGTGGGAGATATCTGAACAAAATTTGTCGTAGCTAAATTAATTGGTCACGGGAGCAGAGGGTAGACCTCCAAATTTGGTCACATCGGGTATGTAATTTTTTTAAAATTCGCCAAAAATTCATTTATGACTATAATATAAAAAAATCTCTAATATTATCTCTTTTAGTTTAAGAGATATTTAGATCGAAGGAAATTTTACCCTTTTTTTTGACCTAGTTTTTTTAACTTGGGACCTTAATTTGTGCCCTATATTTATTTATTTATTTTTTTTAAATACCCATTTGATTTCTTACAAAATTCTAATTCATATTGCTGCAAGAATCGTATAAATAAATATGTCTATCCGACAACAAGTTATATTAATCTGAGTTTGAAACTTAAAAAAAATTTCATATCTTTGGGTTATTTTTCAAAAAGGTAATAATATATTTAACATATTTTCACTAGCTTCGATTTTCCATGTTCTAATGTTCCTTATGATACCAAATACTTTCATAAAATGTTTATAACTTTGCTTGAAAAGTAACAAAAACTTTGTCTTCTTAGGTAATTTTTAGCACTTTTATTTCATGAAATATATAAACACTGCGGTATTAGCAATGCAATGTTAACTTCTTCTGTAACCTTTACATTGAGGTTGTACTTGTAACATGTTTGCAGATTTCATACAAAAATATGAAAAATTGCTAAAACTTGCAAGGTTTATTGTTATTTATTCGTTTAGATGTAAGCAGAACATATATACACGCAGAGATAAAATATGGTTACAGCATTATCATTACAAAAATATTATGTTGTCATTGTTAATTTTCTTGAATTGTAATAACTCTGTGTTTATGATAACAATGTGTTTGATTAAATTTTCTCATTTAATTTTTACACTCAATAAAACTTTTAATATGGTTAACTGCAAAAATTTTATGTTTTTGAATATTTTTATCAGAAAAAAAAAAATATTAATATGAAATATATCATTACTTCTACAACCATTAAATATTTGCAGTTTTTCCTTGTTCTTAAACCATATTCTATTTTTAAACCATATTAATATTATTATTCCCATGACATTAAAATATTTCAAATAAATATGTATAATACTTATAATTTTCACAAACTTAGTGGAAAAATTCAATTTTATTGTAATTCTCATTTAGTTTATACATGAATAAATACAAATACACAAGATTTGGTTATACTCGTTGTGATTGAAACAATATAAGATATTGACTTACTATCATTAAAGGGTATAGTTAAATAAACATATCTTGCATTTGAACTACATATGGTGGTACCAATGAATATAATAAATAATATGTATTTTTTTTTTGGCTAATGAACACTTTCCTCTATTATTTTCTATAAAAAATTTACAAAAATAATAATTTTTTTATTAATACGTTTTATTTTAATATTTGATAAGGTGGAATAATAATATGGTAAATTATGATGAAATGATATGATTAGATAACTATATGGGATAATAATATGAAAAACAGTAATATGAAGAATGGCTTAATAATATTAAATAATGGAATCATAATATGATCATGTGGTATAATACTATAATAAGATAGAATAATATAATAACATCAAATCATAATCTATTTCGATGTTTTTACTATTGGCGAAAAATAGATAGCCAATTGAGGTAACTACACCTAAAATGTCTAAAAATTTTCTATATGGTGTTGACCGATGGCAGAGTGAAAGTGCTTGAGTTTATTTATAACAAAGGCATATTATAGTTCCTTGAAGTCGATTTTAAAATATTAATTGTATTTTAAAAAGCAATTTGCAAGATGGGAAATTAATCATAATACATAGTGTGACAACTTGGATGTTGTTACCACAATGAGTTTTTGCAAAGTAGATAAAACATGGATCTATTACAAATCAACCTATGTCCAAAAATAATAAATGGCAATATGAGGGCGAAAAAGTTTTTCCTTTTTCTGCATATTTTTTTTAAAACTGTCGATTTTTGTCTTAAAACCGATTAAAAAGTTATTTACATTAATTAGTAATTTAATTAAATTTCAATATAAGATAAATTAATAATTTTATAAAAAAAAAACAATTTGGAATAAGTTTTTCTGTCTATTTAAAAAATTTTTTTAAAGTTTAAAATTGGAGTTTTAAAATAGTCTTAAAAAATCAGAATTTGTTAACCAAAAATGGAAACAAAAACTAAACTAATTTTCCTATAATAATATAATTAAAAAAATAATTAAAAGTACGATTTTATATAAATATTGCTAAAAAAAATTTAAAAATTGTTTGCACACTCCTTACATAAGTGGCCTACCACCACATATTACTGGTCTGGGGAATTCAAAATAACTTTAACATTTTTTAAACGATTTTTTCCTTTTATTTCTTGTTTGATAGATAATTATTTTTAAATTACGATTCTTTAACATTTAGTTATAAAGCAAAGTTATTAATAATTTTTCCAAATATAAACGCAACCTATAAACTTCAGGTCCGATGCGGCACGGGGTAACGATATCCGATTTTTCTAATATTTCACACAATATATTTTTACAACTCAATGAGCGATTCTAAGGGAGTTACGGTCAGAATTAAAAAATCTGTAAATTTTGGTGCTGTCTAATATTCACCCTTATCGCCAAAAGAAAAATAATAATAAATAAATAATATATATAATAATTCCCCTCGGAATGTGTTCCATTTGATCAAAATCGTAATCGCGTATCCTCCAATTATGGAAGGAAAATACGCTCATAACTAGACGAATGTTTCAATTTAGAACGAAATCATCTGTATCACTGTAAACAATTCATGGAACGTCGGAGATAACAAATATTTGATTCGGAGGAAAAAATGTTCGAAATTTTTCGCGATAAGGTTCATCTTATTGAGATAATTAAAAAAAAAAAAAAAAATAATAATCGAACTTCTCTAAGAAGAAACTGTATTTTACCAAAATATAAAATTTTGATACGAAGAACTAAGTAGTCCAACCAAAATATTTTTCAGATTTAGCCTACAGTGACTATATTCTATTAAAAAATTGGAAAATTTTCTACAAAGCGTGTAGACTCAAAATGAGATTATATTGAGAAATAAATTATTTTGTTTGACCTTTATCAAAAAAAAAAAAAAAAAATGGACCTGTTGATTCGTTCTTGTATCTTGTAAATTTTTTTAACATTAAAATTCATCTTAAATTTTTGAAATTAAAAAATATTGTCATAATGAAGCATTTATTTGATTTAAATCTCCATAGATTCATAGTCTTGATATTCGTTTGATGACCATGACATTGGTTAAGTCCATAAAACTACAGTGATTCAATAAAATATTTTGCCTATAATTTTTAATGAAATTTGTTTTTCTTCATTTAAAAAAAAGAACTAAAAATAACAAGTAGATACAAAATTTACTATTAACCATTGAAAAACAATTATGTATGTTTTGGATGGGTTGGTTGGTTTACGTGGTAACTCCTAAACTTACTAGCAATCAATTAGATTCATTAGATTCCGTTTTAAAAAGACCACACTACTCGCCAGGTGAATGAGTTGATTTGAGTCTGCAATAAGATGATAGTGCGAGGAAGAAAAATGAGAATATAAATTAATTTGGATGGGAAAACTAGTCAAAGATTTCCAAAATATTATATTTTGTATATTTATTGTTGCATTTTATTTTATTATTATTATTTTGCATCCCAAAAATGTATTTTTCATTTTAATATTTCCGCGAATTTTCTTTGTTGTTTTATCTTTTCTTTGCCTAAAGGAAAATAATTTAAAAAAACTCGGAAAAAAAGAATTTTTATGTACTTACCTTAATAATGAGGGCAAATCAAATAAATTCATTTGTAAAATCTTTAATTGGTTAAACAAATGTAATGTAATAAAACATGCAAAAAAAATAAGAGGTTATATCGAAAATATTCAATGGAAAGGTTACTCACAATCTCGAAATTCAATAGATGGACAACAAATATCCCAGGAAAACACGGAAAATCCGCATTATTCGGCTCCAAGAATTAACGAAAATTTAAGAGGAATATTAAGAACAAAAATATGCAACGAAACATTCAGTAAGACACTCACAGTCCATGATATCCTCGCCACATACATGGTTTATGTGGCGAAGAAAAAAACACATTTCTGAAGTCAACAGTCAAAAGAAGTTATCCTTTGCTGAAATCCATAGAACTAAATCATTTAAGTTTTGAAAAGATGTTATATTTAGTGACGAAAGAAAATACAACATATTTGGCTCCAATAAACGATGTATGGTGTGCAGAAAATCGAATGAATATAAAATATACTGTTAAGCATGGTGGTAAGTTTAGTGATGGTTTGGGGATGCATGCCCGCCTTTGCAGTGGGAAAAATTGATGGTATAATGGATAACCAACTATATTTATCCATTTTATGTGAAACCTCCATACCAGTGCTACAAAAATGGACCTACAAGAAAAATAATTTTATTTTCAACTTGATAATGATCCGAAACATACGTCTTTCTACGTCAGATAATGGATCCCATATAACATCAAATATTTCTTTACGCCTCCTCAAAGTTCTAACTTAAATCCCACAAAAAATCTTTGGGCTTACTTGGAGTAAAAAGTTCGGGAACATCAGAATCCATAAAGAAATGCGTTAATTAAATTCGGCAAGATGAATAGGGCAAAATATCGGTCGAGAAGTGTCAGAATTCAGTCCAACCAATCCAAAGACGCCTTTAAGATATTGTGACAAACAATGGTTATCACACCAAATACTAAATTTAGAAAAATTTACATAATATTCTCAAAAACAACTAGTGTAAAATGAAAAAAAGGAAAAATACTTTTTTTTAGGATAAAAAATAGCGATATATTCATAAAATGTTGAATTTCTCTCGAAGTATTAATGTAATATTTGTTTTTTAAAACAGCAGTAAAAAATAAATGATATTTTCTTTAAACCTTTTATTAAACGAGCGCTTTTTTTTCTTCATTTTTAATAATTTTTCGTAGGCAAAATAATTTTATTGACTCACTGTGGAAAAAAAATTGTAGGAAGATCCCCTAAATGATGAGTATTAATAAGCTAAATATGAAAAAAATATTTAAAAAATATTTAAAAAATATTAAAAATTAATCTTCAGTTCCCTACCACGAATTGAAAGTTATGAATCTAGAATATTTTGTCAAAAAATAAAGTTTTGAGTTTTGTCTCGAAATGAATATCAAAAAACTCGTAATTTTGAGCCGGTTATGAAAAAATATAAAAACAAAAATTCGAAAAAATGTTGGTCCATAAACCGTCATTTGAGTTTTTAGCAAAAAAAAAAAAAAAGTTCAATATATATACTTTTTTTGCAAAATTGACAAAAATTTCATAATTTTATTCCTCTTATGGGTAAAAAATTAAAAAGTTGTATTGTAATAAGTATGGTCTATAATAACTCAAAAGATTTGTTCAATAAAATGCACTAAAAAGTCCTTTAGTGGAACAAAGAAAAATTTTTAAATATTTTTTCCATAACAAGCTGAAAATTACGAATTTATTGAAACCATTAAACTCTTTTTGGACAAAATGTACCAGACTTAAGATTTTTTGGCTAGTAGGAAAAATAAAAAACATAAAAACAAATTTTAAAGTTTTTTACATATTCAACTCATAATTACGCATTTTATGAGAAGTCTTCCTACATCGAAATCTAAATATATACAGTACACTTTGAAATTTTTACTGTAGCAAATATACTGATAAAGCTTTCTACTAAAAAAATAAATAAAGTTAAGATAATTTGAAGAAAAATTAAAAAACAAACATATTTTTATTTATATATGTAAATTATAAGCTTTGACAAGTCCACTGCAAAAAAATATATAAAATATCTTTTATACAACAAATGCAATGGCCATTTAAAAAAAAAATATAATAATCACTTTTATATCTATAGAGTTTCCATAATTTTCAAAATAAAAATGAATAAAATTATTTTTACCTGTTTGTGTAACCTCCTCTATACATGCGCCAAATTTATCCACATCGGTAACCAAGGGTCAAAATTTTTTAAATTTAAAATGGAATTACTCTAACTGTAACAATAGGTAATAATTTTTTGTTTTAAGTCTGACGTTACTTTCTATCTTACAGTTTAATTTCAATTTAATTTTAAGACAATAAAAAGTTTATAGATACCTATAAAAAACAAATAGATCAGGTGTAAAATAATCCACTAAAAATATGGTTTTAAACATTGCACAAATAAATCATGTTATGACCAACATGCAACACGTCAAGTTACCAGAAAAAATAAAGCGAAAAAAAACAACTATCTTATTTTTAGTTATAAACAATAGGAAACAAAATACTAAAACCACACTTACGTATACACAAAGTTTATACATCCAAACAATATTTATAAAATAAATAGAAATAGTATAAAAGCAACATGTAATAAAAATCGATTGCAACATCTTAATAATGATGATTGTGGTAAAATCACAACCGATATCAGTGACCCCATGTGATAAATGCCAAACAACCCAAACAAATCCAACACTCCTTTGCAATAACCCAACATTCTACTTGCCTAAAAGAATATACATATACCACCCAAAAACCCCTTCAACTTTAAATTCAACCTTCACAAAACAACCACCCAAAAAAAAAAAAAAAACAAAACTGCAAACATAACAAAAAATGCAAATTCGTACTCACCACACTCACTATTCTCATTTATGCTAATAAAAATAATTCTCTTCAACATATTTCACTCTCCTAAGCAAGGAAATAAAAAGGATAACAAAACTTGATCATGCGCTTTTGTATTTTATTTCTGCTGTTGTTGTTGTTACCGTGGAAATTGTAAACACTTTCGTTTGTACGTCACAAACAATCGGCCAGAATAAGATGTTAAAGAGGAAATATGAGAAGACAGCAATAATACATAGAGGAAAACAAAAAACCAGACAAAAATGATGAAAATTATGATGATGAAAAACAAGAAAATGATTTACAATAACCAACGATGCGTAAATTTTTTTTCTTTTTATTACATTTTCTTCGTTTTTTCACTTGCTTTTCGTTTTTAATATTATTATAAACCAGTGTTACGTTATTTGAGTTTGCTAATGCAAGAAATTATGACAGTTAATACTCACTCCCCGTCACTGTTCCCTTTTGTCATCCAACTTGAGTCTTTTGAAAAGTAATTGAAAAAACGTAGAAATTTTAAACGTAGATATGTATTACAGACAGTGACTTTTAATGTTATTCGTACATATTTTGTATTTAACTTTTAAAGTATAAAAGTATAGTTTATTTATAGCAATATAAAACCTTTTGGAAATTTGTATAAATTTAACAATTAATATAAGCTGCAAAATATTAAGTAAGAATGCTTTATTTGACTGTACAAAATCTGTATCAGGGACCGAAAATAATGATTACTTTTGAATTAAAAAAAAAGAAACGAACAAAAAAAGAGTTTTTTT
Organism: Protocalliphora azurea; assembly: GCA_932274085.1. Taxonomy (NCBI): domain Eukaryota; kingdom Metazoa; phylum Arthropoda; class Insecta; order Diptera; family Calliphoridae; genus Protocalliphora; species Protocalliphora azurea. The sequence continues at coordinate 140,248,866 of OW026521.1, read as the reverse complement.
TATATATCAGCGACTTTCTTGCAACTTTGTGATCTTTTTTTAATTTGCGATAACATGATATATTTTCCCAGTTTTGTGATATTAGCTGTTGGTGCACTTATTTATTTGTTTTTTATTTATTATTTATTTGGTTATATTTTATCGTTTGTTTTATAATTTAGTGATTTATTATTATTTTTTTATAATTTATAGATGATTTTTTTCTTATTATTTAATGTTTTTCCTTTTTTTGTAATTTAGTTTTTTTTTTTAATTTCACTATTTTTGCAATTATGCGATTTTTTTTGTTATTGAGCCATTTTTTTAACAGTTTAGTTTTATTTCTCAATTTTGAGATAATATCTTTTTTGGGTTTTAGCAATTTTTTTATGCGTAGAAATTTTATACTTCATTTATTTTCTTATTTCAAGATTAACTTTGTAATAATTTTTTCATAATGTGGTAATTTATTTATATATAGTGCTTTTCCTTTTTGTTTATTTAGCGATTTTTTAATTAATTTATTTTTTTTTTTTGTAACGATTGTATTTTTTTGATAAGCAACCTCTTTGTATTTCGGTAATTTTTTGTAATTTAGCGATTTTTTGTTGGTAATTTAGAGTTTTGGTCGAAGTTTTAGCGATTACTTTTCCAACTTATTACAAGTTTGCGATTGTTTGTATTTTGCGATTTTTTTTTTTTTTTTTTTGAATTTAGCGTATTTTTGTACCTAAACGACATCGACAATCTGGTTCCATTGAAGCTGAATTTATCAGTACCAATTAAAAAACAACAATAACACGTTTATTATGAAACAGCTTCCGACAGATCTTTAAAGTAACGCAGTCCGTAACTTATTTTGGGTCTTCAAAAAGACTAAATATACGGACTTTGGGCAATATTTCCCGCACTTTTTGGACCGATTTTGATTTTCAATAACAAAATTCTGAGGGCCTTATTCCATATATTGAGGTATAAAATATTCTATTATTCTTCAAATAGTTGATTTGAACAGACAGAAGGACATCTTTATTTCAGCACCCCTACCTATAAGGATCCAAAAATTCATATATATTTTATAAGGGCCCAGGTGGATATTGTAGAAAATATGAACGGAATGACAAACTTTTACACATTTGGTGAGAATTTATAGTTGGATACCATACACTTTTGCGCATAAGCTTTTTATATTTTCGGAGAAAATCTTATCTATAATCTTGGGTCCATATACCTTTGTGCATATGTGATGGTATAATTTTCAGTATGACCTGTATTCAATTATGAACTGATTCTTGTGAAATTTGTGAGTGTTATTTTTTACTTCAATAAAACTTTCTAATGTATAATATTAGTAAGAGATTTTCTCGAGTGGTCCCTATATGAGAGCTAAGTCAATTATAGACCGCTAATCGTTGAACTTGGCATTAATAATTCTTATATTATAAAAAACCAGAGACTGAAAATAAAGTTATTTTTGAATATTAAAAAAAAAACATGTATAATCCAAAATGTCGGAAAGCCGATACAAATACATAAATTTTTTTCATAAAATGCTATGCTATTGAAAGATCTGATTTTATTTTTTATTTTTTTTTTATTTTTTGAGAAAAATAAATGTAATTCTATGAATTTTATTTTTTCGAGCAAAAAAAGTGACTATGATTTTTATCTTTTTCTAGGTAATATAAAAGATAATTGCTGATTTTTTTTATATAAAAAAATCGCCAAAACGAAAGAAATCGCCAAAACGAAAAAAAATCGACATATCCAAAAAAGACGCCAAACGGTAAAAACGTTAAAACGAACAAGAATCTCCTAAATGAAAAAATTACCAAAATGATGAAAACTCTAAAACGAAGAAAATCGTAAAAACGAAAAACATAATTAAAATGTTAAAATAAAAAAATCGCCAAAAGATTTTTTCGTTTTTGCGATTTTATTCGTTTTGATTTTTAAATTTTTACGATGTTATTCATAAAATCCATAAAATTCATAAAATTACAATTCTTTTTTCAAATTTTGTCGATTTTTTTCATGTTAGATTTTTTTGGTGCTTTACAATAGAAATAACCATTTTGGGAAATATTTTGACCAAAAAATCCATATGATCCAGGAATGTAAAGAACATGTTGTGGAACACTTTTATTATTTTCTTAAGAGCTCTTTTCTTTCCTTTTAATTTTTGATTTTTCAAAAAAAAAAAAAAATAAAACAAAACAAAAATATAAGAAAAAAAATCAGTAAATAAGAATTACAGCAGTAATAAGTTAATTTGTGATTTTAATTTTTTTATTTTTTTCTAATACCTCATTCACATTTGCCCAAAATCTAGTTTAAATAAGATTTCTGCCACATTCTACATCGATTTTCCATACAAATAAAAAACTAGTTTTTTTAGATTTTATGAAAATCTCGTAAAATTTAACTAGATTTTGAAAAATTTCGTTATTCAAGACTATTTTTTTTTGCTGTGCTAGCGAAATATAACAATGTTCTAAATAAAAATGGCATATAAATGTAAACAAATATTTTTGAAAGTAAAAAAAAAGAAAAATAACGAATATTTAAAATATACAAAACTGTCGAAGTGTTGTTTACATTCATGTAAACGGGGCAGATTTTTTTAAAATCTCATTTCAACCAGATTTAAAGTGTAAGTGCAAATTGGGTATGAATATATAAATGTTATTTTCTTCTTCTTACACCATCATAGGTGGTTGGGGTATTGTGCGTTTGTGTTGATGTTTGTAACTCATAAAAAGATTTATCCAATACCAATCGACTCAGAATCACTTTTAAATCGATCCAACGATATACATCCGTTTGGCTGGCTGGACGGCTGGCTGTAAACTTTGCGCACAAAATACAGGTGGCAATTTTAAACATAATTCAATGAAATTTGGTACGTGGGACTCTTATGATACAGGGACTAAGCTTATTTTAATTGGTTATGATCGGTCCATTATTTCACCTAACCCCCATACAAATATACCTCCGGAATAAAGTTTAAACGATCAAAAAAGAAATTCGGTGCATAGGGGTTTTATATAGGTATCAATATTTGTACCAAATTTTATGAAGATCGATCCACAATTGACCATAGATCCCATATAAACAACTCTTCCGAAAATCACTTTAACGTGCGTAAATCCCATATGAATGCTAGCATCAAGTTAATATTCGACACAAATAAGTTTTATGCAAGTAGAAACTAAATTGCCAATTTTATGAGAATCGGTCCATAATTTACCATAGCTCCCATATAAACCCACTTCCAGGAATCGCCCTAAAGTGCATAAATTCATCTAGATATTAGTATCAACGCATTATTCTGTATTTGTACATTTTATTTTACATTTAGTGAAATTGGCCATAGGTGTAATATAAGTGCCCTTCCCGAATTTTTATGATCGTACACAATGTTGTAGGGCATCATACAGTCCGTATTGACCGACTATATCTTTTTGTATTGCAAACCGGAACTATAACAATTATGAGCAATATCATAAAAATCAAAATTTAACTATTATGTTTGGATTAAAAATTAACGATTACTTCTGAGTTTTATTTTTTGTTCAAAGTATAACGATTATTATTTGATTTTTACTTGTTAATTAAAAAACGATTATCTTTGATATTTGTATTTGTACAAAATTTGTTTAAATGATATCAACTGGAAAACATAAACTAAAGTCATACTGACACCATGGCCTATAACTTTTTTGTATATTAACCGATTTTTGAAATTTCACCTTATATGGGTTAACAATACAATTTTATAATATAAAAAAAGGAGAAAATAACATTTATACACTTAGCAAAAAATAACAAAAATCGCAAAGTAACTTATTTCTGCTAAAAAAATAAGAATCATAAAATAACTGTTATTCTTTGACTTTTCTGATAAATTTTTCTTTGGCTTCAAATGAACCAAACTGCTAGTTATTTATCCATTTCGGAGAATTCATATTTTGGTCATAACAGCATATTTTTGTATATTTTGGGCTTAGAAGCATATTTTGTTGTTTTTTCATAGCAGATCTTATTTAACATCATATTTTGGCAATCTAAATGGCATATTTTTACATATTTTTTTACTTAGGAGCATAATTTTGCATACATTTATATATATTACACTAAAGAGCACAAGTTTCCATATTTTACACATTTTGTACCCAATAGAATTTTTTAAAGAATTTGCAATTAGTGAAAATTTTTTGTTACTGTCACAGACATTTTTCAAATTTGATTCCCTAATACCTAATATTCTTATAAATTGTTAGAAATTTTTTAATTTCCTGATACAATGTATTATCTTCGAATGTTTTTAAGTGCAAAAAAGGAAATATTTTTTAGCAATTGCTAATAGTGATCAAGTTTTTCTTTAGCATGAGTAGTAGATAATTTAAAATTTAGACAGAAACAACAATATTTTAAAAGCATATAAGGCCATATTTTTAGATTTTTAGAGCATTTTTAAGGGCATAAAATACTTTTCTTAAACCATATTTTTAATGGCCCTGGTAATAACAGTTTCGGTTCATTTATGAAACTTATTTATTCCTAATAATTTAATGGGTTATGGGCTTTTAAGCACTATTATGGATGGACATTTGTATAGAGAGAAGATGAAATAATGTACTTAGTGATCATAACTAATTTTTATGGACTTCTTTCTTGTACCAAAATAATAATTCGTTCTTGTGCCAAATAATAAATACTCCTTCGGTAAAGGCGGATGCTGTAATTGAAATTTTTAAGTTAAAGGCTGCTTGAAAGAATATTTGCTTCAACAGGAAGACGGAATCTTGTAGTAAATTTCTCACAGAACACATCAGAAACAATACTACACTGTTCACGTCTGGCATATAATACGACTTCTAAGATTAGTGTGGACATATGCGCAGTTGTCAAACAAAACGCATTTTTAATAATTCTGTAATTTGTGGACAGAGCTTAGATGTTTTCGAGTTTATTTGAAGCAGTACAGGTCCCTGGCGGGTCACGGGGATAGAAAGTAGACCTCCAGAATTTATCATCTCGGGTATGTAGTTTTTTTAATTCGCCAAAAAATCATTTATGATTTGAATGTAAAATAATTTTACATATAAATAATCTCTTTTAGTTTAAGAGATATTCAGGTCAAAGCAAATTTTATCCTCATTTGTGTCCAAATTTTTTTTTTGAAAATATCCAGTATGTCCATAATTCTAATTAATATTTCCGCAAGTCATATAAATCTATCCGGTTAAAAGTCATATTAATCTGAAATTGAAAAGTTAAAAAATTTCATATTTTTGAAATTATTTTCCAAAAACATGGATTTAAAAAACTCCCACTTTTGATCACATAGCCGTTATAAAAGGTGTGGATCAGAAATTATTTTTTGTGTGTTTAATCAACATATATGGGTATATAGCCAATATATTTTTTTTGTAGATCTCGACTGAGCCTTTTTTTCATAATGATAGTTACCCCAAATATATTTCTTACTTTTAACCTTTGAACTTGATATTTTGACTCGATTTTTTGCTTCTGAATACGACATTCATTCTGTAACAGTGTTCAAATTTTTCAGACTTGAGAGGCCAAATTTTTAAAATATTCTTTACCAGAAATCATTAACTACGAAAAATAATAATAAGTGCTAACAAAGTTAACTGCCTGTTTTTATAATACGAGCGCAAAAACGACTCGTCTAACTTACATTTAAAACAAAAACAAATTTAAATGTAAGTTAGACGAGTCGTTTTTGCGCTCGTGTTATAAAAACGGACAGTAAAGCAACAGTATTTACAGTTAAAAATACACTATGTTTATTCTAATCAAATCAGCGATGACAAGTGTTTGTAAAATAAAAACAGACTAATAACAAAAAATACAATAAAAAAATAATAAAAGAAAAACAACAAAAAAAAGCTTATGTGTATGCGTTTGACAAAAGTGGCAGAAATTTTGAGCATAAAAAATATATGTACACACAACCATAGATAATCATGCACAATAAAGAAAAACTTATGTTTTTCTATTGTTGTTTTTTTCTGTTGTTAACCTTCTACTACACTACAACTACCGTAAATAGACCCACAAAAAAAAAAAAAAAAAAAAAAAAAACTTTAATTATCAACATACATTCACATAGAGATACATATTGTTGGTTTTGATTTTGTTGTTTTGTTCGTTGTTGCTACTTTTATATTTTGGTTTTATTTTTCTTTCATTAAAAGGTGGAGTACGGTGTTCGTATGTACATATGCAAGTCTGGGGTAATGTATAATGGTGGTGTATTATAGAGTAATTGTGACGTGATATGATGATGTTGTTGTCGTTGCTTGGTGGTGATGATAATAATAATAGTGGTGGTGATTTTCCTATATGGGTGGGTGCGTTTGCATTCACTGAATAGCGGGTGTTTTTCGATACGTTTTCTTTTTATGGTGAATTTTTTTAAATTTTTATTGTTGTTGTTTCTGTAATTGACGGAAAACAGAAAATGAATAAAAATAAGCTTTAAATTTACGCTTGCCCAGTTTTGGTTGTATTTTTTTACATTTAATAGATATCTCAATATGGTATTTGTATTTCAGCTCTCATTGAAAGTTCGTAACAGTCTTACTCTCTTTCTCTTTAACTTTGAGTCTGGGCTTTACTTTAGTCAACAATTTCAATGACTAGTGATAATAATGGTGAGTTTTTGAATCAGTTTTTCGAGTGATGTTTTGCGTGTTGAACACAAATGACGGTTAAAAAATATAAAATTCTTTAACGTTAGAATATCTCATTAAATTTACTTAACTATTTAAATAACAGAGAATTTAAGGTGTGAGTTTAAAATTATTTAAATCAGAAATATATTAATTAAAAAAGTACAAATTTCACAATTTAAAAATATCTTAATAAAATCAATTCTCAGTTCAATTTACATACATATGTACATACATAAATAAATTTATGTTTATAAGTGTTTGTGTGATATTTTACTTTAGCAAAATCAGCAACAACAAAAGTAGTTTTTCTTTTTTTATGTTTCTGGTTTTGTGGCAAAAAAAGTTTTTGTTGTTGATGATGATGTTTTGTTTTAGTTTTCATGTGTTATAAATTTCTTTGTGTGTAATTTTTAATAATTTCGCAGACAAATTTTATTGAATATTTGAAAATATAATGAAAAATGCAATATTTTACTTAATATGAAAATAAAAGTATTTATATTTCCTTTGTATAGTTGTGTATCCGAAATTACAAATAAATACATAAATCGAAAATAAAAAAAATAAATAAATAAATTATTCATAAATATTTTAAAGTGTTTGTGTAAATGTTTAAAATATATACTTTTAAAATAAAAATATATATATAAAAATAAATACTTGTACATTAAACAGTGTGTTATGGTGAGTTATTTAAAAGTAAATGATAAATTATTTAAATATTTGCATCCACAAATTTGAGTAAACAAACATACATACATAAAAAATATTTGTGTACATGTGATATTTACATATCACGCATAGAAATCATTAAGGATATTTAAAATTTAAACAAATGGTAAGTTTTTTTTATTAGAAAAATTAAAATAACATTTATTGACGGCCCAAATATAATTAATAATCAGGGCTAACAAAAATATCATATTTTTTTCGGTGCTTTAAATAAACAAAAATGTTCTCTATTTATACATTTTTGACAATTTTAAGAATTTTACCATGGACTTTATATGGCATATTTTACTTACAAAATATAGATTTGTAATTTAATGGAAAATTATTATTTTGAAGCATGTTTTAGTTTTCTGAATGACATATGTTACATATATTGTAAAAGGAATATTTGTTTAATATTTTTCAAGAGTACCCAAAATTTTTAAAATCTAGCTCTGAGTTATCTTCGTTTCATGAAATTATAGCTATTTATTTAAATTTTCTGATACAACGCAGCAGCTTTTGAAGTTCATAAGTGCAAAAAAAAAAAAAAAACAAGTAATAGTGTTATGTTCGGCTCTACTGAATCTTATACCTGTGTTGAAATCAGTTTTGCCAGTTTAGCCTTTTAAGCCTAAATTTAGCCTTTTTATTTTGCTTTTAGCCTCAAAATTTTCATTTTAGCTTCTAGTTTTATTCTAGCCTTTTTTTGATTCTTAAAATTGCTTTAAAAAGGCTAAAATTTTAGTATTTCAACAAAGAAGAAAATAATTTCTTATTTGCTTTTGCCAATTTTATTTTTACAGAATCATCCATTTAAGCATTTTTGTGTATTAATTCGCAGAAAAAAGTCGAGATTACTTATATTTAACAAAATTTTTCGTCTTCGGCGAAAGAGTATATAACAGCGAAAAATCAGCCAAAAATTTTTAAATTATCAAAAATGGACTATAATTCAAAAATGTCGAAAATTCACTCCAAAACATTATGTCATTTTTCATATGAATTGTATAGGAATTTTGGGGGGAAATAACAATTAATAAAAAAAACAAATTTCATGAAAAAATATCAAAAGAATTAAGTTTGCCATTGTCACAAAGTTCAGAATATTGGTATAGGTTTTTAAATAAAAAATATATCAGCCTTTTTCTGGCCTTATTTTTTAGTGCACTTAGTCTTTTCTAACCTTTTTTAAAGACTAATTTAGCCTCATTTCACCACCTGGCAACACTGGTTGAGATGTATAGAACAGAACCATTTTTTCCTATTTTTAAGTATAGTGAAAAAGTTTCAGAAAAATGCCTCTGTCCAAGATCGAAATAGGACTTAAAAAGTCGGAAAAACAAGTTTAGGCAATTATCTTGTTTATTAATGAACCGAGTCGAAACTACCTAAGTTACGACGGTTTTGTATGTATTAACTTTAGAAATTTTCAGTAAAAAAACTGTTTTAATGCATATCTCATAAATCCAAGTTATCAGGAGGCTTCATAAATCTCATATCAACAGGCACGTGGACGAAAAAAGGATCCAGATTATATGTACATTTTTTGGAGTCTTAGGCAAAAATTACAGAAATTACAAATGGAATGACAAACTTAAGGCCTCGTTACTCTGCCGTAAACATAAATGTAAAGCATTAATTAACACGTTTTGCTTATAAGTGTTCCGGTACTATTTCACTAAGAGAAACATAAATCTCACGTACTGACCTAACACATATGTTTTTACGTGCAGCCTTTATACATATGTACATTAAACTACCTCACAAAAAAAAAAAAAAAAAAAAAAAAAAAAAATTGTAAACGTACCCCCCTAGAAATGAAGATTAGTATATTCTTATATAATTCCCAAAATATTACATCTTAATGTTTTGATTCATGTGAGCTGGACCAATTTTAAGACACCTCTAAAAGTACTAATTTCTTTCAATAAAATTATCAAAATATTCGTTATATGAAAACTAACTTCAAAATAGAGACTCTTGGAATATCAATTCAAATAATTGTTACACCTCAAATAATTTTGCACATAAGTTGTATGAAACTATATATTATACTTAAATATCAATGAATTTATTAAAAATCCCAGCAAAAACTTTTTGGTTTTCGGTAATAATAAATACTTATTAAAGTAGTTTCTTGGTAATGAGGCGTCATTATTATTTGCCTACTCTGTATTACATTAATTAGTACTCAATATTATAATAGCGCAGTAATACTGCAATCTCGTGGATGAGTTGTCTAGAGCGCCGGATTAACAACTAGAAGGTTGTTGGTTCAACCCCATTCTGTATTGAGTAAGACGTTAGTCAATAATAACGAATGGTTAGTGTGTGTCCAAGTTCGAGTCTCACTGAGGGCCAAATTTTTTTGTATTTTTTTTTTTTTTTGTTTTCGTTCAGGTACATATTTTTGAGTACCCCTAGAGTCAAAAAATAACTACATAAATTTGTGGACAAGTCGAACAAAAATAACTAGTTATTCAGGCAAAAAATAAGTAGTTTATTTTTGGAAAGCAAAGCAAAGCAAATTTTTTGCTGGGATATTAATAATTCTTTTGAAAACGCGCAAATAATCGAATAAAAGAGATTCTTTAAAATTTAGTCGCTACTTTACTCGAATTTATAGTTCTTTTTTTTTGATAAATTGATGCTCTCGTGACATTTATTATCTTAACAACCATTTATTTGCCATAACTTAACTTAACCTATTATGGATCGCTGCATAGTGGCTCAGAATCGTTTCTCAGCGGCCAAAACTCTGTAACTTTTGAATCGATAGAGATATTTAAAATTTGTTTCCTTTTTTTGATGGAAAGATATTTTCTTTAAATTTTCTCGAATTTTAATTTCATTAAAATCGGTTCATCACTTGGTTCAGCTAAATGTGAACTTTTAATTTTTTTTATAGCATTTAGTATGAAAATGCGGATTTTTTTTTTGAATCAGCTTTACTTATAACAAAGCAAATAAAAAAACATTTCAATTATACCAGTTTAATTTTGTGAACAGGTTCCCGGTTTATCAATTCTTGAACAGGTTCCAATAGAACCGTTTCTGGATAAAATAATTACGGTTTTTTAATATTTATTTTGTTTTTTATTTACATAACAAAAAGTTTTATTTTTTATTTTATTTGTAACTATAAATTTTTTGATGTTTATTTTATTTTTTACTTAAATAACAATAAATGAAAATTATAATTATTATTGGAAATAGTATGAAATGTTACATATTTAGTTCTGTATGATTTCTGTGCTATAGGAGCCCTTTTGCTTCTTCATTTAAGTCCCGATGTTCTACTTTCCATTGACTTCGAATGCTAGAGTATTATATTAAATAGATCTGCATTTGCAGAATTTCGTGATATTTTTCTGGTATTGTGCTCTCTATAAAATCTGTAATCCTTATTCACTTTTTCCTGGACTTCCTCTGATAGATCACCAAGTGATACTAAATGATGCTTAATGAAATCTTCTCCATGGTAAAAGATTTTGCGAACTGTTACAGACATATATCTCCATGGATATTTGGTTATATATATTCGTGCACTTTCCTTCGCATAATCACTAAATTTTCTATCTTCAATTTGTTCATAGCACACAGTACAGAACATCGATAATTGTCTTAAATCATGAAATAAGATTTATATCAACACCTGTTATTTCAGATGCTCTTTCGGGATCTGAATACAATCTTCTTGTTGTGTTCTCATCATTCGTATTGCCTGATCCTTGTTTTGGTTGATCTATAATCAACCCATATTTGAGAAACTCATCCTGAACATGTTTCTTTTTTAAAGTTCCTAATTCCTTATTGGTGTCGTTGTTTCTTATTGATTAGGGATAATTTCATTCAAATGGAAATAGTGTTCTACAGACTAGGTTCAGACAGGATTCAGAGAGGTACAGAAGTATATATGGAGTTAAAGAGGAGACTTTCGCCTTTCTTCTGGTAGTAAAATTTATTTAAGCCCTTTTGACCCTCAAAGCTTCTATTCCACTAAAATTAAAATTTGACTAAAATATAGTTAATGAGAAAACATTTAATAACACAGCAGGTATAAAGTACAGTGAGTGACACATCATACTATTTCTTAAAGACTATTATCCTACTAACATAATAAAAAAATGCAGCCAGCTATCGTTTGTAATTTGTGAGTAATGATAATTTACGTCTGATCAAATTTACAAAAATCACATTTTTTTTTATAAAATAACATAAAATATTTGTCCTTAATAGCATACCATGCCCACAATTACCAATATTTTGATACAATTTTTTCGCCACCTTTGTTTCAGCATATTTACTATTGAATGACAATAAATTTTTGGAATTCGGTGTCAACAAAAAACTTAAGTTTTGACCAAATTCTAAGCCACCGTGCAGTGATCCTAAAATATTACTTTTGTCACTAAAGTGTTAAATTAACACATATATCAATAGTACTGAATATTACCTTATCAATGATGACCTAAAATATAAGTTATGTGGATAATTCCTGAAATATCAAACTTTAATAAAATACTAGTTGAGAAAAATTCATTGAAAATTTTACTAAAATCTTAATTTCACAATAGTGTAAACTAATGTTATCTTTTTTTTTTTTTTTTTTTTGATAAAAAATTAAAATTATGTGCATTGTTAATTGAAAACCATATTTTTGGAGGTATTTAAAAAATGGTCCAGCTCACAAAAATGAAATAATTGAACCGAAATATTTTGGGGATTAGTTTATAACATATCGATCTTTAGTTCTAGGGGGGTACATTTACAAAGTTTTTTGTATTCATACAAATCGGTGCACTTTAAAGTACATACTCTTCAGATCTTTGGTGAAACGTGTGAAAAAATAAAACTTCGTTATTTTGTGTTAAAAGTTTAAGAGATCGTGCACCTGTTGAAAAGATTTTGAAAATAAACTTATCACTAATTTTACCTAAGTATTTCTTTTTTTTAGAAATTTATGAATAACTTCCAATATAAAATTGTATTGTAAAACGACTACTGAAATATACTGGGTAGTCGTTTTAATTATAAATCGACTAAAATGAAAATTTATTTAAATTTAATACCAATTTTAATTCGATCACGAAATTGCTAACATTAATACAAATTTGGTTTGAATTTGCTCCAATAATCAAAATTATAAAATTGATTAAGTAAAAATAATTGATTTTTTTATAAATTAATTTATTATTAAAATTTTGTAGAAAATTTATTAAAATTTTTATTAAAACAATTCAAGAATTTACTGCACAATTAAAATACAAAAGTTTCTAACAAATTGCAGGCGGTTACAGCGAAAAATCAATCGAGAAACGACATCATAATTTAAAAAAGTTTCAATACATCTTAAAAATTTGGAGTTATTCGCAAAAAACTATTTTTGGATAGGTTCTTGCATAAATGTATTTATAATTCTGTTAGTCTTTTGTTCATTTTTCCTTTTTCAACTTCTTTGGAAAGTAGAAGAAACAGGCTAGAAAAAATAAAATTTTTCCACGAGTTTTCGAGTTTTAGTAAAAAAATGTAAAAAAATATTTTGTCTTAAAATATATGAAGAATCTTCTAATAAAGTTTGGAAAATGCTTAATAACATTCTGAGTTTTTAAACGATTTTATATCAGGCTATCTCATTTTATTCTCAACGAAATAATATTTCAAACTTTGTAAACAAATATGTGTGGTCTTTCAGAAAAAAAATCAGAAAAATTTACATCAAAGTCAAAATATCGAAAAAAGGGAAATAACATTAAAAATGATAAATAATTCATTCTTTAATTTGAGTGTAAATAAAAGATGGTAATATAGTTAAAAACCTATGTCCTAAGACGGTAATATATTTAAAAAGTTGTATTAAGAATCTTATATTGACTTAAAATTTAGGAAACTATGAGATCTATAGTGCAGGAACTAACCTAAAAACGGGCTGTTCGCAATATCACACAATTTAGGGGGTGTTTCGAAATTTGTTAAAGTTGTTTTGTGATATCTTCAAGAATGTCGTATACCGAGTGAAAACAAAAAGTGCCATTTTGTAGCAGAGTGTTATTTATTTACAATTCAAAGATACGTATTTTTAATAAAACTTATGAATAATTTCACAATAATATACTGATTATAATGAGTGTAATATGAATATATGAATTTTTATTTCCAAAACAAAACTTTCAGCAATTGATAAAAAATATAGTTTATTTCTTACAATATAAAATGCTGCTTATTTTTCCAAATAATTTTCTTTTTATATCCTTCATATAAAATGAAGGGTATATATAAGTTTTATCATTTTATACGAAGGTCTAAAAATATACATCCAGGACCTCAAAACAAAAAAAAATATTCATAATTGTTATGATTAAAAATAGCCCCTGAGAATATTTGTGCGTCCTTCTGGTTATTAAATTGGATTTTTTGAAGCCCATAGTCCAATAAAGGCAATACTTATAAATCAAATACTTATGTGGCATATAGTATCGCAAATCTTGGAATTGATATTCTGGGAAATCCATTTATGAACAGCGGTTATAAACGATTTTTCAAAGCAGTCTCAAAAATGTTTCTAATTTTCTCCGAGTAAATTTAATAATATTTTCTATCTCACATGCTATTCGTAATATAAAAATATTTTTCTATCGAGAAGTTGTGAGATTGAATGGACTAGAGGAAGTGTTGTAGACTACACAACTTTAAGTCTGATTTCGTATTCCCAGGACTCCTTGAAATTTTTATTATTTTTTTTTAATATGAATTTCTTTTTAAACTTAATTTAACTGCAATTTCTAGGCATGTTAATGTGCTCCTTATAAAAAAAAGATATTATTTACCTTTGAGTTGTATTTTAGACTTTTTATGTAATAAAAAAATTCAATATGTTGATGTGGTATACCGCTTGGGTTTGTATCTTTAAAGATAATAAAACTACTTATAAATTTGTGAAATTTTCTTAGAAATTATTAACATCTTTCCTGCTAAAAAAAGATTTCATTTCACTTTTTTAGAAGTAATTACTGCAAATTTCTAAAACAGAATAATATATGTACTATTCAAGTGGTGAAAATGTTCTTTTTTGGAAGCACATTCTAATTTTTATGCTGGGTTATTACACAAAGTATCCAGCAAAAATGTGTCAAGGTGATCGTGAAGCTGTTGCTTGTGAGAGCCCCTGTGGTGGTCTACTTACACAAACAAATTTCATCAAATAATGGGTGATTCAAATAGAGATACTTTTTTCAATAGCCTTTTTTTTTGACAGATCACGTGTGAGTCGTGCCATGCTGTCATGTTATTTTTGTTTAGTATTGTTTGGCATTTCATAATGGAAAGACTTACGCCTGAACAACGTTTACAAATCGTTCAACTTTATTACGAAAATTCACGTTCTGTGAGGAATGTGTTTCGTGCGCTTTGCTCAACTTATGGTCAACATAATCGGCCTACTGAGCGTACTATTCGGAACACCATCACCCATTTTGAGACCCAGCATTCATTATTGGATAATATTCGACCGAATAGACCACGTCCAGCACGCTGTGAAGAAAATATAGCGGCCGTAGCTCAGAGTGTACACGAAGACCGTGGAGAGTCAATTCGGCGCCATTCGCAGCAACTCGGACTGACGTATGGAACCACTTGGCGTATTTTACGTCGAGATCTTAAATTTAAATCGTACAAAATACAGCTTGTGCAACAACTGAAGCCGCTCGACCTTCCCAAGCGACATCGCTTCGCTTTATGGGCTCTTGAAAAGATCCAAGAAGATACGACGTTATCGAGACACATTTTGTTCAGCGATGAGGCCCATTTCTGGCTTAAAGGGTATGTAAACAAACAAAATTGCCGTATTTGGGACGAAGAGCAACCTGAAGAGATTCAAGAACTGCCACTTCATTCAGAAAAAACAACGGTTTGGTGTGGTTTGTGGGCCGGTACAATCATCGGTCCACATTTCTTTAGAAATGATGCCGGTGCGAACGTAACCATCAATGGCGACCGTTATCGTGCCATGATAACAGACTATTTGATGCTTGAAATTGAAGCTCTTGATATCGGCGACATTTGGTTTCAGAAAGACGGCGCCACTTCCCACACATCGCATCAATCAATGGATTTATTGAGAGAACACTTCGGTGAGCACATAATTTCAATTTTGGGCCGGTCGATTGGCCTTGATTGACTTTTTCCTGTGGGAATATGTAAAGTCTAAAGTTTATGTGGATAAACTCGCTTCGATTCAGGCCTTGGAGGAAAACATCACGCGTGTCATTCGCTAGTTATCAGTCGAAATGTTCGAACGAGTCAGCGAAAATTGGACTCAACGGATGGACCATCTGCGAGGTAGCAACGGCCAACATTTGATAGACGTAATATTCAAAAAATAAATGCCAAAGAGTGTTCTTTCAAATGATGATAAACATTCCCCAGTATATTTGAATTTTCTGTGTTTTTTTCTTTAAAAAATAGGGAACCTCGAAATGGATCACGCTTTACTTGTCTAGATTAAAATTTTCTTGCTATTGACTGTATTTTACTTCTATAAAAGAGTTCCGATTTGCATTATATCGACAATAATAAATTCATTTATAGCATTTACATATACAGTTGGTTGTTCTTAATTACATTATTGATAATTAAAACATTATTTTATTAGAAAAACTTTCCACAAATTTACTCCGGTCTATATTACATATGAAAAAGTATTCAAATTAATTTTGAAGCACTAAAAAATTATTCTATAAATACCCTTTTTAATAAAATTAAAACAAACTATTTTCTTTAAGCTAAAACTCAATACCGCCAGAGCAAGAACATTTCACTTTATACCATAAAACCTATGTAAGATTACTTTTTATTGCATGTTTGAGGCAAGAAAATTTTAATAATTTTTTACATCAATATTTATTTACTTTTTTTTTGTTTTGTTTTGTTTTACTTCAGCACTCAAAATTTCAATTAAAAGTTAACAGTTTTCATTATTTCCCCTTATTGTCTTTGTATGATTTTTAATTAAAAACACTTTGGAAAATCTCAACAAATTACAATTTCATGGCATGAAGATATTTTCATACATATTATATCTTTTATCATGTGCTATAGCAAGGAAACAGTAAGTGTCATAATCTAAAATCCTACTATATTTCAAATATCTTGCAATGTATTTTCGTATATAAAAATTCTAGCTCTTAGACAAATTCAAAGATTTCTAAACACACATACATAGATTATTCTTGTTGTTGACTTTAGAAATCACATTTCTTTATCTTACCCAACAAAAAAAAAAAAAAAAAAAGCGAGGAAGTGTTTCCAAAAGATTCACATATTCGCCACTTTAAAATTAGCAATAGGTGAATATTTTTCACTTTTTTGGAAGTTATTAAAAATTACTTTAAAAAAGTGAAAATAAATGTAATTTTAGCAGGGAAAAAGTAATTACAATTTCACAAATTTAAAAGCATTTTTTTTTAAAGCTAAAACAATAATTTCATTAAACAATTTATTAAAAAAAATTATAAAAATAGCAATAAAGAAGAATCATAAAAAATAATATCCTGGTAATGCCAACTATGGGGTAAAAACACCACTTCTGCAGACTTTTTTCAACACTAAGTACTTCTTTTCAATGACAACATAATGTTAAAATCGTTCATTTTTCAGCTCTTTCTCAGTTCTTTTTGCTGGGTTAATACCAAAATACAAACACTAGAGTAGGAAGAATAAGAAATTCCTATTGTTTTATTACTCATACGAGTATCGCAGCAAAGGCCAAAATTGTTTTGTTTTCAATGCTGCATAGTAAATTGTGTACAATATTTTAGCTACGGGGTTTAACTAGAATTTGTAGAAAATGTTAATAAAGATACTATTGGTACAAACACTTTTGCTATAAGCTTTAAAAAAGCCGAAAAAGATAAAACTATTAACAAATGCACTCATGCAAGCAGAAAGGATGAAGGTTGAATACATGAAAATTAATCTGATATTGATGATAAAAGTTTTATATGAAAATAAAAAATAATAAAATCAAAAAAATAACATAAAAATGCAATTTGTATTATTGATGCAACAATTTTTTATTTACAGGGCAACCAAAAACATGCTCTAAAAAAACTGTTTTATGAGCATAAAAAAACGCTCTTAAAATCGCAAAATATGCCATTAAAATTAATAAATATGCTCTTAAATCATTATTTTTTTACTGGCTAATTTTTAAATTATATACTTTTTTTAGCAATTACTTTTTTTTACTTTTGTTTTTGCAATTAAAAACATTCAAAGCTAATAACTTGTGTCAGCAAATTACAAAATTTCTTTTAATTTATAAAATAAAAATTGTTAGGAAATCGGATTTAAAAAAGCGTATGTGACAGTAAAAAAAAATTTAACTAATGGCAAATTATGTAAAAAATTCTTTTATGTATAAAATATTAAAAATTTTTCTTTAAGTGTAAAATATGCAAAATTATGCTCTTAAGAATAAAATATGCAAAAATATGTCACTTAAATAGCTAAAATATGCTGCAAAATAATGATTTTCCTTGAAAATATAGCAAAATACGCTCTCAATCACAAAGTACACAGAAATATGCTATTAGAATCAAAATATGCAAAAATATGCAGTAACAAATCGTTGCCGAAATTCTACAAATTTTTAGAAATGGACGTTTATCTAATAGTTTGGTTCATTTGAAATCCAGAAATAAATATGATTTTGCATATTTTTGGTTGCCCCGGTTATTAAATACAAGTTAAAAGGGGTATGTAAGGGATAACAATATTTTCATTAAGTTTTTCTTAGAAATGAAAGCTTAAGAGACAAAATTGGTATTCTTCTTTGATTTGATTATTTGTAAATGTCAGCTATTTATAGAAAATTGCTTAAGGATCAACTAGAGAACAAAGTTGGTGTTTTATCTTTTTTGAGAGTCATTTACTAATACAATGAAAATTTGGTGGCACATAGTATTCTTTTGCTCAATGTATCAATCTAATAAGAAAGTGCTAATATTCGATCCTTCGTAAATCATTCAACTTAAAAGAGAGAGGTATTGAACATTGCTTTCTTTAACGTCCTGCAAGCAATATTCTGGACTCTTAACTTATAATTTGCTTATGTTATGGCGCACTTTTGCCTTAAAATATTTTTGTCAAATATATATCAATGGAAAGCCAAGAGTTTGTGTATTTTGAATGTATATATTTTTGTTTTCTATATTTTTACCATAGTGGTATGTACAACCTAACAAACTTGAGATTTGTAAAACAAATTTATTATTATTATATAGCTATTGTACTAATAGGGTCCTAAGGTCTGGTTCATTGATGAAGATTTATCGAGCATAGTATGATGTATATCCTAATTTAAAAAAAAACAAAAATAGAAAAATAAAAAAATATTAACAAAAATTAATCAGGAATAAAAACCAAAAATTTATGCATAAGAATAGATGTTTCTTAAAAATTTTTAATAGTTTTGCAGTCTTGCATAAAAATGTATTATTGGTTTTCAATTCTTTTTTAATATTTTTTCCTTGAAAGTCATCCCTAAGGTGTGCATATCAAATAAATTTTTCATGAAAAATTTTACATTTTTAAAAGTATCCTCTTTTTTTTAACATATGAAAAATTACATTTTTTTAATTTTACTCAAATTTAGTAGACTTTAGAAAAAAAATCAGATAATACGATTTCCGTAGTTTTTTTATATGATATATATTAGTCTTAATTTTTATTCCCCATAAAAAAATAATCTTAAAATGTAACTCTTTCTATGTAAAAGTTCATAATAAACATATATTTAGAATTTTTGTATAAAAAAATGCAATTTGATTTGAAAAGATCGGAAAGCAATGAAAATTGGTCTGAATCTTTTTTTTTTTTACATTGTGATTTAATTTTAGTATAATATATCTAAATAAATTTACACATTTTTGGTTAAAAAATGCCCAAATGTCCTAGAATTTTAAATTCTTGTTCCAGAATTTATAAAAAATGAAATATATAGAAACACAGATTTGAAGATTCTGGGCTAATTAAAAATATCACAATTTCGAAAATTCTAGGATGTCAAAAGTTAGAATTTTCCATCTGTTATGCCTTACGCCGAAACATATTAGAGGAAAATAATAAATACAGAACAAATTTTGAAAATTATTTTCAAATAAAATATTAAAAAATAGTAATAAAAAAATCTTAATTTATTTCACTTATATGGCATCACAAAAATTAAAAAAAAAAATATTATATAGTTAACTTATGTGGATATTTTAGAAATTTATTTTCCCCATATCGGAATATATTTTAATATTTCAAAAATCTGATTTTACATTTAAAATTAGCGGATAAATTTAAATATAAGTTCAAATTTTCATGTATGTGTTCTATTTTTTTTTTCGATTTTTCTAATGGACTCAATTCACCGTGTGGTGTTTCAAAATAAAACAGTTTGATCACATTTGACAATAGTATTCCAGCAACTAGTTGATATTTACTGTTGTCCGATTAGGTTAAATGAGTAAACTAGCACAAAACGCACGCCCTATAGACTATTGTGATACTTTAGGAGCAAAAAAGACAATCCATGTTTTTCTGTCTGGATTCCCAGAATATAACGTTCCTATAGAGAACCTCCCAGAACCTTAAAAATAAATACACTGAGATCAGTAATGCATTACCGAGAACATTTTCATTCTGAAAAATAATGCACATTATGATTTTTGTATCAACACAACATCATTTTCATCTAGACAGCTTCTGTAGTAATCGTTACACACTGGGATTAAGTAAATAAAATGGAAATAATAATGGACTTTCGGCCGTCCCGATTTCAATGAAATTTCACATAGTGATAGTAGAAGTGCAGGAGTGTGTTTTGAGCTTGGACCATATAGACTTACAGGTTGCGGATCCACGGGATCCCAAATTGAACACCTCGGGTGTAAAATTGTTTAAAAACGATCCTGATTCCTTATATCTAAACCAATTTGAAAGATTTTTATATAGAAAGATTCTGCTTTTTCAGATGTACAAAAAACGTATGCATATCTTATCTCTTTTAATTTAAGAGATATTAAGTTTCAAAGATTAAAATTTCTAATTTTTAGCCTGCTTTGATGAAATTTTTTCATTACAACGGTTCTAAATTTCACACGATTTTTTGTAAGGAATTTTGAAAAAATATTTACAGAGTCAAAAGTTTTAGGCATTTAAATTTGGTCACATTATTTTTCTGTTATATAAAAATTTTCTTAAGTAACATACATAATATTTATATTTTTAATTTATATTTATATTTTTCTAAAAGATAACTAAACACAAACTATTTTAAGGGGAAAAAAATATATAAAAATTGATTTTTGCGTGAATCAAGGTTTCCCAAAATTTACCTATTTTTCAAATAAATTTCGAATTTTTGCCCTAATTTCTCAAATCGCAAAGTTGGAATAAAAACAAAAAAAAAAAAATTATACTTTTTATGTAGTCCAATGTGTTTTTAATTTGTTTATAATGAAAATTTTTTCTCTCCAATATCGGTTTGAAAGATATATCAAGAAAAGTAAAAAGTCCCAATTTTGGAAATTTTTGAAAGCTTCTTTAATACTATTTAACATTCAAAAGTATCTAAGAGCAACTCGTATCATTTGATATTATTAAACGATTTGTTGGATATTCTACAATTCATTTGAAAAATAAACTTTTTAAATAAAAATATATTTTGGAGATAGGTATTTAATATTCGGATAGAAAAGAATGAAGACCCTCGATTCAGATTTACACATGGTGTTCAAAAATAATTATGAAATTGTGATGAACACCATATCTTGACTAAATGCTCATTCGGTTCCCAAAATTAAATTAATTAAGAGAATTAAAATAAGTTTTTAGGCAAATAAACTAACTTTCTGTTTCTCTATGTCGAACGAAAAATTTGTACTAGCAAAAATTGAAAATTAAAAAAAAAACAAAGATTATGGCTTAGTACGTTACAAAACATATAAAAATAATAAAATTTTGAAAGATCGAATGAAAGTGATTAACCTGAAAAGGTATGTCCATCTCAGCGTAAAATTTGTATTTTTTTCTAAGAGGACTTGCTATCGCTTATCAGTATAAAAACGCTAAAATTTGTAATTTCTGTCCTCGGAAAGTACGAAACTATTTTATTTTTTAAAAGCTCTGTTTTTGGACACATTTTAAAAATTCTCAACTGTAACGCTGATGTAAAGAACTAAAGATATTTCGAAAAATTTCTTGTGCCTTTTTCATTTTTAATAGTAGGCCACAGGCTTAGATTCCATAGTCCTAAACAACAGACATTCTTGTTTGTTATGTTAATAATATCACTATACATAACACTGTTTAGTATTTAAAATAAGATCATTATATTCTTTTATATTAAATATTTATGAATAAAGTATTTAATAGTAAAGTGAGTTATAAAAAGAAATAAAATACTAATGCAAATATTAATGCTAACACCACCATCATCCAACTCTTGCATAGTGGGACAGAATCAAAATATTTAAACAAAAATGATTTGATTTTCAGCCGATTTTAATATATTCTCATAATACTCAATTAGGTCTTTAGAAATCATTTTAGCATATTCCATTTGTTATATATTGTTAGCAAGTTATTCTTATCTGAAAATTTTATTTTGTCCAGTTTTTTTTCGCAATACCAGGCAAAACTCTTTTTTGCGGAACAATCAATGAAAAAGTGTTTTCTGCAACAACAATTTCAATGATAAAAAATTGTTATTGTGACGCTGATCGTTCTACCCGTACAATAAAGGGTATTATAATAATCAAACATTTGTTTTCATAATGAAGTTCATACCTTATCTAGGAGCACCAAAAAATTTAAATAACAATACCAATACAAGAAACGTAATTTTGAACCAATTTGAACCGAAAAGGAAAATTTTACTCACAGCTAAATGCACTTTTAAAACAAATTTAAAAAAGATTTTCGTTTCAAAGAAAATAAAATAAAAAAAAAAATCCTAAAATATTCTTTTTTGGCAACAACTTTAGATTTTGAGGTCATTCTACAAATATATAGATTTTTATTTTATTTTGTAATGCAGATAATCATTAAAATTGTTCTTTTTAGATAAAAATGCAGTTGCGTAGATTTTATATAAAATTTTTACTATTTTTAACTGTTTTCATCTCTTATACATTTAACGTTCAAAAAGTACCAAATTTCGTATGCCTCTTTTTTTAGGTTGGATGAATAAATAATAAGAAATAAAATTACTAATTTTAACCAGTTTTATATATTTTTTTTTTTTACTCCCTAAATATTCGTGTTTTCAAAAATACTTTCTTAGTGGTTCTACTTTTCGGGAGGGGATTACATTTCATATTATATATTTTTACTTTTCAAAATGAGAGATTTAACTGGAGAAGTTTTGTATATAAATATTTATATATTAGGGGTGTACTAGTTTGGAATTTCAAGGAGACACACCCGAGAGGACCTTAAGCATTAATACAAATACTGCACTTTTTCGCCTTTTGTAAAGTTTTATATCAATCAGACTAACCAATTAGATAAAGCCGACTTGTTTCCAAAATAATGTCACTCTGTCCCACTGTGTACGGTTAAAACAATAAAATTCTAAGATAAAATATAAAGAACAAACAAAAAAAAAAAGGAAGGAACGAATGAAATAAACATCTCAATGAATGTAAACAAAAGGTGTGGTAGCGTGCGAGGCGTTATTAATGCTCCATAAATTGTTTTCAAATGTTGACATAAATGCAGCCATGCTGGAGCAATATCAAAAGAAGTCACTCAGGAAAATAGAAAACATTTGATTTCTATTTAAGTTAAGCACCCCATAAACATATACCGCATAAGATCATGCATTAGTATGTATTAGTAAAATTGAGAGAGCTTTTGAATGTGTGCGTTACAGTATGAAAAATCAAAATCGTTTTGACTTTAAAATGAACTCATAATGCAGACAGTTTTTCGAATGGATTTGATTACTTTTTTAAAAGGTTAGATACCGAAACGAACAACAACGGTATAGATATCGCCATTAAATTTATTTTTATTTCGGTTACGATATCGGTAACGGTATTTTATAATTATATCGGTATTGGTATACCGGTAACGAAATTAAAATATCGGTATATACCGTTATTGTTAAACACATAGCAAAAATAGTAAGAGGTTACATCCTTTATTAATTTTTAATTAAAATTCACAAAAAGGCTCTTAATTATATATTTTTATATTTTATGTTACTTTAAAACATAAAATATAAAAACATTTCATATTTTAAACCGCAATTTAGTTTTTTTTACTTTTTTCTGATTTTTTGAACACATAAAATTAAAAACCGTATAAACTCAATAAAACTATAATTTTTCTCTAAAATACGCACAAAAGTTTTGGCACCAACTTCTCATGGAGAGGAACCATTAGGAGATGTTGAAAAAATTAGCGTTTTATAAAAAAATGTGTTGCGAAAGCATGAATGTATGACGAAAGTTTTAAAAGTTTGAATGGCGTAGCTGTCTGCTAAGATATTGCCAGGGTGTTCATTCCAGAAGAAGGCGTCTTCATATATGTTCACATATGTTTCTGAATTCATCTCCCTGAATTTTATGGTCATCACCAATAAAAATCTTTTGAGTTTTATATGTGGTATTCTACCAATAATCCAAAGTAAAAGTAAAGTTATAATCGATTGAACGTGATAAATGTCAAAGTCTTGAAAAACTGTAATGCGGCATAATCAGGCGACAAGTACGCACTTAGCCACTGTGAAAATAAGACGCAAAATTCTTGAAGGAAAAAAAAACTTGTCTGTACTTACGACATAATTACAATGACGCAAGAGCAAGAGTCCACAGCCCACAGCTACTTTACAACTCGTATAATCAATGTATTATCATAGATCACGAAAATTACTAAACAATCGGAATTACAGCGCAAAAAATATGTAGACAATATAATTAAAAATGGTCCTAGCTGTAACTTTCTGACCAAATGTTTCAATCTCTCAGAGAATATTAAGAAAAGAAACAAAAAAGAACAAATATAAATAAGTTTTTAGTCTCATAAAACAATGACATCATGGAAAATTTTTATTTAACTCAATGTGTCCGACTAAATTTTGGGAACGTTTAATGAAATGAAAGTATTAACAAATTTACTCTCCAAAAATTGTAAAAAGTTTTCAAAAGCAGGGGAATGCAAAAAAAAAAAAAGAAACAAATTTGTCACCATAAACACATTTCAGAATGAAAATGTTTGGGTGACTTCGGCTAACTTCGTACAACACATCTACTACATCTAGCACAAGAGATACACTGCCTGACTCTTGAATAAGGAATCACATTTTTTTAACTTTAATTAAGTACATCTCCTAAACTAAAGATCAGAAAAAAATAATTTTTTGCGCAACCAAATTTCAAAGTGTTGGCTTTAGTTTCCAAAATAAGAAATAAAAAATATACATATTTTGTTATACTAAAATTATGCATTTATTTAAAGACATGTATCTCTGTAGTACTTCTTCGTGTGTCACTTGAATAAGGAATATTTTAAAACTAAGCAAACTGTAATTTATTTTTAAATTTTATGTTATAAGAATGAAAGTTATTATCTTCTAGCATTCAATTAGTAATGAGTACTGCCACCATTTTTGGAAATAACCTCAAAAATGTGATTTGGCATCGACTTGTATAATGACTCTAAGTAATTTAGCGAAATTGAACTCCATGCTTCCGTTATTGCATCCTTTAAGGATTCTATCATCTAAAATTGTTTTCCTCCTTCATAAACTTTTCTTGCAAGCCAACCCCAGACATTTTCCATTGGATTCAGGTCTGGTGAATATGGAGGCCAATCCAAAAGTTGAACACCTTGTTGATTAATCCATTGTTTTACTGCTCTGGCGGTATGAATCGGAGCATTGTCGTGTTGGTACATCCAAGGTATGGGTCCAAAGAAATCATTAAATTTTGGAAATGCTTCCACCAGAATGTTTTTGTAAGTCGTTGCAGTCATTTTGTGTGATACAAAAACCAATTCTATGGTACCATAATATGAAATGGCACCCCATAATATTATTCCGCCCGCTCGGCCGTGTCTGTGGCTCAAAAATAATTCCTCCATATTTAGGTCATGGAAGTAATAGTTATACCTGTCGGGACCATCAATATTAAACTTTTTTTCATCGGAAAATATAACTTTAAACCATTTGTCGGACCATGTCATTGTATTTTTGGCAAACTCTAGACGTTGTGATTTGCGTTTATCATTAAGAGGTGGTTTTTTGCAGTTTTCGTCGGACTATATATGGGCACGACTTTAAAATACGGTGCACTGTTCTTAGACTGGCACCAACCGACATGGCAGAATTTGATGCAATTCTAAGAATTTTTCGTCTTTCTGTTGGAGTTGTTGCCATTTTCTTCCGCCCTTTCATGTTTTTTCCATATCTTTCTACGTTATTTAAATAATTGTACACAACTGTCTTTCCTCTATTAATGTTTTTGGCTATTTGAACCGGATTCTGACCCTGAGATTTCAAAATCAGAATTTTTCTTTTTCAGAGTTATTAAGAGCTTTATCACGTCCCATTTTGAATAAAAACTATTTAAAAACTATCAAATGAAAAATTCTCTAGCCGTTTATATTGAAAGAAATTCAGATCATAGCCTTCCTGATTAATATTAAAAGAATTCCTTATTCAAGTGACACACGAAATAGTACCACAGAAATACATGTCTTTAAATAAATGCGTAATTTTAGTATAACAAAATATGTATATTTTTTATTTCTTCAGGAAACTAAAGCCAACACTTTGAAATTTTATTGCGCAAAAAATTAGGCCACTTTCAAAATATGCGACGCAAATATTACATTAAATAAACTGTTGTTATTAAAAATAATTTCATTTTTCTTGAAGCAAGTAAATTATATGAGAAATTATTTTTACATACAACATATTACATAGAAAATGGTATATTTTAAAATATCGACACTAAAATCGGTATATACCAGTCTTAAGGGAAATGATATTTAAATAGCGGTTTTTTAGAAAATAATTTCGGTAACGTTATCGGTTACGGTAACCTATTTTAAACGGTATTTAAAATGGGTTACCGTATCGGTATTTATAACGGTATCAGTTTCCAACCTTGCTTTTTTCCATCATTTATGAAATTTTTCTTTGACATTTCAATTAAATAAAAAAAATAGTATAAAAATATTAAAAACTTTTTTGTTTTTAAAAATTTTTGTTTTCATAAAAATAAAATTTTGATTGATGAATGTGTAGCAAATTTGTCAATCACACACGTA